>CM065378.1:26677500-27100000 GCA_033060915.1 Euryodendron excelsum | reverse complement strand
ATCCACATTCAAAATATTAAATGTACCATAAAACTAACACACTCGATTATATTAAATCATTCATTTTTTTTATTCCCGTGCATAGCACGAGCTCACTGCAAGTATATATTATAGCCGTAGGTGTTTAGGTGTTTGAGCTTTAAAGTCTTGATTCATTTTTCTCAAATTTTTAAATTTTAGAAATACAAAAATACAAATGGCATAAAATCATTGGTTCTTAATAAATATGGTAAGATTTTTTCAATTGTCACCCTATAAATATGAAAACTTGAAAATTCATTTAATAAGATATTTAAAATCTAAATCCAAATGTCATTATAGATTGTTTATAATTAAGACGGTAACTAAATCTCACAGTCAGTCCAAATTCTTACAAATTATTCTCTTTTCAAAGTATTTTAACTTTATTCAAATTGAGACTTAGGCTAGATTTAATTATCTATACTATATATTATAGCAACATGTTTTTAGCTTTTTGAGCTTTAAAGTCTTGATACATTTTTCTCAAAATTTTGAAATACAAAAATATAAATGTCCTAAATCCATTGGTTATTTAATTAATATAGTAATATTATTTTTTTAAAATCGGCACCCTTTTAATTTGAAAACTTTAAAATTCATTTAAGATAATTAAAGTATATTACATCTAGATACCAATATGTCATCATGAATTATTTGTAATCAATATGGTATCTAAACCTAACAATCTATTTGAATTTCTATAAATAATGCTCTTTTCAAAACATTTTAGCTTTAAATATTTGTGACTTTTTTTGTGAATTAGATTTACTCAAACTTAATAAAGATGACATTAAAGAAAATTAGCAAACTTATAAAATAATAATTAACGGAGAAGATGGGCTGCTTTTACTTTGTCTGTTATAATTTTTTAATATGTATTGCAATATGGTTAAGATCATGTATATATGCTTACATACAAGTTCATTAAAAATGAACTCATTACAAATAGATCACTTAGATAACAAAAAATAAATAATTGATAGGATATACAGATGAAAAAATGTTAGTGATGTTTTATTGCTAGAAACAAATAATGATTTTTTCTAATTCATTTATTCAATTATATTAAAAAAATTACCCAAAAAAAGCAAATTTTCTAGAAAATCCGATATAGTTAAAGTATATAAACTTTTTATTGAACAGTGAACAGTTTTACACGTATATTATTTAAACATGGAATTAAATCTAAGATTTACGTATACTTATAATGAGATTTAGTGTAATAATATTTAATCTCATTTCATTATTAATTTATATTTTCTTAAAAAATAAAGTGTAATAATATTTTTTTTATTAATTTGAATGACTATTTCTTGATAGATATTAGATATATTTATATATATGTAAGATCTATGGATTGAATGAATATATAATTATGTCTTGGATTTAACTTTTTTAATAATTTATATTTCTTTCTTTTCATTCCTAAATATGGCCTAATAAACTTGATATCGGTGCTCCAAGTAAACAAAGGTATATTAAAAGTGCGACTTATAATAGTTATGATATAAATTTTCTTTCTACATTTTTTCTTTTTATGGCTATTGAAATAGAAAAAATATTTTAAACATATTTAATGATTTAATATCATATTTTAAATACACGATTATGGTGTCCTAGATTTAAATTGTTTTTATAATTTATGTTTCTTTCTTTTCATTTATGAATATGGCCAAATAAACTTGATGTCGGTATTCCAAGTAAACAAAAGTATATTAAAAGTATGACTTATAATAGTTATGATGTAAATTTTCTTCCTACATTTTTTCTTTTTATGGCTATTAAAATAGAAAAAAAAATTAAACATATTTAATTATTTAATATCATGTTTTAAATACACAATTTGTAAAAAATTTGGCAAAAAATTATTTATAAGACCAACTTATAATTCTATATTTATGGTCTATGCATAGCACAAGTTTACTGCTATAGTGTGTGTGTGTATATATATATATATATATATATAGAGAGAGAGAGAGAGAGAGAGAGAGGCAGGCAGGCGCATCCCTTTTATTTGCCTGTATTAGAACAAGCTCATTTTCAGGCTTAGCCACTGCAGCTACAGCCTAGTATTCTTTAATTAGAGGTCATAGACCACAACTTATTCAACAAAACTATTCTTTTTAGTCCCAAAGCACCAACAATCCTTACATAAAAAGAAACAAATTAGTATAAGATAGATAATTTAATTAATTAACATTAATAATTAGTTAAAACTTAAAAGCATCATCAACACAAGCAGTAGTAGATTTGGGTTTGACCTGAAAAATTGAAGCTAATTTAGATCAAATAAATGGTCTTAGTATGAGAGCAAAAGGTGGGTTGTGTGTTGGGCAGGTTCTCTAGCAGGTGCGCCAGGAGAGCTACCATTCTCTCTTTCTCAACTGTGAGGAGCTGTGGTGCAGCCACCTCACAGCCGCCGGGGCCCCTCGCTCTTAACCCCTCAGTGGCTCAGTTTATCAATTCAATTGAATGCTTGAGCCAACCCATGGCGGGTTGGGATCTTTTTGCGCACCAATTTTGTTAGGGAAGTGGAGAGAATGGTGCACCCTCCTATGCAAGAGGCCTAGGCCCAACAACCAACCACCTTAATGCCCCGCTTGGTCACAAGCTCATGCTAACGAGCTCGGCAATTGTTTAAGCCGAAGTTGAGTCTTATTTGGAGAAGTATTATATTAAATTTAACCAATGTGGGATTTGCTAATTCATGATTTGCTAATTATTCATGAATTATAAGGGCATAATCCATCCTCCCCACTGGGTGTTAATTCCTCTCTTGCTCTTAATTATGGTTCTATTTCTTTGCATGTGTAATTTTTTTATAACAGTAGTTCAGTTTCTTAAGATTCTCCTTTTCTCGGAAAGATAGGACAAAACCACTCTGTGTGCATGTGAGAGAGAGAGAGAGAGAGTAAACAAACAAAAATTACCAAGTCACAAATTCGATCCATGTAGTTGATTTCTTACAACCAGCCGAAAATATATTGCAGTGAAGGCACAAAACATATACATCTTAAGCAAACCAACAAACTTTAAGATAAAAACGAACCAGAACCAAAAATGAACTTTGCATTATGCTGTGAAAAATCTCTCATCAGTCTTATAGAAGAGAAATTCTCACGCAGAAACAGCATAAAAAAAAAAAAAACCGAACTACGAAAATCTCTGAAAAATTTCATCAGAGCCTCTGAAAAAATTTCATCACAAGGGAATCATTATGTTCTGCCCTCTACCGCGTCTAGAGATAGAGAATCTCCCGCTGGAAAACGATCTCTTCATTGCAACCGGACTCATAACACAGTGTAAGACCCTGCTCCTATGGCTGGACTTGCTCTTTGATGATCCAACATCGCCTTGGAACTGGCACTCTTCCACTTGAAAATCCTCGTCCTGCTTCAGGCGCAGCACATCAGCAATCGAAACCCGGCTTTGACATAAATAATCCATCGATACTGATCTTCTGATTGGCTGATCTTCCTCATCTCTGATCTCAATTATGGTCTCTCGCCCTTGTGAATACCCCAAGTCGCTTAGAGCTCGAAATTGGGTCTTTGGAACTTCATCACCTTGCAATATTTCTTCTTCTATTACACCCATCTCTATATCTTCTGCAACAACTGCATTCTCATTAGTATTGTTGTTGCTGTCGGAATGGATGTCCGGCAAAGATTCATTGTTCTGAGGAGCTTCTGCCGCCGGAGGTGGAAGGGGAAGCGGGGAAGCATTGACAAAAATTATATTAGCTCGACAAAGAGGACAATTGGAGTGAGATTTAAGCCATGTATCTATACATGTGACATGGAAAGCATGGCTGCATTTTGGTAAGAGCCTTACACTCTCATCTTCTTCAAATTCGCTGAGACAAACAGAGCAATCGGTCCCTTCAATCAACCCATCTCCCTTCTTGTACTTACAGACTGTAATGGACTTGATTAGAGCCTCATCTAAACCATTAGTAGTAACATGCCAAGGCTCATGGTTCGACGGATCGTCGCTCTCTTCCAATTCCTCATTGGGGTCACCATTTTCTCTTCTTGTTTCTGAATCCCTGTTCCCGCAATACTTGGAGATTATAGCATAGTAACTAACAAGAAGGAAAGCACTTGCCAGAATGCCAATGATTGCAATAACAAGAGGAGAGAAGTTCGAGCCAGAGTTGTCGTCGGGAAAAATTACGGGAGGTGGAGGAGGGAAGATGATGTAGCACCACTGTGGGCAGTACAAGCTACAAAAGCCTTGAGAACAATCCTTAGTGTTCAAATATGGCACCCAAGGTTTTGGGTTGCTTACTGACCCCATGGTTAATTGAATCCCTAGGGGACTTCAAATTCCTCCTATAACATTATACAACTTTCTTTCTTCAAAGCAAGCTAATTTTCAATGAACAAGATCAAAATTTAACAAGGTGGAAGACATTTTTCAGGGCACTCATCAAAATAAAATAAAATAAAATCAGGCCACTAGCATAGGACCTAGTAACTAAACCAGGAACTCAAAAAATTAGAAAAGCTTTAATATCTGCTGCTTTGAAGTTTCTAGAATAATTTAGAAGAAAACTTGATTGAAGTACAATATATCTATAGGTAACATTATCAATTAAAAAAAAAAACAGAGTTACCTGATTTGTATATAACTTGAAAAAGCTCTGTTTCAGGGAGGAGAAGGGAAGATCTCAAAAAAACAATGATTAGAAGTATATAAACAGATAATAATGGTACATGGGATTTGAAAGAAACCAGAAATTGTGAAAGCAGAAGAGCAGATGCAGGTGAGAGGATATGACTTGGAGAGACAAGCTGACACTGAAAAAGGAGCCAAAGGGGGCTTAGACGTAAAGCCAAGCAGAAACAGGAAGACGATGTGTTGTGGGGTATTCTTTTTTTTATTTTATTACTTTACCTTTCTTGTTCTTCTCTTTTTCTTTTCTTTAACTTGCTTTCTTGGAGATAATGGTTTGTTGACTAAGGTAGTGATGTTGGTTAGGAATTTACCAGTAATCAATGTTCTTATTCAGGAAAATGCTATCTTTTCAAAAAAAATTGTATAGAAAATTTCACTAAAATAATATGATAGTGATATTGTTATAAATGAGAATCACTATAATAAGTTTTTTGTTTCTAAATGAATGACTTTCAATCAATTATATCATTTTAGTGATAAATTTTATGTGAATTTTCTAAAACTCTCTTCTTTTTAAGAAGGAGCGTATATTTACTTTTATAACCCTGTAAATCTAATTAGATCCATTAGGTAAATGGTTTAAAACCTCCAATGTCAAGTTAGGTCTACCAATCCTTGAAATACATGTTTCCCAGGATCTTGAAAAAATTTTATTCCTTTCCTTCAACCACACCAATTAAAGAGGTAAATAAAGAATGTTATTGAAGAAGACATTGTTTTGAAAGGTTTTTGGTTACTTTAAGAAGCATGGGCACTAGGAAGCATTTCTATGTATAATGAATCCAAGCACATCTATATATACATATATACATATATATATAAGTATATGTGTGTCTTCTTGTGTGCTCAAGATTAAAAAGGGACTAGTATGATTTCTTTGAAAGAAAAAGAAGGGGAACAATGATAAAGAAGGTAAAGGGCATATATGCAGGGAACACAATGATATAATAATTCCAAAACTTGATGCTTAAATGTTTTTTTCTCTCCAAGAGGATCAAAGTGCTCTGTCAGTGGGCTTCAAGTAAATGCATAGTAATTCAACTTGAGAGGAGAATATATGCCCACTCAATTCAAGATATTATCCAGAAACTTTAAGGTTTTATAGTAACATTTTCTGGATCAAGTAAAGGTGGACTAACAACACTCACATGATCAAAGAAACTACTCCAGATTGTAATAACAAGTCGTATACGCATAAAATGAAAGAAAAGTATGAAACCCGATTGTCAAGAAACTTTAAGGATGTTCCTTTTACTAATAGCGTTCAACCATTTCTCAAGAGGGATCTAAGAGATAACTTTGTTGACGTAGTAAATGTGGAGTCAAAAGATAAAGAATATGTCATTTGAAATGGGAGTAATATCAGTCAATGAAGTAGCTTTCTCTATCATTTAAGTGTAAGAACCAAGAAAGGTCTATACAGTATAAACTATCCTTCTCAATCCTTGAGTGCAAGAATTAAATCAACCTCTCTCTCTCTTAAATCCTTGAGAGTAAGAGTTAAATCAATCTCTCTCACTCTCAATGAGTGACCAACCAACCACCTCGAAATTTATGGCCATATTCTTTTCTTGTTCATTTCTTCTTTACCCCATCGTGGTTTAAAAAATAAATAAATAATCCCTTATAATTTAAATATAAACATACAATCATTTGAATTTATTTGTAAAATAAATGAAAATCGTTTAAGTTTGTTATAGTGATGTTTTTGTTATTTCATCTCTTTAAAATAGAACATTAAAAAGATTATTTAGCCATTTTATCTCAAAATAAAAGTTATCCTTTATAGAATTATTTTTGTTATTTTATTAAATCTATTATAATTATATCTACTTTTATGAATAAATTTAAACCACAAAAAAATTATATACTCACTTTAGAACCTAAGAGATTTTCGCTCATATCATAACCCTCGTATATAGGTATTACATCTATCAGTTTTCTAATGATAAAATACTTGATTCCACTAAAGGACTTGTGGTCCTTTTCAAAATTATTATGATCCTCATCGGCAGTCGTCCACTTAGGCCCCTCAAGCTGACAAAAAGTAAAACTATTTGCATGTGAATATCAATCTTGCTGTGTTTGCATGTTAAAGTAAAGGCCAATGTTAATTTCGAGGGAATGGATGCAAGTTGCAACCAATTTCCTTTTTACTTTGCTATTCACTGACTAATAACATGGACAGGACTTCTCTATCGTTTTTGAAAAATGTTGGGACAACCGCGGCAGTCTCTCTCAACTGTGATGGCCTCAAATGATATGTCCTTTGGAAGGGTCGCTTAAATACGATTTTCTTTTACCAAACTTGGTCTTAAAAAAAACTTATTTATCAAATTTAACTTGTTTTAAATTTATTTATCTAATGCAACTTCTTGAAGCCAAGACTTCAATTAGATCTTATTTTATATATTTTACATAAAATAAGTGATTTTAGTCCACAACTTTAATGAAATCGTGATTTCAAAACACAATTTCATGTTAACCTCATTTTGTAATTAGGAAAAAGCTGTATTTAGTAAATAAGTATAAATACAAGTTGGATTGGGTAAAAAAGAACTTTTGTGAAGCTGTGCTTGGTAAAAGACTCCCTTAAAATGCCCTACCATCATCTTCTCGAATCTCAACGAAATATATATTATAGTGATCACTGATCAGATATATTCAGACTTCTCTGACCCATAACCACCATTTTGTTTCCCTTTGTTGGAAGAGAACCTGTGAGTTTCTTTGAAGTTTCTTTTCCATTTTGCTTGTAATTATTTTCTTTTCATGTTGTTTGTACTCTGTGTGCATGTGTGTTTGTGGCCGGTGTTGAGACTATAGGAAGTATAATATGGTTTCAAGAGAAGACAATATCAAATATTTAAAATTCTAAAAAAGAGAAAAGGAAAAAAAATCACTCAATACCTTTTCTATCACGTGGTCAAAGGTTCAACTCTCCATTCTTCTTTCCCTACGAAAACAAATATATCCAAAGTTTTGCAAAATATATAACTAAATAAGGTCTTGTTCATATAATTTAGAGTTGGTTAGCTAGAATTGTTATTTTATAATTCTATACTACATAGGTTATGATTTTAGTCAAATTACATTTTTTATTTTTTATTTTTTTGCTGAAATTTTAGATAAACTACTTGCTATTGTATTGATCTTTGTTATTTTGACCTACATTAAATTTGGTCTTCAATTTTTTTGATCATTTTTCTTAATTTATACATCAATGATTAGTATTTATTAATTTTTGCTACACGGCCAAACAAAGTTGAAATGCTTTTTATTTCGTTTTATGTGCAACAAGTCTTGCTTTTCTCTTACAAATTCATCCATTCTTTATTCTGTCTTTTCTCATTTTACATCATATCAATCTCCCTAACATAGTTTCCTATGGAGCATACTTAGTCTTCTAGCCATCTAATTAATTTCATAGGTATGTGGCGGCTGCACAAAACTTTGGATGCCCTAGCCTGCTCCACTTAATCCATCCTATTTTAATTATTGAAGCGAAATTTTTAAAGATCACTAAAGATACACACATGAACTTGAAACGATGAATTTGATACTAGAACAAGATTAATCTGTAGCTAGACAAAAGTAATCAACGTTAGCCATTTTGCGTAAATTAATCTTCCATGCACACAGAAGATTTCCTATTGTACGTTTGGTCAATTCCTGAAGTAGTTTACAAAGTGGCAGACCTAGAAACCTTTTTAGTGGAGGCCAAAAATAACCTAAAGTAAAAATTTTAAATGAGTTTCTTTACATTTTTAATACTAGTATAAATTTTTTACTTAAATTTAATTTTTTTAGATGAAAAATTATTAATTAATTTTTTTTTCTCTTTTTTCAATAGAGTATTCACTGAATCACAATGAATTTTACCATCCAATAAAAATTAGTTTTTGGTAAAGTATTCACTAAATAATTCGACTAACATAATATAAAATTGGTGATTCAACTAACGAAATACATAATATACTTTCAATTTTACCGAAACAGCTACTTGTAGATCCACAAACAACAAAAAAAAAATTATATTTTTTTCAAAAAAAAAAAAAACCAAACAAACATCGATCTATATAAAAATACAAACATACATCAACAAACCGTTTGATAATGCTATAATTACAGTCTTCTCTCATTTAAACTGAGGCCATTTTTGTCTTTTCTTACGAGTATTTTCTTATTTATATTGAGGCTTTTTTTTTAAAAAAAATGTAAAAATTATACAAAATTTTAACTATAAGTAGAGTTTTTAAAACTTACGAGCTTTTAAAAATTAGGAACATAAACTAATAGCTTTAATTTATACTTGAAATGGATATTGGGGTTAGTCCGTTAAAGTTCATTTTTAATTAGGTCGGATGAAAAAAAATTCAATGGAGGCGGCTGACGCGGCAAGGCCAGGCATCGGTCTGCCCTTGAGTGTACATATTAATTTGATATTACAAACAACTGCTACAAAGAGCTAAAAATATATCAAGATAAACTGAATCAAACTAAGTATACAAAATAAATTGTTTTCAAGAGAAATGCTTTTTACATCAAAGATTTTCAAATGACTAAATTAATAGAACCTAATGTTAAGAAGTACAAGGAACTCGTAAAGATTGATATCAAAATAGACATTTGACAGCAATTCATTGTTATCAATTACCATCATCAATCAAACATAAAGAGTGTAATATTGAAAAGGACATCCAAAGTGAATTATGGGAACAGGTCCCCACCGGTGTTTAATTAATATGTACCGACACAATTGATACAAAATCTTACTTAACGTCTATAAGCCCAATCACACGTGATTGATATGAAAATGTTTAGATGAATGCTGCAGTAAGGTGAGAATGAATTTACTAATAGATGATTGTAATAAATAAGAAATTTTGTATGTGTAAAACTTAATTCTTTCCACATTTTAAAAAGACTACTAAAATTTTGTAGACATAGCATGTAACTAAATGACTAATCCCATACATTGGGGGCTCTACCAAGATTTATAGTTCAAGCATTCAGTGTACTATTTTTGTCAAGGATTTAGGCCAGAGACATGGGATTTGTAGCCCCCACACTGTAGAGCCAAACCTTCCAAAAACCACAACTGTCCCACCAAATAAAATACAGAAAGTCAATAAAAATAATAATTGCAATGATGCGAAAGTGGGAATTATTAGTCACTGTTCCACTACTAAACAGTGTAGGACTAGTTATATTTAGTTATTGTTATTCCGCTAAAACTGTCACTGTTCTGTTGTTTTTAGACTTAACTAGTAATTAAATGCATTTAATCCATTTTGTGCATCACAAAATCAAACCAGATGATCTCATATATATATATATATATATATGACAGTAAACAACACAAAACAATTAGAAAATTAGAAAATTAATTTAACAATCTACTTTATGGGACTAAGGAGAATGAAATTGCAGATAAGAAACAATTAACTTACCCAACAATCATTTTAGCAGTCAACTGGCTAATACAAACGAAGGAGCATTTCAAATCACACTGAAATCTTTTTGGCATTATTCTGCCAAAAATTCTCTAGGAAGAAATACATGTAATATATAATATATTTTTCCTTTTCAGTTTCATTGTTTATATGTTGTGGTTGAGATTTAACCTTTGCCAACTTACCATCTACCAACAAAAACAATAAATAAATATGTTTATAAGAAAGGTAGAACAGTTTGGTCAATATATATTTACGCTGATAATTGAAGCTTAACGCTTTTCAGACAATAAACAACACACAATAATTTTAATATCTACATAATCGCTTGATGTACCTTGATCATTCGCTGATAAAGGATGAGCAACAGGTCTTACAGACATACCATGAAAACACATACTGCCATAACCATTCTTTTATGACCTCTTTGGACTTCCAAGTTAAAATTTCCAGACCATGCTGATTATTCCCACTTGAATTTTGTCTCTGATTTAGCCTCAATAAGGAAGAAAAGGCTACTGTTTTCCTTCCAAATTCAAAACAAAAATTCTCAAAAAGTACAGTTGATCAAGAAATCTTTTGAGGTCTTTTTTTTTTTTTTTTATTTAGTGGGAGGGTCAGCTTCAAGAATAGCTTTGGCCTTATTCTTATCTATTTCATTACCCTTTTATGTACCAAAAACACTAAGAAATTCCCTGAACAAAATCCAAAGGCACATTCAACTAGTTCACTTTGAGATTACTAGCCGTCATTCTCTGAAAAGCTCTTCTCAATTCTTGTGAACGAGATGATTATTTATTAGATTGAAGTTTAACCACCGTCTAGGTAAACTTCCATGAAATCCCAATTGTTTTTCTGCGCACCTAAAAGCAGTCTAGTGAACATCATTTTCAGTGCTAAAAATTTCATTACCTAAAAGATAGAACCTCATGTCTAGTATAAAAATCAACTAATAAAATTGCCACAAGCATGGGACAGTCATCTTTAGGTGTTCCAGTGTTCAAATTTCTGAAGTCTATATATCCTCTCCTTTTCTTTTCCGTTTTTGTGTGTCTCAAGAACAATGGTGGTTACATTTGCCATACCTAGTAGTTCTGAGGAACTTTGCCTTCATTAGCCTCCCAATCTCTTCTTTAACTTCTAGAATCATTAATCTTGAAATTAAGCTGTTTATAAGGCTAGTAATCCTTTTACCAGGAAGTCCAAGTTCAACTAGACCCATATCTAATCCTGGCATCTCCTATTAGTTCCAGGCATAGCAAACTCTATATTCCCGTGTTAGTTCTATTAACTCTACCTTACAATCGTCTTCTAATGATGCATTTATATAAATATGCAGTGGGTTGACCTCAGTTCCTAAATTTATTTCTAGTAAACGATCCTATATATACTTTTGGTTTTAGGTCATCAAGTTTAGCACTTGCAGATTTCAAGTCGTCCAGTTGAAAACCTTTACAGTCAACTGGGCTATCATCAATCCACATTCATCCCAATCACTACGGTAATGGGACTTGCCTTCATCAATCTTTTTTTAATAAACAAATTCAAATAAAGTTTTTAAGGTACCTTTGATAGCTACTACTTTAGTTTCTTCACAGAGTCTATTAATGAATTTCACAGTCTTCACTTAATCGGGCTAACTCAGGTTCCTATTTTTAGTTTGATGTTAAGGTTAGGATTTGAATGATTAAATATCTTTTAATCAAACAATGAGAAACAAGGTCCTAGCAGGTTTTCAATATGTTGGCCACGCAAGTTATGCCTCAATCGGGCTAACTCAGGTTCCTATTTTCACTAAACTATTTACTAAGCCTCGATATTTTTGTTGTAGAAAGTAATGTAGAATTCAACCCTTTTTTTTTTCTCTTCATTGCCGAAGACTAGCTACAAGAATTCCACTATTACGATTTTTGAACATGCATCGATTGCAATAAGGAAGAAACAATCAAAACCGAAAGAGAAAGGCTTGTCATGTGATTTAGTATAAATAATGGAGAAGCAAGTTCAAAGTGCTGGGATGGGTTCAAACCCAAACGCCAAGGAAGGAAGCTACTTCACTGTCGAGAAGCCGGCCGCCTCACCTTTGAGAAGTCGGCCATCAAAGTCATTTGCCGACCACTGTTTGTCAAGGTTGGTGGCTGCCAAATCTTGACAATCGGTGCTCCTCCATCCCCTATAAATAGAGGATTGAGGTGAAGGAGAAGACCAGATCAAGAAAAGTTTTTTGTGAGAGTTGTAGTAGAGAGAGAGAGAGAGAGATGCCTCCACCTCCTCCGTAAATTTCTCTCTCTATGAATAGTAAATTTCTTTCTCCAATTCATTGTTTTGTGGTTGTTTATTTGATTTCTGGCTCAACAAGTGGTATTAGAGTCTCGTTAGAGTCACCGGAGCAAAAAGAAAGCAATTTTTGCTCACTACCCAAAAATCAAAGTGCTCAAAATCGTATTTCAATCATACCAGTGTGTTCATCTCGACAATAAGAGTCCAACGCCACAAACTGCATAAAAAACGAGCTAAAACGAGCCCGTATGAGTCGTTCAAAATTTTTTTTCCGGCGAGTAAACGTGGGCGTCACCGTTGTCAGAGAATATGAAGAGCTAACATATCAGTGACATTAGCACTCAATCAGCTTCATCATTCAGTTAGCTATCACGTCATCGCCCAATCAACAGCTACCATATCATCAAAAAATTTAAAAAATTACAGTTTGGCCCCAAAATTTTTTAGAAATTACAATTTGGCTCCAAAACTTTTAAAAATTACATTTTGGCCCTAAAACTTTTTAAAAATTATAGTTTAGCTCCTAAAAATTTAAAATTTTCTAATTAAGCCCTTCTTGAGTTTTTTTTGCCTTTCCGGACGCAACCGTGCACCCTGTTTTGAAAAATTCTACTTCTATAGTATGGTACAAGCCAATTGGAGAGTAAGTTGATAGAAAACTCAACGCGGAAGTTATAATCAAACTAACAACCACTAATTATTTGATGTGAAGGCCAAGAATAAAGGATATCTTAAATTTGAAAGATTTTTTGGAGCCTCTAGATCATAAAGGCGTTAAACCAGAGATGACAAAAGATGATGATTGGCTCAAGATGAACAAGAAGACCATTACCCAAATTTGGCAATAGATTGATCATAGCATGTTTCATCATGTAGCATAAGAAACGGATGCATATGTTTTTTGGAAGAAATTAGAGAGCATGTACCAATCAAAGAATCTGCAGAATAAAACCTTCCTAATAAGACGAGTTATAAACCTCAAGCTGAAAACTGGTAATTCTATGGTCGAGCATACAAGTGAATTCCAAAACCTAGTGAACCAACTTGCCGCAGCAGATTGGGTTCTGAGTGATGAAGAATAGACAACCCTATTACTCGGCTCCCTACCAAACAATTATAAAATACTGGTAATCACACTGAGCAACTTCGTCCCAAATGGGAAGTTATCTATGAAAATGGTGAAAGAGGTACTCTTCAGCGAAGAGTTTAGAAGAAAAAAAACTGGCCTGGATCAGTCACATATCCTCATGACAGATAACCGAGGAAAATTCTAAGGCGGAGGATAAAGCCGAGGTAGAGGTAGAGGAAGAGGCAGTAGCAGAAGCAGAAGAAGGTCATAGAATCCTAGCAGATCTAGTGACGGACATGACAAGTTTACTTACTATCATTGTGGCATTAAAGGTCACATGAAGAAAGACTGTCAAAAATTAAAAAAGGAGTAAGGTCAAGGCAGTCACCGGCAAAATGAAGAAGATGGTGATACCCTAGTCACCATTGAGGGAGATGTCGCAATACTTTCTGTGGATGAAGAGACGTGCCTCCACGTTGCTAGCCAGGATTCTGAATGGGTGGTAGACACAGCAGCCTCCTACCACGTCACTCCCCACAGCGAATTTTTCACGACGTACAAAGTTGGAGACTTTGGTGTTATGAGAATAGGGAACACTAATTCATCAAAGATTGTGGAAAATGATGATGTTCGAATCCAGACGAACATTGGCTACACAATGGTGTCAAAGGACGTCCGACACGTGCCTGACCTATGACTCAATCTTATTTTTGGGATAGTCCTTGATCAATATGACTATGACAACCATTTCAGTAATGGCACCTGAAAGCTAACAAAAGGTGTCATGATTGTTGCTTAAGAACACATCTGTGGCACGCTATGCAGAACTCATGTGAGGTTTGTTCAAACAACATCAATGCAGTTGAAGATGAGGCATCACCAAATTTGTGGCACAAGAAACTAGGCCACGTAGGAGAGAAAGGGTTATTCACGCTGGTAAGGAGATGGCACTAAACCCCTTGTTTTGCCAGAATTGCTGGGATGAGTTCGTATCGAAACGTCAACGAAGGAAGCCGCTTCACATTCAAGAAGTCAGCAGCCTCACCTTCGAGAAGCCGGCCACCGAAGTTATCTGCCGATCACCGTTTATTAAGGTTGGTGACTGCCAAACCTTATGCTCCTCTCTCTCCTATAAATAGAGGGTTGAGGTGAAGGAGAAAAGTATATCAATGAGAGTTTTAGAGAGTTTTTTGCGAGAGTTGTAGTAGAGAGATAGTTGTCTCCTCCTCCTCCTCTGTAAATTTTTCTCTCTGTGAATAGTGAATCTTCTTTCTTCAATTCATTGTTTTGTGGTTGTTTATTTGATTTCTAGCTCAACACAAAGTAATAACCAGACATGAGTAATGCTATACACTTGAATGATTTATACAAAATTTATGTGCAAAATGATATGGTTGAATGCAAGTTTTTCACTTTTAAAACAAAATACCCATATCCATAATGACCTTAAATACAAAAATGGCATTGCCATATTATTCTAGTATGATTTTTTGTATAAATTCTCTAAAAGAATAGCATTTTTCCTTAGATTTTTAAGGAAAAAATACAAAATTTAGTGAGTTAAACACGCATAAAAATGGCCTTTGGTAGTTAATTTCTTCTAGAATGATAGAACATCAGGTAATTTTAATGAGTAATACTATATACAATCTCATTTCTCAATCATTTTTCTCACATCTAGACACAAAGCTATGGGTCTTATATTAATAAATTTATATGAGACTCATTCACTTATTTTTAGGGGTGAAAAAAAAAAACTTACAAAATAAAATTACATATAGCATTTTCCAATTTTCATTCATTCTAGCAATTACTTTACTTTTTCTTTCAATTCTCTTCTTTTCGTTACACCCTAGCTAGCTATTTCCTTTTCAAAAAGTTAAACTAGAGTGATTGAGAAACAAAACCAAAGGATCAAAACACGCTTTAAAAAGAATTATTCACTGCTTTAGTAGCTTTCATGGCTCCAACGTAAGGAACAAAAAAGTGGTGGTGTGGTTGGACATCAAAGCTCTACCATGTCCATTCTTCTAAATCTATCCCTATTCTAGTGTCTTATTTCCATGTTCAGAGCAAACAATCCCTGAAAATCTCCATAGATCATTCCTTCTTCAACATGGCTCTAAGCAGCAATGTCATCGGAGCCATCAACTTTGTGGCCGTGCTACTCTCAATTCCGATCATCGGTGCTGGAATCTGGCTAGCAACCGAACAAGACAATTCTTGCGTCAGGATCCTACAATGGCCAGTCATCATTTTGGGCATCTTGATCTTGGTTGTGGCCTTAGCAGGCTTCGTAGGAGGGTTTTGGCGCATTCTATGGCTCCTTGTGTTCTACCTCATTGCTATGCTGGTTCTGATCATATTACTTGCATCTTTGGTGGTTTTTATCTACATGGTCACCACTAAGGGTTCCGGCCACCTTGCACCGAGCCGGGCTTACTTGGAATATCGCCTCAATGACTTCTCAGGCTGGCTTCGCCGGAGGGTTCAGAGTTCTTATAAGTGGAATCGGATAAGGAGCTGCCTTAGCTCCACAAGTGTGTGTGGTGAGTTGAACCAGCGTTATAGATTGGCTCAAGATTTTTTTAATGCACACCTTACTCCCTTACAGGTATAAGCTCTATAGCCTTGCTTTCTTTTTTTCCTGTAATTCAAACCGTTATTATGTATTTGTAACAAAATTAAAGGAAAGATTCTTCTAATGGTCATTAGAATAAACTCTATTGGGATACATGAGATTGTTTTTAATTAGAGAAGCAATGAATCTAGGACAGGTAATAGGAGTCTTGTGTTTCATCTTCCAAATTCACTGTTTTTAATGTCTTCTGCAATGTAGGTGCACCTTCTTCTTGTAAATTTTTTTCATCCCTGATAGAACAAGTCATCACAATTATGGATGTAAAAGATAAATAGAAAATTTTATCTCAAGTGCATTTTTCGATTCCTGTTTTTTGTTTTCATTTTTTGAAATTTTTAAAAATCATATTTAGCAAACTAGTTCCAAGAATTGTTTTTACCGAGGCCACATTTGGTAAATTGCTTTAGGAATTTAATTTTTTAGAAATTTTTCAACAAACACCACAATTTTTTGTACAAAAGAAATGTGTTTTATGAATTTTCAAAACTATTTTCATGTGAAATTGAAAACGATATGAAAGAAATTTGCCTTTGTGAACTATTTTCAATGGTCTCTTTTTTTTTTTTTTTTGAGAACACAAAAACACAAGATGTTTCGAGATATGTGTTCATGAGAATAGGAAAAACAAAAATAAAATTAAAAACAAAATCGTAACCAAACAGGGTTAGGCTCTAAATTATTCTTAGAGTGATGTCCATGTCAAAGTAGCTAAGGTCTCCAAACCTATTAGTAAAGAATAAACATCTATACAAAAGTAACACGTACAGTGAAGATTCTTCAACAAATATAGTCATCGATCTTCTTTTCCAAACTAATATATTCCTCATCTCTCTCTCTCTCTCTCTCTCTCTCTCTCTCTCTCTCTCTCTGTGCTTTGCCTTTACAGTCAGGATGCTGCAAGCCACCAACCCAATGCGGGTACACGTTCGTGAACCCAAGCTATTGGATAAGTCCAATAAACAACGCAGCAGACATGGATTGTTTGCTGTGGAACAACGACCAGACGAAGCTATGCTATTCGTGCAACTCCTGCAAAGCTGGGTTGCTGGCTAACCTGAGGAAGGAATGGAGGAGAGCAGACATCATATTGCTCATAACCCTTATTGCTCTGATATGGGTGTATCTCATAGGGTGTTGTGCCTTCAGGAACGCCAAAACCGAAGAGCTCTTTCGCAAGTACAGGCAAGGTTATACATGATTTGAGTAGTGATCGATACTACTGTTGTAGTATTTACACAAGTTGATGGCATTTCCTTTGGTTTTTTTTATGAATTTGTACACTAGAATATGCTTTTCGAGTTTTCATTTGGTTATAAAATGGGATTGTGCTTAATGATATATATATACATATATATTAGTGTAAGAAAATGAATAAAGTTGATGGGTTGAAAGAGATATCTCGAGGTGGGTTTACAGGGAAGAGCCAGATTTTTAAGCCCTTAATGGAGATGCTTTGTTGCATTACCAATTAAACCAGGCCACAATATGGTTATGGTCATAAGTAAATAAGCCAGTGCTTTCTAGCCAGCTATCAGTATTAGTCACATGTCAGATTATAGTACTATTATAGGAAGAAATTGGTCTGTCTCCAAAAGGACATTTAAAATTCCTGCACCCATTTATATACCTAGTACTTTTCCAGTGCACGCTTGTTCCGGAACACAACATAAGCATGCGCTACTGTGACACAATGCAAAGCACATAATTGCTAAATATATTTTAGATTTTTCTCCGATACCCAACAAGTAATTTTTTTATACGGATTATTGACAAAATATCAGCCCTTGGATAAAAAAAACCTTTGGATGGGAATCTTTACAAAATAGGCACTGTATTTGAGGTGATTTTAGTAAATAAAAATAATTGCTAAAAATGTGATCCACAATCACCGCAACTCAAATTTGAACAAAAAAGCACGTTAATTCAGGGCTGCGAGTGACTAGAATGTTAATCAATGGGCTCATATTGGTTGAGGCACCGATACCCAAATGCACTACCAAAGTCGTTCCCATCTTGGATTTTTCTCCGGCACCCAAAATCATTTTGGGTTCCTAAGTCAACCTCATGATTTTATAGTATGCGTAAGAGCGCCACTATGCAAACCCTGCTCCTCTAATTTTTAAAAAATAAAAGAACATCCAAAAAATTTTTGGGCCACAACCGCAAGCCCTAGCCATAGTAGAGCATAGATGAACAACAGTCTGAAAGCTGGCCCAAGCTTTGTTGAGAGGCCTGAAGCGTCATGAGCCCATTAGAAAGCCCCCCGTGAATACATAATTCAGGAAACAAGACATCTCCTTAGATTGAAGACAATAGTAGTCGTAGGGCTAGGCCCAAGCTGGTGAAGAAAAAATCCTTTAAAACATACCTAATCAAGAGCACTACCTGGGAGTTAAAAGCGTAAAGCTGCCTTTGCTAATCAGCAGTGATATTTTGAGAAATGGTGAATATAGAGGCAGACACTAATTCACAGTTTTAATTTAAATTTCTGATAAAGTGGTTCTTTCAAGTCCATTGACGTTCATCTATTTTCGTTGAATTGGACATCTTCAGTTCCGGTTAGAACCGGAGAGGAGCCGAATCTGTATTGAACCTCTATTTACAAACTCTTGCAAAACTCAACTTATTATCACAAAGATATTTTGATTTTCTTAAGCTGTTAGTATTACGTCCTCATTATCATTCATGCATGAATATATTACTTCAGGACTTGAACTAAGGATGACCTTTCCTGTTTTTCCTGTTTTGTACAGTCTTGGGGAATTGACAGAATTTGGAAGCATTCGCTCCTCTGATTAAGACTCTTCCTTGTTTGATTTGGCAACTTAATTAGAGAAGCACCAATCGTTGACAAATTGTTTAAGCAGCAAAGAATAGGATTGCTAAGTCACTCTCATGCATAGACGACAAACTTAAAGAATTGAATCCAGCTCTTTGAGGCGAAGTATTCTTTTTTCCCTGGACGGCCTATCCAAACAATGCCCAAAGCCCACATACTGTTAAAATACTTGGAGAAAGAAGGTCCCAGCGATTTGGGCTAAAGCTTGTAGGGTGCATGAGCTTAAAGCAATGCGTAAAGGATTGAGTTCAATGAGTTTCAGTTCCAAACTTCCAAGTTGCACAGACCAAATATATATATTCCAAGTTGGAGGTTCAACCGGGACTTATTTTTCCAAATAGTTCAGGACCCCATGAATACGAAAATGACTTCTAACATGCTTGAAAGGACCAACATCTCTCTCTCTCTCTCTCTCTCTCTCTCTCTCTCTCTCTCGGAGGCAGCTAAATGTTTTTGGCTTGCAAGTCCAGTTGTGTATTGATGGAAAATATGGCATGTATAATACAGACTTTGCTGATGAATTGACTGTTCTTTAGGTTCAAGATTGTGGTTCCACAAACATTTTGGTTAAGTACTTAAGTTGGGTCACAGACAAAATCTTGTACTATGGGTCAAGAGGTTCTTTAAAACTCTCTTATTCTTCTATTTTTTGCATCTTCAGGTCAAGGAACCAACAAGATAGTGAAGACAATTCATTGAATGAAACTAGTTTGACTTTTGGGCACGGTCCAACTTCGTCCCCCACAATGCGATGTCAGTTTGAATGCAGCCATGAATCTCTACCATATAGAAATTTTTGAGAGTTGAATTTTCTGATTGCGGTCTCAACTCCCCTATGCTCCCATCATATTGACACCTACACAGGCTTCACAGCAGGATTTTTTTCTCAAGATGTGACTGTGATCGTGACCGGACATTTTGGGGTTTCAACATAATGAAATGAAAAGGTAAAAAAATCGAGACTCTTAGAAATCAGAAGTCTATTCATGGGTATTACTTATAATTCATACCAGCAATGTTATACAAATAGAATTTTTGTATATAATTTTTAATGTGGTTGTATCTAATAATTCTTTCATTTCAAATCAAAATACTTATAATTTTAAAAATATAATTGCTTGATCATTGTAGTGGAGCTTTTTGTATGAAATTTGTGTAATAACAGAATTTTTCATTTCATTAACCTAAATCCAAGTGTCTGTAAATTTCTCCAGCAATGAGCTAAAAATTAGAGCCATCCAATTGATGAAACATTTTTGGAATATCCTTCAATCAAATATAAAGTCCGAACAAATTCACTTTTGAGCTGGGCCCCCCTCCAACTAGTTGTGTCCAATAACTTGTATTGTTTTTTCCATGCTGAAAGCAATGTGAACCCACCCTGGGGGGCCCCTTGAATTGCACAGGTTAGCATATCAAATTAACTATTTGCCATATATGAAAGCCGACTAGGGATGCTGGGGCCAATCTTATCCCCTTGTATTGGGGCTCTTCTCTACAAATGGGCTCCACCCAAAAAGCTTTGCCCGCCCTATATTTATTAGAAATTGCCAATATGGGTTTGGGGTGGTTCGGTTTCAGTTACATCAAAGCATAAGCAATGGCGAATACATGCTTCACCCAACTCACTTATTATGAGTTGATCAAAGCCTAATACGATCCTCACATTTTTGAGTTACCCAACCTAACGGCAAGTAACCCTTTCGTATCCTCCACTCTCCCAACCCTGAGACTTAACGCACGAGTTTCAATCGCATTGCAGTCGAGATGGTCAAATATATAAACACAATTTTATAATGTAATTAGAGATAGTATATATTTTTGTGTTTTAAACATGTAACATTTGAATCGTAACAGAGCAATTTTATTACTGTGTCAAGGCCGACATTGGTTCTCGAAACTACATAAAGGAAAGCTTAAGTAATGTGGAGAATATTTTTCTGTACTTGTCAAATTGTTTATTGTCCTTTGTATAAAAAGTAAATTTTAAGCATATGTAGTGGGCAGAGCACAAAAGTACCCTTGTATTTCTTCGGTCGCATGGACGTGGAAGCCAACCTCAGCGTTGGGCCTTCAAATCTGATCTAGACCAATGCTAACCCCATAAAAATCAGTACTTCGTTAGGTTGTGTGGTTACGTTTTTCAACTGACCCGATTTGTTGTGCAGACATTTTAAAAGATTTCACTCCAATTTCTTAATGTTATATTTGAATCTTAGATTTTGGTTGTTATATTTGAATCTTAGATTTATCAAGCAAAATGAAATTACTTATACATACTAAATTTTTTAATGATATTTTTTTTGTTCAGTAACTAAAAAAAATAAAGAAATTTTGATTGTTTTACTTTTTTTTTTTAAGTGTCACATGTGTGTCAATATACCAATCTTGCAAAGACAATGTTCAATTGATTCCAAAAATTAAAAATATCGTACATTGGCACCATTTTTTTTATTTTACTCAAAATTAAGATTTTCTATTATTAACCTAGTGAATTTGAGCTTCAACTCTCTCTATTGACGTAAAGTTTTCATGGATGTCCTGAACTAATCTTTAGTTGATTTCTCGTGTTATTTTACCAATTTAACCATGTTACCTGCACTCTTTTCTTATGGCCGTTTCTCCAAAATTTTCACCACCATGCACTAAATTACCTCTATGGTATGTTTTTAAACAAGCATGCTAGAGAAAAGGGTTCACTCAATTGATGTCCCAGGTTTATTTGCTTACAATGCCTAACAAAAACGGCCAAAACAAAAAAGAGGGGGGGGGGGGGGGGGGGGGGGGGGGGGGGGGGGGGGGGGGGGGGGGGGGGGGTGGGGGGTGGGGGTGTGGGGGGTGTTGCGCAAAAAAGAGATGTGTGCCCTATTGACCAGCCGAAGAACATCCTTATAAAAGAATGAAAATGCTAGCAACCATCGCGCTTGGCCGTCAAGCGCTAGCGGATGGTCGCTAGCCATCCTCACAAAAGAATGAATGGGAAACAGACCTAGTCTATATTGCTAGAGTTATGATTATTTTTCTTAGGATCAGCTTGCGAATTTGTGGCACCGTAGTAGAATCATTACCAATGGCACGCTGTGCGCCTAAGTGCGAAAAGACAGTGCAAGCTTTGTTATGCCGAAACCTAAATGTTAAGTCAGCAACACTTCCAAATGCCACTTCTTCCCGTCGCATCCGTCTTCAGGACGATCTAGTCACAGGTACTCTTTTCTCGACCATATGTGGTATTGTGTATTGAGATCTTCTTCGAACTTGATGCACAAATAGATAGAATAGCAGCAAATAGCATCTTTCTAGCCTGCATATTCGTGGAACTCAATCTCATTTAGAAAGCTTATCTCTATCTTTCAGCAACTGAACGGGAAGTGGTTTAGGAAAGGACTTTAGAATCGGATGTACTCCCTGTTGCGCCCAGCTTTTTCGCACTCGAAGAATACACACACAAGCGGAAAAAATGTTGTACTCTCTCGTTAGAACTCACCTCCCTAGAAGAATGAGTGCGACTAGGTTTGAATTGAAAATTGGTTTGAATTAAGGACTTTTAGAAAAGATTTGGAGTCGCTACCTAACTTGATTAAGGTGAATTAGGTCACCTAAAAATTAAGAATAATCCGAAGACTACACTTAGGGTCTTTTGAAAAAGGTTTTGAAAAGATCTCCTCAAGAAAGAGTTTTTAAGAAAACAGGTTGTTTGGCAACCTTTAGAAAACATTTAAGCCCTTTTTTTAAAATAACTCCTTTTTGGTCTTTAAAATCAGTGATCCTAGGTTCGGAGGTTGGTTACGTGTAGGGAAGATACACTAAGCCATCACCCTACCCTGCCCTTTCGGTACCTATATGTCAATCCACCCTAGATTCACCTATGAGAGTCTTTAACTAACTATTGATCAATCTTATCCACTTTAGAAAACAATGTTTAGAAAAACATGATGCATGATATGCAAGCGCAAGAAAAAGAGAGTTGAAAAATAGATTTGGAAAAAGATTTGAAAAGAAATTGATTTGATTTAAAAAGAGATTTGAAATTAGAATTGAAAAGATATTTGAGAAAAGGGATTTGAAAATAGAAATTTGAAATTGGAAGTTTGAAAATAGATTGGAGATTTGAAAAGATTGTGGAAATAGAAACTTGAAAAATGTTGTAGAATTTGAAATTTGAAAAATGTGGAGACCGCACCCATGAGGGTTGCCTACGTATCCTTTTGGAGAAATCAGGTCAGTCGTAGTTGGGATAAGAGTCTGATTGAAAATAGAAGAATTGACTGGAAGAAAGTGATTGAATTGAAAATTGGATTTGATTTGAACTTAGAATAGAAAATTGGAATTTAAAATTTGAATTGAAAAAATTAGATTTTGATTTGGAAAGGTAGAACTTGAAAGAAGGATTTGGACTTGTTTTAGAAAGATGAAGGTTTAGGAAACCTAAACTTTGGAAAGAGAAGAAACTTTGGAAAGATTTGACTTGGAAGAGTTTTAGAAAAAGATTTGACTCGGATGTTGGACTTGAAAGATTTAGAAAAAGATTGGATTGAGGAAAGACTTGAATTAGGAAAAGTCCGATTTAGGAAATTGTCAAAATAAGAAAGTGCCATTTTTGAAAAGTTTTGGTTTAGAAAAGTTTTCGGTTTAAGAAAGTTTCGAATTAAGAAAATTTTGAAATAGGGAAGTTTTGAAAATAGGAAAGTTTTATTTTAAGAAAGGTTTGAAAAAGGAAAGTTTTTAATTTAGGAAATGTTTGAATTAAGAAAGTTTCAACTTAAGAAAGTCTTGAATTAAGAAAGTTTAGAAAAGTTTTAGATTTGGAAAGATTTTGAAGTTTTGGAAAGTTTAGAATTTAGAAAGTTTGGAAGTTTAGAAAGATTTAACTTAAGAAAGTTTTGAATTTGGAAAGCTTTGGATTTGAAAAGATTTGGATTTGAAAAGATTTGAAATTTAGAAAGTTTAAGATTTAGAAAGTTTTAGAATTTGAATTTTAGAAAATATTGAGATTAGGAAATGTTGAGTTTAGGAAAGATTTGAAAATTTAGATTTGAAAAGTTAAGATTTGAAAAAGGGTAGAATTAGGAAAGGGTTGAATTAGGAAAGATTTGAAAGTTGAGTTTTAAAATTTAGGAAAGATTTTTATGTTCAAGTTTTGAAAACTTAAGATTTAGGAAAGTAGAGGATTATGAAGGAGTTGAATTAGGAAAGAGTTGGATTAGAAAGGGATTGGATTTTGTTTCTAAAAGAGAAGATTTGATTTTGTTTTCAAAAACGGGCGGTTGGATCTAGTTTCCTAAACGGAAAGATTAGATTTGGTTTCCTAAAAGAAAGATTTGATTTGGCATGGATTTGGGAAGGAAAGTTTTTAGAAATCCTAGATTTGGAAGACTATAGTTTTGACGTAGAAAAATAGGTTTTGGAAATATATAGAGTTTGGATGTGAAAATGGAGATTTTAAAAACCTAGGTTTTAAGGCAAGTTTGAAAACCATGTTTTTGGAAAGAAAATTAGGGTTTCCTAATTGTGGATTCTAGGGCTTGACTTAGACATCAAGGAAAGAGTTTTTGGAAGGTGTGTTTTTGGAAACAAGTTTTTGGAAGGAAATCCTAGAGAGGAGCTTTAGAGGGAAGATTTTGGGAAGAGAGTTTTTAGAAAGATTTTTGAAAAGAGATTGTTGTAGAGAGTTTTTAGGAAAGTGAATTTAGAGAGTGTTTTTAGAAAGTAGATTTTGGGAAGAGGATTTTGGAAGGAGTTGAAAAAGGGAGTTTTGAAAAATAGATTTTTAGAGGGAGTTTTTGAAAACAACTTTGGAAATGAGAGTTTTTAGAAAGCACATTGAAAGAGGAGGTTTTAGGAAAATAGATTTTTGAAAATAGAGTTTTTTTTTGGAAAGTATAAAAATATCTCACCTTCCTTAAGCGATTCTAACCATAAGAAGGCTAGAATCACTTTAAGAAAGTGGTTTTGAAAATAACAAAGGTTGAAAATATGGACCATATTGGTCCCTTTAAATATAACACTTTCCTAAAGAAACCCTAGTTATGGAAAGGCTAGAATCACCCTAGGATGGTGATTTTGAAAACAAATTTTGAAAAATGAGATTTTGATGCAATTTTGAAAACAAATTGAATGCAAGTTTTGAAAACGAGTTTGAAAACGATTTTTGGAAGATGCGAGATCATGATATGCACAATGCAAATTTGGGGTCGTAAACATACAAGGTTAAGGCTTCACCACATAATCAAGGGGGCCAAACCCACGTGGTCTCCGGTTAGCCTAAAGGAAAGCCCCCGACACGGTGACCTTCCAATAGTTTAATCCTACACATGGACCGGAAGTCTCCCTGTTTCAAGCATGCAAAGAAAGGAGGAGAAAGAGATAGGGGATTAAAATAGAAAAAACCCAAGTGGGTTAGGAGAGAGAAGAGAGAGGGGGGAAGTGTAAAAACGTAAAACGAAAGCCTACCCTGTGTCTTGTTTATTTTGTGCGCCTTGCTTGTCTTCGGTCTTCGTCTTGATCTTCGTCTTCAATCCTCAAGAGTTGTCTTCAATCTTCAAACTTCAGATTGTAGCTCTTCAAGTCTTCAAAGG
Organism: Euryodendron excelsum; assembly: GCA_033060915.1. Lineage (NCBI taxonomy): Eukaryota > Viridiplantae > Streptophyta > Magnoliopsida > Ericales > Pentaphylacaceae > Euryodendron > Euryodendron excelsum. Next base: position 27,074,439 of record CM065378.1, on the reverse strand, counting down.
AGAGTTGAAGGCTAGTGTATGAGTGTATGGGAGTGTGTATAAGTGTATAAAAGGCTAGGGTTTGGAAAACCTAAGGAAGCTAGGGTTTAGGGAGTGTTCGAGTTCTGTTTATCGAAATATAGGATTTTTAGATTGAATTTATGGACCCCTTTCACGCTAGAAGAGGCTATGTATCTATAGAGATTAAATAGACCTGGCACCTGTTGCAATGGCGCCAGGCCAATTTTTCTCTTAGCGCCACTAAGAGTGGCGCCAGGCCAATTCTTGGCTTGGCGCCACCAGTTAGGAAAGTTTGTAATTCGGCAAGCAATGTATCTTTGACTAGATTTGGGCGCTTATACTAGTGACTACCATGCAATTTTTAGCCTGGCTTCACTAAGAGTGACTCTAGAAAGTCTGGGAATGATTTAAGGGACCGGGAATGACCCGAAAGGCCGAAAAAGAGCAGGAACACTTAAAATAGTGTCTAAGAGGTATTTGACTTAAAAAATGAGGACAAGATGTGTCGGAAGGGTTGACCGGGCCTTTAGGGGCAAAACGATCAATCGGGCCGGAAAGCTACTGGGACAGACTCGGACTGTCTCGGAAGAAGACTCAAGATTTGGAAACATTATTCAAAATGTTCCCAAAGGTTGCCGGTTTGATACCCAGAGCCGGTGTGGTCAGAAAAGGTGACCAGAGCACAGAGGCAAAACGATCATTTCACACCAGGTTTGCCGGAACTGACTTGGAATGATCCAAAAGGATAAAGAAAGGTTGAGAATACTATAAAAATCATTCTCATGAAGTTACCAGTTTGATACCCAAAGCCAGTGTGGTCGGGTTTGCCGGAATTGACTCGGAATGATTAGGGAAGACGGAGGAAGACTGGGAATACTATAAGAAGTATTCTCAGAAGGTTATCGGTTTGATACCCAGAGCCGGTGTGGTTCCCAGGGCATTCGAATACCTAGGGGCGAAATGGTCATCTTGACCGGAAAGTCTCGAAAAAGGCCCAAGAGGCAGTTTGGTCAATTTTCACCGAAGTGGGCTAGTAGGCACCGGTATTGACCTAGGTTTTGAGTATTTCTGCCGCTCTAACGGCGGTCGCGTGATATAGGGGGTTGTTGGCAATTCCCTATATTGACCTGTTTACGAGTATTTTCGCTACTCTAACGGTTATGATGTTTGCGAGTATTTTCACTACTCTGATGATTCGTGATCAATACCGAGACTGTCTGATCTCGGGAAGCTGCTAAAGGGACTTAGGGCCTGAGAAGTCAACTTTCTCGGAAGGCGTGCCTAAACGAACATTTCTGCATTGGCGGGCTAGCAGGCGCCAAAGATGAACCGTTCTACCATCTAGGGGACTTGGGGTCTCGTCTCGGTCGACAGGTTTAAAGGGACTTACCGTTTCGAAGAGATTTTCTTCAAAAAAGGTGCTGGACCATCTCGAGAAATAAACTGTCTTGAGAGAGGGATTGGAATTGGAAAGGGGTCTTATCGTCTTCGAAAAGACGTTCCTGATTTGAAACCGTCTCAAGGAATCAACTGTCTCAAGAGAACGATTGGAATTGGAAAGGGGTCTTATCGTCTTCGGAAAGACGTGCTTGATTTGGAACCATCTCGAGGAATCAACTGTCTCGAGAGAGGGATTGGAATTGAAAAGGTGTCTTATCGTCTTCGGAAAGACGTGCCTGATTTGGAATTAGAAAGGGAACTTACCGTCTTCGGAAAGACGTGCCTGGTTTGGAATAGAGTTACCGTCTCGAGGAATCAACTGTCTCAAGAGAGGGGTTGGAGTTGAAATTGGAAAGGACAATGCCCCTAAGGGCATTTTGGTCATCTTGCCTCTATTTGGGCCTGGCGGGCCCGCAAAGCGATGGACAGACGGTATTTAGACTTAGAGAGTTGGTTTCAATTGGAATACGTCTATATTGACTTGAGTACAAGTCTGGACGGAACGTAGACTGCCGAGCGGTCAAAAATGGACTGCTTACACTTCCCTAGCGAGAAAGGCCCTGACCCCGCCAACCAAGTAAAAATCAAAAAGAAAGAAGAGAACGAAAGGAGAAGAGAACTAGTCTTCGAGTATTTAGGCATGGTTTATGCCATGATCAGTACAGGTGTTCTTGGATCTCTTGTTTGGGCTCATCATATGTTTACTGTGGGCTTAGACGTTGATACCCGTGCCTACTTCACCACAGTTACAAAACACCCATGTTACTCATGACAAGGCCTTGGTCATATAGATGCCTCAACACCATAATTTTCTCATTACAATGATGACTTCGAAGATCCCTACGGCAGTGGAATCCACCGAGAAAAGAGACCTCTCGTGCCCGTCTTTGTAGACGATCTTGGCTTCTTGCTTCATAGCACAGGAACCAACTGAGGCAAGCGGCTTGCCGAAGAGGTGAAGCTGGGAACAAAGATCCTAGGGGTAGTTACTTTACCAAGAAAGGTCGAGTCGTGAGATATAGAGGCTAGCTAGTTTACCAGCTCAAAAGCTTTATTCCTTCTCGCAGGGTGGCATGTCTCCGTTTGATACTCTATTCTGCCTGTAGGTTGGATGGTGCTTTTCTGTCCCTCCCTTTCTCATTCGTTGAACTTTGGGAAAAATCATTAGCATTGAAGTCAATTACCACACCACCTCTATCATACGTACGACATTATACGATGCGAGAGTGCATCATGAAGAAAGTTGGCCAAGGTCATAAGGTAAGGCCAAAGGGATTGGTGCATCTTTTTCTAGAGGGGGTCAGGCAGTTTCGGCACCAGAAAGATTGCCCGAACCTGGAGAAAATCCAGAAGAGAGTAATCTGGAAGAAGATCAGGAGAAATACCTGTGCGATCAATCAAGGTAAACAGTGCAGTGGTGGGGCAAGTTTCCCTGACACTGAGTTTTTACAAACTTAATTCCACATTTTGGTAGTGTTTTAATTTTATACCACAAGGCAAGTTCATCGTCAATTCAATTGGGGTTTTTATTAAAACCGATAATCGAACAGGCATTTTTAAGTCATATTACAAAACCGTATATACGTCGCAAAAAACCACCAATTGAATTGGCGATTTTAATGAAACTGCCAATTAAATTGGCAATTTTATTAAAACCGCCAATTCAATTAGCGGTTTTATCAAACATAAAACCCTTGCTTGTATTTCCCCTGGTTCACTCTCATTTTATCACTCCCTCATTCATTCGGCTCTCTCCCGTCACGGCCTTCTCTCTCGTTCACACCCTCTCACTCTCTCTCTCTCCATCAGAGGCTATCCCTCCCTCCCTCCCTCTCTCGTTCGCCTCTCTCTCTCTCTCTCTCTCTCTCTCTCTCTCTCTCTCTCTCTCTTGTTCACGGGCTCTCTCTGTCTCATTCTATTTGAGTGTGGGTGAAGTTTCTCATTCTATTTAAGTGTGGGTGAAGTGAAGTTACAACAACTGATATGTTTATTTTCTTGCTTTTATTCAACCTTTATAAGTGAATATGTGCATTATTACTCTCTCAATTATATGTGGTAACAAACTTTTGTGTATGCATTACTCTTGGTTTTATTTTAGTTGTAGATATAAAAATGTTTTAGTTTAAGTTCTCTTCTACATTTTCTGAAGTAACCTCATTAACTTATATTAAGTTAGACATAACCATACATTTCAAGCTCACACATTGCATATGGAAACAACTAAATTTTATTTTTTCTTAAAATGTATGGGATTTGTGAATGCAACTAATGACAAAAGTTTAATTTAATTAGCTTTGCTTTAGGCAATACAATGAAAGAAATAAAAATGAGAGAGTGGGCCAAGCTTAACCACCCTTATAAAAATGATTTGTTTGAAATCATTATTACAATAGTAAAAAAAATGAAATAAAACAAATTAATCAATGAGATATTTACATTAAAAATATTTAAAGAATAAAAAATTGAAATGGCTAATAAAGTTAAATATATTTTAAATTAAAAAATTGTAAGGAAATTCAGGGAAAAAAATTATTATTTATTAGTCAAACAACAAATGGCCTTATAACATGTGTTTGCATATATAAATTAAAAGTTTTAAGAATTTTTAATTAAATTTAAAAATAGGAATAAACAATTAGGATCATTGGAGGCTCAACGTAGCTTATTTAATTTTATAATTTCGAAGAAACTATGAATAAAAAGTTGAGAGCATTTTAGACTTTGCTACATTGCTATATATAGAACACATAAAATAGATATATTTATGTAAATATATGGGTTAAGATCAACTTTTGCTTTGTTAGTACCCTACTTGTCACAAAGCCATTATTTGCTTTGTAAATATATGGGTGACTTTTTTTTATTCTCAAACCATTTTGTTTGATGGTAGGCATAGGTAAGTAATGACAACAATGGTACTGTTTTTTTTTTTTTTGGCCAAGGAGGGGAGAAGATAGTACAAGATCATCGAGAAGAAATAGCCTATGATATAAAGGCTAGTGGATGTTATAATGTAGAACTAGGAACCTCACTTGGTGGGTTACGAGACATTATCATTCCTAAGATGGATGAGTATGGAGAGTATGTAAACATAAAGTTCATATATAGATACCCTGTTAGACGAAATGGAAAAGTATGGATATATAAGAGGTTGTCGGTCAAGGATGACGAGACCTTACAAACTGTGTTAAATCTCCTTTCGAGATATCTTGACATGTATTGTGTTGAAATGTACATTGAGAAAGACATATCCACAGTAACCACCAGTCACAATCGTCCAGATTTTAATTGGAGAGATGTCCAGTTTTACGATGAAATCTTGGCAGGGAGAGGTGATGCATCGGCCTTGGGAACATTCACTAGAATGCTTACAGTTAGGCAGAGTAGTTGAAGCGCAATCCCAAAGGCTGCGCCAGGGCAACCGATATCTAACTTGTTCACCCCATACGATGATTACTCGTAGAGTCGGAAAATGTTGAACAATTGCATGACTTTGACAGTCCACCCACATATCACCCAGAATATACTTCGGGCCAAGGGGGTGCATAGAGGCAGGAGGTCCCAGTGCAAGTATGAATCCCGTAGAACGACTTGTGGGCCTTGATGAGATTGGTAGAGGGATAGATGAAGATGAACATGTAGATGTTGTTCAATCCGATCAATCAGAGGAAGCTGTTGATGTTTTGCTGAGAAATGATAAAAATGACGACTCTGATGACAATGGGCAAGAACAACTAAACCTTCCTGAAATGAATGACAATCTGGTGCCCTTTTTTACGAACCTAGATAGAGTAGATGATTCTGCAGCTGGTTGAGACTTATACCATCGCGGTCCAATATGGTCAGATGCTAATCCAGAGTTTGCAAAATGGATGGTTTTCAAAGATAAGAATCCAGTGATCCGTGCATGTAATTGGTATCATGTGAAGAGAAACAAACATTATTATATTGTACAAACAAATAAAAAGGTTTGGAGCACCAGGTGTAGTCACGATTGCCCATGGAAACTGTGTGCCTGTTTGAAAAGGAAGCATACTTTGTTCGAAATCACGCAATACCCTGGGTCTTATACCTGTTTACACAGGATGGAGAGTTTGGATCACCGCAACCTTAATTCGACATTCATTGCACACGTGATTAAGACACAAATTGTGATAAGTTCCTATAAATTCTAAATTGAAAGTAAGATGTTTGGATATTATGCAGTAATGCTCATATGAATATAAAGATTGAGTATTTATTTTGTTGTGGTGTACAGGAAGACCTTGGATGGAAGATAGCTTTCATAGTCGAGAGTGTAAAAAATAGTGATGGTTTCACAGTCTCATACAAAAAAGCTTGGCTTGGAAGAACAAAGGTCATTGCGATGGTTTTCAGGGATTGGGATGAGTCCTATGAAAAGTTACCAAGGTACATGAGAACGTTGCAATTCAGGAACCCAGGCACAGCTGTGGTTTTGGAAACACGTGACATTGGAAGGTCTGCCCGTCGGAGATGATATGGGATTTCATGCACCTTTGGATCCATTGTTAGCTGAAGGGCACCGTATGAGACGCCTTTCATAGACACCTAGGGTCACGTTCTATCTACTATGCCATCCGAGACTACACATCCCATACCACTATCACAGGTCGATGGGTTATCTCAGCTCACTCAGGTGAGCAGTAGGCCGCCCATTGATCCAGTAAATGTAGTCCCTACCATTGACCCACATCAGCATATGCCTCCTGAGGGCGTTTCACAGATCACCCAGGCAGAGCCATCTCAATGGAGACTATGTAGTATCACATGGGTCTTTACCCGTAAGTCGACACGAGATAGAAGGTCACCCCCATATGGTATAGGTGGTCATATATAGTACTTGGGGGTATGGGGTTTGTATTAGGTACATTTTGAGAAAGTTGCCGAACATTTGTTGATGTAATCGAATATTATGGTTATTTTTGGTATCCCGTATTTATGGATGTATCAAATTTTGTAGTTGATAGATTGTTTTGTAATAAAATATTATGGTTATTTATAAAATAGGTCATCTTCTATATTATTGTATTGCCAGTTGGGGTTATGTTCTGAGGTGTCATGTCAATGTTAAAGCGTGCATTAGCTTCACGTGAAGGCATGTCCTAAACCCTTCACATGAAGGCTACACAAAAGGCTTGTTTCACATCCCAATGAATTCACGTGAACCATTTACTCATACATTGTATCCTATTACCTATATATACGTCATGCCATTACATGAACAAGTGCTAAACCATACTTCCTAACGTGCCAAAGCGAAAGGATTATTTGGGGCATCATGTAGTCATTCGGCTCAAAGCGGGGACACAGATCAAAATCAATCCTCACCCATCCATATGGTGCATACATATATGGACCTAGTCGATAAAAAATGATATGGCCAAAAGCGTTGCTTTCTTAACAAACCAATCCTAATGTACGATACGATGGGTCCGGTCAACCACATATTCATCGGTAATACATCCTTACGTCCACCCTGTGAGGTGACTGACTCCTAATGCATAAGGTTGTCATAGGAAGACTCGTTCGATAAACAATGTGAACAGGAGATACATTACCGATGGCATGGCCTTCGTGTCCCAAAGGCCTGTTCAGCTAAGCTGTTCAACAGACGATCATCTAACAGCAAGGTCATAAACACACTCGAACACGAAGTTAATCAAATGCAACGAAGGTTAGATAGATATCATTTTACACAGCAAGCGAAGGAACAATGTGGTGATCCAACACAACGAATATTACAAATTGTTGAAGATCCATTGTTAGTTTCTAATCTAGAACTTCCAGACTTCTCAAAAGAAGAAGGTGACGATGACTTTGAAAACTATCTACCTAATAGTCTTAGTGTTACTGGCAAACCACTATGTTGTTACGAACATGGTCCATAAAGCTTAGTCTGGTTTTTATTTCAGTATAATGTAAAATAAGTTATTATGTTTTTAAGGAATATATGTATGAGCTTAGGTCATCTCTCTCTCGTTTTCTATTTAATGTCATATATATTGGCTGTTGGGGTACCGAAATGGGGAGAAAGGGTCCGGGGAGTGCAAAACTTGGCAGGAGGTACCGCTGTAACACAAGTGATGTGTGGGAATTGAAGGCACGTCAATCGGACCCCTATTGAGTCAAGGTTGATCCTTGTTGACTCAAGGTTAATTCCCATGTTGATTTTGATGATAACTAAACCTTGTGTTATTTTACTAATGAATCTACTTAGTGTGCAGATTAACAAAGTGCATAACTTAGACTTAAAGTTGAATCTTAAGTCTAATACATGTCAAAGAAAATGCACAACAAGTTCAAGAAGCAAGCAATGAATTCAAAGAGTTATGCAATGAACCAAATAGAGGATTGTCGCCTATCTCTACTTCAAACAAATGTTCTACATTCGAAAAGATTAAAGGTGTTCAATTAAAGCTTCTATCAAAGATGCATAGTTTCAATGAAGATTGATTTGCAAGATAGACTGAAGACTTCATCAGTTGAGGAGGTGCAATGTTCAATTAAAGATGAAGAATGGAGATGTTGTAAATGCCAAAAGAAGATCTCATCAGAATTTGCAAAGATCAGTTGAGGAGATGCAATGCTCAGTTGAAGATGAATTATTTGTTGAAGAGCGGACTCATGAAGTCAGTGAACTATATCTGGTAAATGCAGAAGCGGAAAGTGTTGACTCCACAGACCTGGAGCCAACTCCTCTGATATAACGGCTATTTTTCTTAACGTTATAACGGACTAAACGAGCATTAATGATCCCCAACAACCACTAACGAATGGAATCAATACTGGGGTATATATACTAGCCTCCAACTGCATTTATATACAAGAATCAAGAGAAAGAAACAACTTGAGACAAGATTCACGAATCAACCTGATTTTCCTGATATTCCTAAACATTCTTCATGTTTTATTCTTGTGAGCTTTGAATGTAAAATCTACTCTTTGTGAAAAGTGTGTTAGTTACTTTTATACACTTGTAATTGAGAGTTTAAGAGTTCTCTTGTGAAAGCAAAACTCTTATAAGTTTGAGTGAAGTTTGGACAAAACCACTTGGGGATTAAAGAGCTCGATGAGGAGTTCTTGTATAGTGAGCTAAGCACTTTGTCAATCAGCAGTCCATTTGTAATAGGTGATTACATAGTGGAAGAAAACTTCAAAGAGGTCTTGGGGTGAGGACGTAGACCACGGTTTGTGGTTGAACCTCAGTAAATCTGTGTCTCTCTTCTATTGCTCTGTTTTCTTTGCTTCTACTGATAACATTGCATTACACATAGATTAATCACTGCTATATTGTTTAGATTAATTTTAATTAATCTTAACTTGTATTAATTTTTGAAAAACCCCAATTCACCCCCCTTTTGGGTTGCCTTTTGGACCAACAACCCCTAGTTTAGAAGTTATACAAAGTTTCAGAATTCTAAAACTTAGGTTTTCGGAGTTAGGTCAACTTGGCCATTGGGGTATCGAAATGGCGAGAAAGGCTCCGGGGAGTGCGAAATTTAGCAAAGGGCACCGGTGTGATACAAGTGACTTGGGGGAGTTAACGGCACGTCAATTGATTTTCCGGTTTGGAAGTTATGCAAAATTTCAAAATTTCAGGACTTATGTTTTTGGAGTTAGGCCAACTCGGCCGTTGGGGTACCGAAATGGCAAGAAAGGCTCCAGGGAGTGCGAAACTTAGCAAGAGGCACCCTTATCACACGAGTGATGTGTGGGAGTTGACGGCACGTCAATCGGTTTCCCAGTTTGAAAGTTATGTAAAGTTTCAGAATTTCGAAACTTATGTTTTCGGAGTTAGGCCAACTCGGCTGCTGGGGTACCGAAATGGCGAGAAAGGCTCCGGGGAGTGCAAAACTTAGCAAAAGGCACCGTTGTGACACGAGTGACGTATGGGAGTTAACGGCACATCAATCAATTTTCAAGTTTGAAAATTATGCAAAGTTTCAGAATTTCGGAACTTATGTTTTCGAAGTTAGGCCAACTCGGCCGTTGGGGTACCGAAATAGCGAGAAAGGCTCCGGGGAGTGCGAAACTTAGCAAGAGGCACCGGTGTGACACAAGTGACGTGTAGTAGTTGACGGCACGTCAATTGGTTTCTTGGTTTGGAAGTTATGCAAAGTTTCAGAAATCTAAAACTTAAGTTTTCGGAGTTAGGTAAACTCGGCCGTTGGGGTACTGAAATGGAGAGAAAGGCTTCGGGGAGTGCGAAACTTAGCAAGAGGCATCGATGTGACACGAGTGACGTGTGGGAATTAATGGCACGTTAATCGATTTTCCAGTTTGAAAGTTATGCAAAGTTTCGAAAATCCGAAACTTATGTTTTTGGAGTTAGGCCAACTCAGCCCTTGGGGTACCGAAATAGCGAGAAAGGCTCTGGGGAGTGCGAATCTTAGCAAGAGGCACCGGTGTGACACAAGTGATGTGTGGGAGTTAACAGCACGTCAATCGGTTTCCCGGTTTGAAAGTTATGCAAAGTTTCGGAAATCCAGAACTTATGTTTTTGGAGTTAAGCCAACTAGGCCCTTAGGGTACCGAAATGACGAGAAAGGCTCCGGGGACTGCAAAACTTAGCAAAAGACACCGGTGTGACACAAGTGACGTGTGAGAGTTGACGGCACGTTAAGCGATTTTCCGGTTTGAAAGTTATGCAAAGTTTTAGAAATCCAGAACTTATATTTTCGGAGTTAGGCCAACTCGGCCGTTGGGGTACCGAAATGGCAAGAAAGGCTTCGGGGAGTGCGAAACTTAGTAAGAGACACTGGTGTGACACGAGTGATGCGTGGGAGTTGACGGCACGCCAATCGGTTTCCTGGTTTAGAAGTTATGCAAAGTTTCGAAATTTCAGAACTTAGGTTCTCGGGAGAAGGCAAACTCGGCCGTTGGGGTACCAAAATGGCGAGGAAGGGTCCGAGGAGTCTGAACTTGGCAAGAGGCACCGGTGTGACACGAGTGACATGTGGAAGTTAACAGCACGTCAAACGGACCCCTAGTTTGGAAGTTATGGGTTTTTAGTTGCTTGGGGAAAATTACTGATATGAAACCGCCAATTGAATTGGCGATTTTTTACGGCGTATATACGATTTTACAATACGATTTAAAAAGACTTATTCAATTAGCACTTTTAATAAAAATATCAATTGAATTGGCGATGAACTTGTCTTGCGGGATAAAGTTTAAGCACTACCCAAATGTAAAATTAAGTTTGTAAAAACTTAGTGTCAGGAAACTTGCCCAATGGTGGTTACTGTGGCATGTCTAGTCGATGGAGTAGAGCCTCCAAGCTAGGATACCTTTAGGATCCTCCCTGAGCTGGGGGGTGTGCCACGACGAAACAAGGGAATGAAATGCCGCTTTGCATTGGATGCTCTTTACCCTCCACACAATGATGGCTTATATTAGAATCTGTTGAAACAAAAGCTGAGAAATCTAATAGCGGGGCTTTTAAGCCACATCAGGCTTTTCAAGGACCGATCAAAAACCGTTTATTGTTAAGAGACTTTTTTTCCTCTGATTCAAACTTGAATCTTGGAGCTTATGCCCTAATGTTGAAACATTTTCAATATTTATTTTACAAAGAACGGCACGGCTTCAATTTGAGGGAGACACCAATAACTCTCACATATTATTTTATATTTTGTCAAAAGATGGGATTTTATTCTTACCATGATACCAAGAGAACAATGGTCAATTTCTTTCAACATCCAATACAAATTTTGACAATAACTCTTCCATAGACTATTAAAATTACATGTCATACAACTAACCAAATTGACTTATATTCTCTTCATACTTATTTAGCCTTTCAGTGTCACTCGTTATTTTCTTGATTACTCCCAAATTTGGAAATTAAGGTGAATTATTTGCCCTACTTCAGCTGATGCCCGTAATATGTGGGTGATCGCACGTGCATCCATATAAAATAATGTTTATTCTAACTGACTCGAGAACACCTTAGTGCAATAAAAAAAATTTCTTAAATTTATCTTCTACAATTTTTAAAATATTGACAAAGGTGTTTCAGTCAAATTGAATGGTTAAATATCAAACTATTGCTCTAACATTAAGAGGTTTATACATATCATTTTGTGCTTGTGAATCTCTCTTTTTCTTTTCTTCTTCACAAGCCTTCAAAGGCAGTGAAAAAGGAAAAATTCAAAAGATCAAAGAGGGCCAGCAATATTCTCAATTCTAAGGTAGGCCAATGGGTAACATTGTGACATAAAAAAATCGTGCGTTTTCTTCTTCACAAGCCTTCAAAGGTAGTGAAAAAGGAAAACTTCAAAAGATCAAAGAGGGCCAGCAATATTCTCAAATCTAAGGTAGGCCAATGGTAACATTGTGACATAAAAAAATCGTGCCTAATTGGTGGAAAACTCTAGGTCAAGAAAAACAATGTGGGGAAGGCACTCTAGAAGAACTCATGGGGCATTACCGTTTGATCTACCTAAGTTGGTAAATGGTAATGTTGGTGATCTGAAGGAAGAAGACAAACCAATCAATATAAGCTAATGGGCTGTGTGGGGTATCCCAAAGTTGAAAAGAGAGGTGGGGACATCACATCAGCATGGTGTGAACATGAAAGAGGCCTCTTTTGCTTCCTCTATCATCAGATAAGAGTTAGTAAACTAAATGACATCATGGCTTAAGCAACTTGATTAAGGGTGGGACCCAAATTCACTTATGGGAGGACCTATGCTTGCTATGCAACATTATTATTATTACTAATATTATTCTAAAGGAGCAAAAGCTAGGGTGCATATTAAAAAGCATGGAATGATGCAGAACATATCTCATAATTTACATATATTTTATGCATACAAAGTTTGGACACATGCTTTGGGTGAAGGGGAAAAAAAAAAGGTCAGGATGGGCATTACATCCAAAGAAATAACAAATCAACATAACACAAAGTAGGAAGATAAGAATGAGATCCACATCCATTCCACTAGCTCTTTTGAGTCTTTAGTGCTCTTACATGGCTACCACCACCACCAGCAACAAAATACCGAACTAAAAATTTATTGTAGCGACTTGTTTGTTTTCTGGTGTAGATGGAGAGGATAGGAATGCAATTTGATCATGACATTAACAGCCAAACACAAAAACTACCCAAACTGAGGTGTAACCTTGTATGGGCTACAGGTCTTGAGATCGAACCCCGGGGTGGGACTCCTGACTGTTGAACAGCGCCGCACGAACTCCCATTCCGCTATGCCCTCGATATGGCTGGAGTCAAGCTATGAATCAAGGCCGTCAGGTGGTGACGCCCAGGTAGGATTGCGGTGGCCCCCTCCATCATTTTTTTCCTCTAGAAAAAATATAAAAACAGAAACTATGCACTTCTTTTTCTTTTTGGTTTCCCCTTTTCTTGATTCAACTAGGATACCCTTTCTTGATTCAACTAGGATAGGCAATATAAAGGTGGGTTATCCAAATTATCCAATACAGCCGCTACACCCACGTGCAATCTTTTATCGAAAGGAAAATACTATTTTCTCAAAAAATTTGTACAAAAATTTCATCAAAACGATGTGATAATTACATTTTTTTGTAAATAAGAGTCACATTAATAGGTGTTATGTTTTTAGTGAATAGCTCTAATTCAACCAGATAAATTAGTCAAAAAATTTTCTGTTTGTATAGCCTTATCCTTATCGAAATCTTTGACCATTTTAAAAAATCCAATTTCCATTGTATTTTTTGAAGGTTTGAGTAATGATACATAAGGAAAAAAATATTTACAATATAGAAATTTTATACAAAATGATGTAATAGAATAAGTTATCTTATTGTTACCACACACACACACAAAAAAAAAAAAAAAAAAAAAGACCTATCAAGAAAGTTTATATATACTTTCAAAATTAACTCCCCTACATCATTTTGAAATTCGGTATGTTTAGAAATACTTATAGTTTAAGTAAACAAGTTTTGTATGTATATAGATTATATATTTCTTATTGTTCTCTTTTTTGGGACTCAGAATATGCTGACATATCTAGCCAACAGCAAAAAAAACTTTGTCTTCTATGACCTATTATTTTGTGTTAGCAACAAAACTACTTCAGATTGGAAGATTCATGCCAATTTGTTCGGAACTTGAGGAGGAAAAGAGAAAGGAAGGAAAACAAAGTAAGAAAAGTTATTTTAATTTTATTTTTATTTTCTCCCTTCCAAGCCAAAACTACACGAAGAAAGGTTGAAAATTTATCATTTCTCCTCCTCTTTTTTTTGCCCCTTAAAAGTTCATACAAGTATCAAAAACCTTAGAAGTTGCAGTCTATCTGGTATTGGCTTTTTCCAATTTTTTGACTTCTTGCGAAAGGGCTACATTTACTTTTAGTTGGAAAAAAGTCAGTAAAGCACACCCAAAAAAAAAAAAAAGAAAAGAAAAACATATCAAACGGTGATTGTAGGCTCTAACCTTTAAAAAAACCCAAGATGCCGTCCTAAATATCAGGTTAATCCAATTGTCAAAGAGTTGTGTGAGCTCAGGCCATTTGTCACCACGTGTCCAATCAATATGTGCCACTTATCACCATATTAGCATTAGTCCAATCAGATCTTTTTCTTAAGTTTAATTCTTGACAAGTTTCCTGTCATGAGTTTTTCTTCTTTTAAATGTATCTGGAAGTTTTTGTTGTCTAAGTTCTTTTTAAAAACTCTCTTCTGACTTTATTCTTAATTCATAAGAAAGTTGAGTAAAACATCTACGCATAGATTGCTTGTTCATCTTACCTGCAAACGGTCGACGCGTAACTATTTTTTTTTTTCTTGATGAGGAGAAACCCTTTTAGATAGGGTCACAAAGGATCCACCCTGCAAAATAAATCTCGAATCACATACACCATTCCACAAGAGACAACTAGTTCAAGCTTTCGTTCTTGTGAAGGGCCCAACTATGTGAGAGTTGAAATCTACGAGCTTGAAGTTAAGATATACAAGCCAAGCTAATTCAGGCTTAGCTTACGCTTATATGAATTGCCCAACTATACGGGTTAAAAACCTGCGACCTTGAAATTAATCCTCAAGCGGATGACAGTGTAAACACCACAAGCGAACAATAGGAAGGAAGTGCCTGAAATTTACCTTCAATTGGTGTGCAATGTCTCGTGTGATTTTCTTTTTTTGGACAAGGGTAAAGCACAATTGGCATTCAGACCCATTATATAGTTGTTTGTCCGTCTAATTTTTTTTTTTTTTAAGATTTTATTATGAGGTGATATCAGTTACTACCACTTTGATTGAATTTTACTAAGATGATTCATCAAATACACAAAGAATAAAAACTATAACTGGAGCAATAAGGGTACTCTATCTTCTCACAAGATTTCATAATTCAAAAAATTTGGTCATCAGTTTTCCATTTTAAGCCATTAGCCTTAAGTATTACGTCGTGGTGCTTGAAACTTGTGATAAGTGAGGTCCAAAAGACCCCCTTAGTCTTTACATTTGTGGCATTAAGGTTGGGACATCTATCTCCCTAGTAGCATCTAAATATAGATAAGCTTCGACTAATAAAGTATACAATTTACATGCTAGATGATGTATACACACTCTTCGGATAAAGTAATACCTTTCCACTTCACTTGATCACTTATTTATTTGCAGAAGTCAAATCAAGAAAGAAAATATCTAGGAGGAATGTGTCATCTTTATTTATGAGTATCACTTTGATTATAGTTTTTACCTTCTCTATATTTGATAGGTCCTTACTAAAAAGTTTAAATTTTAAAAGCAGCAGTTAGTACCACTGTGACATTGAAAATTTGTCCCAAACCAAGAGAAAAAAGAGGGAGAAAATAAGATACATAGGATTCAAAAAGAGATGCACCCGAAAAAGAAGGCATTTTGCCCAGAACAGAAAACTATGAGTCTCATTGAACATACATGAAAGATATATAGTTGGGTGGATGAATATTAAAACTTGGATTTAGCTGCCAAGCAAGGGCCGGAAACTTAAAGCCCGGATACTGGATAAGAAGTGGGCCTAAGTGACAGCCCAAATACCTTAAATAATTTTTTTTAAAATATCGGAAGGTCAAAGCCAGAAAAAGAAAAGAAAAGCCAAACTTATGACCTTATGGAATGGGTGAAGACACCACTACCGTTGCGCTAACCCGCTTCTCATCAGAATCTAAATACCTTACATTGGGACTTTGCAGGACACAATAACATTTGGGAGACTAGTGAGTCCTGCAAAGTTGAAAACGACCCAATTGTGCAGGGAAAAATTAATCTTTATAGTAAGATTCATCAAATATACAAAACGTAAAACATAAAATATAAAATTAGAGTGTGACGTTCCCACTAGATATTTTTTCAATGAGAAGAAAGCAAAGATCGAAATGTTCAACATCAATGAAGCAATCAAAACTGGAAAGAAGACAAATCCTAATCTCATTAAGCAAGGCACTAAACATTTTCCCCAATATCAACGGTCTTCATCAACCCATCAAGACAAATGCTGACTTGTGCAACACAAGCAACAAAACTCCAATGTCAAAGTCATCCAGCGTCTAGAAACCCTAAACCCAGGAAACATCAACCCTTCCATCACCGTCGTCAAAATACAATCCCACGGCCACGAACGAATCACAGCACTCACAAGTGCCAGATGACCCCTCCACCAAGAAACCGCCCACCTTCCACGCCAAACACAACACTATGTCCGAGGGCGGCTGGACCTAATTGAAAATTCCGAGAACCAGTGACATCTAGCTTTTCATCGCCCAATCAAGTCTGGACACGTATAGAATCCCACAGCGCCAACGTTTTCACCTATCCCACGAGCCGGCCGCCATGGGACACACTGTCCCAGAGGTTACATGCACCTGTCATAAATTTCTATAAATAGAAAGTTCCACTGCGCCAAAAATACAAAAATAGGTAATTCTATTATTTCATTCCATATATAGACACCCCCTCTTTCCGAGGAGTTACATTGTCATTTCCCTCACTAACCCCTACACAAAACAGTATTTACATTTTAACCCAAACTATAACAGAGACAAAAGTATATAAAACCACCCTACTAAGCACCCTATATTTTTCAGCTAAACTTATTTTTCTAATCCAAGCTATTGATCTTCACCCTCTCAGTCCTTACACATTGTCTTATTCTCACTCTTGCCCTTCTATTTTGATCATATTCTATTGGATGCTTCTATATACAATACATGAGACGTAGAGCTGCAATTTCTATCAACACGGGCCTTTTTTGGTAAAATCACTAGTGGGAGTCCATTGCGTCTATGTGGGGCTTGAGAGTAATTAAGAAGAAAGTGGTAGCCTTTAGTATTCTATGATGAGTCCTCCCATTGGGGCTCTGTGGGGAATACCCTTCCTTCGCTTGGCTGCTCTGTAATTAACCGCAGTTGGAGGTGGCGTTGACGGAGTGAAGCTCTGGACCTTGTTGCTGCTGTTGCTCTTCTGCCGGCCATGGCTGCTGCTGCTATATGAATCCTCAGAGTCCGACACCGCAGTCAACCCCGGATGTTTCTTCCCCGGAAAATGCTTCTTCCGCTTCTGGAAATTCTTAGATGTTCCAGCGATCTGTAATTAGTACTTGAAAAGATTAATAACCAAATCAAATAAAAATTGGCACAAATACTCAATTCAATGACACAAATACCAATATGAAATTGGTGATCACTAGACATTGACAATCAACCTCAAGAAACAAAAACCCCTTAAAATACTTCCGTATAAGCTCTTGAAAAGAACCAAACTCCAGAATTTAGGCCAATGTAATTTGGAATCAATTAGATGGACTTGCCCATATATGTAATTTTGATTCAATTAAATATAAAGCTACCAATTTCATTGAAAGCCATGAAGTCGAGGATTTTATGGGCAATACCCAATTCAATTTCTTCAGAATTTAATCAAAATCATGGCAGAAAGACCGTGAAAATAGGAAAAATAGATATTAAGGACATTGTATTACCTTGCAACCAAGAGAACAGAATCGAAAGGAATCGAGAAGGCTACGCTCGCAGACTTCGCAGGTATTGGTGACTCCTTTGCCGGGCCTCGGCTGTGGCCGCTCATTCAGGAAGACGACCTTCGCACTGTTGATAATGTAGGTCTGAACAGATGTGATGTCCAAATACTTCTGAATCTCCGAAACCCTAATCACATCATGGTATGATGACCTCCTTATCTGTCAAAAGGAACAGCAACCTCAATTAAAAACCAATAACCTTTAAAACAATATCTGAATTCATTATTAAGTATATGTATATATGCATATATATCTCACTCAATGAGTAATACAGCACAGGCATTGACCTATCAACACTGTAAAACAGGGGAATACTAATCAAAGCCCACACCCCTTAACATCCACACCCAAAAAAGCAGAGCAAACATGAAGAAAAAATGGGATTTCTTAGAGGAGAAGAGAGCAAGTGATGAAAACCAAGGGAAAACAGTGACCCAAAAGATCCAGTTGCTAAAAAAAGATGAAAAAGAGAGCATTTTTTGTGATTCCATTATTAGACAGAGAGAGAAACCGATGGAAAAAAAAAAAAAAAAGCAGTTACTTGACAAAAACAGTCGGAATCCAGATGCTAAAAGTGGAAAAAGGCAGAGGGAATCGAGTATTCAGGAATGAGTGGCAAACCTGTATGGCACGGTGATCCTTGTGGTAGCCGAGACAGAGAGAACAGAGAGCTCCGTCCATACAATCCAAGCAATACATATTGCATTCACTCTTGTGAGAATCCGCGTGGGACTTGCATTGAACGAAGAAGCTCTCCCGCAGAAGAGGCTTCAACCACGGCGGCCACCTGTTGTCTTCACCATCAGGTCCTCCAGCTCCCTACAGAGAACAGAAACCCAGTCAGCAAAAAACAGAGCAATAAGCCCAAACCCAGAACAAAAAAGCCGAGGAAATGAGAGAAAATGAGAGAAAACAGTTCACTCTACCATGATTCGCCTGTTCTTGGGCTTGATTTCCCGGACAGTGGTTTCTTGATTGTCGATCGCCAGTTTGAACAACCAGAGTGATGGTGCTCTGTTTTTCTTTTTCCTCTTTCTATTCAGTATGAAACAGAGGAGAGAGAGAATACGTATGTATAGAGAGAGAGAGAGAGAGAGAGATGGGTTGGAGGCTATAGAAATGGAGGCTGTGAGGAAGAGGGTGGGTTCTTGTAGAGATGGAGGCTCTGAGAGGAGAGAGAGAAGGGGGGGCGAGTGGGTCGTTCTTATCCGCACAAAGTCTCCAACCAAACCTAACTCCGAACCCAAGCCAAGAGTTACGTTGGGCGCAAGGAACCGACCTCCTTCTTTGCTTTATATTTCCTTTCAATTTCATTTGGTTTTTCTTTATTCATTGGGGTCTTATCATATTTCATTTTTCAATTCCACATATTAAAAGCATTTATTCCTATTCATTAATAGTAATTAAACTTATTGATTCCATTATTATTTCAATAGTGAGTTGGAACATTATTCCTTGGCATATTTGGCACCATTCCTTTGTCTAGATAAAAGGCGTTATGGCTTTTCATTTGCCTTTTTAGTTTTTTTCTCTCTACTTTTTCTATTTTTCTTTTAACTTTGGTCCATATCTTTTCCATAAATTTTTAGCGTAAATGTTATTTTTCTCTTTTACATATAGGGATTTTGTTAAGTTCTTCTTAATGTCAAGATTGTAATGCGAATAAATGAAATATTCGTTCCAACACCATATATTCTAATTTTTAAAATGCTCATTTTAAAGACAAAAAAAAGTAAAAAAAAAGGTCAATACTCGTATGATTTAATGGTATTTTATTGTTTTGTTTAGCTACCTTAGCTATTAAGGTCTCAAGTTGAAACTCTCTCTCAAGAAACGTTTATACATGCCTAATTTCTGATTTAGAAGAATTTGGCCTGATATGATAGTATTTCATTGAGTCTATGACAATAAAAATATAAAAACAAAATCAACTATAATTAATGGTGTGTGAGACCTTTCCATCAAAAATGTCCTCTTAAACAAAATAAATAATCAAATAAATTCAATGACTTTGTAAAACGTACACGAGTTATTACTTGACTTGAGAAAGGAGAAAATTGTTTTCAATGTTTCAAAGAGAAAAAGAAAAAAAAAATAGAGAGAAAAAATAGAGTAGTACCCTCTTTTGCTTAGCACCAAAAATGAAATAAAAAATTAAACAGAATTGAAAAAAGAGAGATAAGATCTTAGGCACTGAATAGCTCTGTTTCATTTTGTTTGCCTTTCATGTGCATCATCAATAGGGATGAAAATGGATAGAAAAAAAGTGGAGTCGACCAAATTCATCTCATTCGGGACGAATATGGAAGATATAACATGGGGATGAAAGTGGGGATAAAGGTTGAATAAATATCCATGAGAGGATGGCGACGGGAGTAGACTAAGTTTTTTCCTCATCCCGCCTACCCCGTTTTTGGCATTATTTTTTTATATTTCATTTAATAAATCGTTTGAAGTGCATTATAATGTTTAGTGTGCTAGTGATATTATTATGGGACTTTGTGTTGATTAGTATCCAATTTATTTTCAATAGATTTTTAATGTTGTTTATTAGATGGGTTTTTAATTTATTCTCTTATGCTTTAGTTTTTTTTTTTTTTATAGCACAGTAACACCATTTTCATATATATGCAACTCAAAATATTTAAAGGTTAATTTCATCTTACTACTGGGTAAAGACCATGAGACTGTTAATATTCTTGATACCTTAATTTTTTTTTCTATTTTTTTTTCTTGCTTTGTATTGTTTGTTACCTTTATACTAAATAGAAAAACTTGGACTTGGGCTAAGGCAGGGATGAAGGCGGAGGTGGAAACAGGGATGTAAGCAGGCTTGCACCCGTTGAAGGCGGGGATGGATGTCCAAGTTAATCCCATGTGGGGATAGAGGTGAGGATAAAAATTGATACTATAAGTGGAGGTGGGATAGAAATCCCAATTGATGCTTTAAGTGGAGACTGGGATAGAAATCCCAACCTCCACATCTAACCTCCGCATTTGCCCAAATTATTGCCAACCCTAATCATCAAATTGAAAAATCCCAATTAGTTAGTAGCAACCATCTTATTGGAATCCAATTTTTTAATAAAAACTACTGAAAATTTGTAAAGCTAATGATCTTAGAACAAAAGAAGCAACGAAACAATTAATTAGGTAATCCAGTCCACTTGGAATGGGAGTGCACACATAATTGGTCACGCATATTCTCTCTACCAAAATATGAAAATAAAAATAAAAAATATAGAAAAAAATGAAAAAAAAAATTAATTAAGGTAAATTTTGGGTCATGACTCGTCAATGTACTAGTCCAATTTGTTTACGATTAGGAACAGTTTTGTCCTAAAGTCCACCTCATCTTCTTGCATGATTGCCCAAATTAATTACTCTCTATCGAAACATAAATATAACAAGTGAGCTCAATTTTTAAAAATGTTTTAGAGATATAAATAGTAAGAGCCACTTAATTTTCCCTTTAATATTACATGCGTGGTGGATTTTTTTTAATTTTCAACATGTCATCTAAAGTTGTCAAAATCAAAGGAAACCCACCATCAATTTTGTTGATGAGTGTCATAAGCACCCTTCATCACATTTTTTTTTTTTTTTTGTTAAATTAGAGGGCCATAGTTCTGTATAAGGGATATAGTAAGGCGAACTCACAACCATAGACATGGATAGACGTGTCATTATTATTATTAAGCTAACCACTCTCATCAACACCAGTCATCTATAGTATCATTTTGTGTATAAGACTGAATTTTCATATATGCTATATGACCTCCAAATTTATATATATATATATATATATATAATATTTATAGTTGGCTCAAAGGATGAGCCTTTTATTAAATAAGAAGAAAAATTTTAAAATTTTGGGTTTCTAAAAATAAGGGTGGTGTTTATTGACAAATCTTAGAATGGACATGAAGTAGTGAGAAACTCACATGCAAATCACGTGAATGATAATATTTTCAGGAGGGGAAAAAAAATAAGAAGGAAAAAATATCAATCTATGAACACATATGACAACACACTCCAATCAACCATCATTGTCTTAGCAGAAACATTGTCAAGTTGATCAGTGACTTGACGGAAGGCCATTAGACAAGAACAATGTAAAAAATAGATTTTTAACAGAAAAATTAGGACATATGATCCTAATCACCACATGATGTAGGGATAAGGCATTAATGGTCATTAATTAATCAATTAGGAGAGGCATCATTGAATATGTTTGGCAATAGGCCAGATGGGAGGGTGAAGGTACGGTTGGTGGGTTGGATTTTGTGAGCTGGGCCTTGGTGGGTTTTAGGTCCAAACACTTTTGTTCTTCAATTGGGTAGTTTTAGTTCTGATGAATTGCCACTTTCGCTGTTATTTACGTGAAAAATATTTAATATAATAGTGATATCACATTAGTAATAACAATCAAATCAAATAAAAAATTATAGAGAGATTTTTTTAATTGTCAAATAACTGATGAGATTATTAGAATTTTAATGTTTTTATTTGTTATAATTTAATTGATTTGTAATATCACGTTAGCAAAATAACATGGTTACACCATTACATTGAATATTTTATTTTTAATTACAGATACATCTCAATCCTATTTTAAATATAGGATAACATTGTTCTTAGTTGGCTTAATGTGGTAATTTTTAATTAATCATACTTTAATTTTCAGAAAGATCAGTGGAGTGGTCCAAAGACTCCACCCTGCATAAAGACGATCAATACAAATAGTGGGCAAATTCAACTATGGTTTTAAATGCCACAAAGAAAACAAAAGAAAGCGATTGACTTCTAAGTGTCATGCCATTAACCATGATATAAGTACAGATTAGAATACCAACAAAAGATAATGTTAGCGCGACCGGAGTATCCCTTGTTTTCAAGATCATGATTTATTTTCAAGATCATGATCTTTTTAAAATTGGATTTATTGAAAATTACAGTACCTCCCTTGGCTTTGTTGATGTTCTTTGCTTGGTTAATATTAGCACCAAGGTAAATAATTTGAGAGAATTAGCATTAAGACAAATTAAAAAGAAATTTAGAGAGAAAAAGGATATCAGAGGAGAGAGAGAGATAAAGATGAGAGCAATGCGTACGGCATCTAAAGATCATAGGCACCTTCTTTAGGGAGGATATATATTAGTTGTTGCATTACTTTTGCAAAAGAATATTGAATCCCCAATAATTGATGATGAGGCTCACCTAAAGAGTATCAATACATTGTATTTTGAGGCAACAACACCATCAAGGGCTCTGCAGCATCAACTTTCCCGAAAATCATTAGGTTTAGAGGACTTTTACACACAAATATATATATATATATATATAATGGCATGGTGTAGATTATTGGTGTGTGAACAAACTTCCAAGGCTGATAAATTTTCTATTGGTGCATAAAGATTAATGGCTATCATGGTTGGAAGAGAAAAAAACAGAATGACAAGAGGGATTAACTCAATAATAATGGCGCTCCCTAACCCATGAAATGAGACGACGCGTTGGTACAAAGGTGTGGATTTCTTTTCAAGAAACCTCTAATATAAATGAATACGGGAGTCAATGATAGAGAAGAATTTTAGAGAGGTTTCATTTGATAATATTTTTATAGTATAAGAAAATGATGGATTAGACAATGATATAAGAAAATGATGGATTAGATAATGATATGCATATTTCCTTTTAATTTGATGCACGAATTACAAATTTATAAAACTCAATTAATCATAATAATCAACAGCCCATATATTGATTTTTGTAGCAAAGTTTTACTTTTCTTAGAAACAACTTAGTAAATTAAAGAGAATGAAAAGATGAAAGAAAAAGCACACATGCGCACGCCCAAACACGAAGGGATGGCATACCTAATGAGCTTAGTAACCGGTTGACTTCTAATTGTATACCCTATTGGGGATCCAATAATATTATGCTCAATTTTCTAAACTACATTCTACATTATTGATAGCATTATGCAAGAAAACTTGCTTGCTTACTCATGAAGAATTGTACATTGTCTACTCACAAGAAGCAATATGTTAGAATAGAGTCAATGACTTGTTTACTTACCTAAGAAGAATCATGTCTCATGCAATTTGTGCAGTGCGTTTGTTTTAAAACATATTTGCTTTTTTTATACTTCGGGGATGGACTATGTAATGTTAAGACTCATTTTCAGTCAATCGTTTAGATTTAAGTGATAGATGATTATGGGCTATCAAATGCATTTAATTGTGATATCATGTTCCGTTTTTGAAGTGTTTTATCAAACATTACCTTAGTCTCAAATCTTACTGTAATGTCCAATACTATAAAAACCTGTTATAAACCAAAAAATCTCTAAGTGTGGTAAGGTGGTGCTATGAGTTGAGTCACATATTGACTGATAAAAGTTATAGTAAAATATCATATATATGTATACTAGCAGTGAACCAGTGTTTTGCACGATGAGTTATGTACAGGAATAAGAAAAAAAAATATAAAAACAGTTTAAGAATGTATTTTTTACATAAAATATTTTTATATTCAATATCTTGTATATAAGTTACAAACATAGTGAATATATTACTATACGATTAAGAGCATAATATTATACCACAAACTTAAAGAATAATCTTTTATCGTCCAAAATGAAAAATACTTGCCACTTTAAATTAATGTAATGCAAAAAAATCAATAGTAGTAGACAAAAATTAAAGTGATCAACTTAATTTTTACAAAATGATATTAATAGAAATATTTGAATTGGTTGAATCTAGATTTGTTTCTAAAAAACTATTAATAGATTTATTCCTTTAGACCCAATCATAAATAAATAGGGTTTTAATTAAATGTTTGACCTATGATATTAAAAATTATAGAAAAGAGTAATTTGGGTGTTATACATACTACATTTAATTAGGGTCCACATAAAAAAGGTAAAAAAAATTTATATAAAAAAAAAACCAGTGATTAGTTGACGTACTATTTCAATTTTTTCTAAATTTATAGCTCTAAAAAAATGAGTTAGGATTTTGGACTCAAAGACCAAACAACCAACTACTATAATATACAATAATTGCATAACAATGAGTGTATATTTTTTAAAAATTTTAAGGGAGCGAGTTTAGAAAACACATAACAGTTTGAACTTTGATATAGATTTTAGGAACCTATGATATTAATTGATAGACTTTATTAATTATGGATCCATGTATACTATATATATCATTCAATTAGTGAGAAATTTAAAATTAACTTGAAATTATTTTAATATTACAAAAAATTAAAATTTGTCAAAATTAGATTAAGAGTTGAATAACAACATATTGCTACAATATATATAGTATTAATATAGATAGATAGATGGATTGAATTTATAAAATTTAGAAAAAATAAGAAAAACTTAGAAAGAACCAATGATATTTGATACATGTATGTTGTATATGAAAAAGTACTAATACTTTAATAACACATATTAATTTTATTTTAAAATTTTAAAATAATATAATTTATGATTAAGGAAGGTTTCTTTAAAAGCATTATAATTAAAGAATTTAACTATGTTACCATAACTATCAATAGATAGAATTTATAAAATTAAGAAGAATAAGAAAAAATGAGAAAGAACCAATAATGTTTTGATGCATGTATCTTGTATATAACAAAGTACTAATAATTTAATGATGCATGTTCTTTTTATTTTAGAAATTTAAAATATTATTTATGATTAAGGAAGATTTCTTTAGGAGTATAATTAAAAAAATTTAAAAATGTTACCATAGGTATCAATGAATAGTATTTATGAAGCCTAGAATAAATAAATTGAGAAGAACTAATAATAATATGACACATGTATTTTATGTTTTTAGAAAATCAAAATTTGGAGAAAAAAGAATTGAAACTTTTAGCTTCAAAGACCTCCTAACTATTGTTATAATATATAACTAGCAGTGAACTAGTGTTATGCACAGGATATAGTGACTAAATTTTAACAATAAAGAATTGATATTATATTCTTCAAATTTATATTGCTAATATGTGTTTTATTAGACAGTAAAGTATCATTATTACTTAAAATTAAAAATTTACCAAACTCTATGCATCTATATCATAAAAATTTCTCATTAGAATGGTTGCACTAGTCACCACCAAGCTTGCCAAAAAGAAAAACATCAAATTACACTAGAGTCACATAATTAAAATATTTGAAATACTTGTTTGTTTAATTATTTGTATTTAAAAGGATTTGAATAGAAAATTTCAAAGTTTTGAATTTAAGCAACAACTTTCTAAAATTATAATTGAAGAATTTAAGAAAATTTAAAATAACAATTCTAATGTTTCTTGAATTTAAGGAGGAACTTTTAAAATTATAGGAGGAGAATTTAAGGAAATTTACAATGACAATCTATTTTTTTTTTAATTTAAGAAAGAACTTTCTAAAATTATGATAGGAAATTTAAAACTTTTCACAATAACATAAGAATATCTAAGTTTAATTATTAATAGAAAGTAAAATTTCTATAAATTATAGTTGTACCAATGCTATTATGATACATATAATATTAGTAATTTAAAATTTTAAAAAGTTACAAAAATTAAATTAAATTTTTTAACATTAATGACCCAATAATCTATTAGTATAATACCTTATATAGATATATAAACATTTGTTTTTACTTGATACAATGTAATGTAATTTAAATCTTTGAGAGCTTTACACTCAAGTTTCCATAAAGATCTTATCGATCTTGAAAGAATGGCATCGCACATAACTTTTAGGACCTCTAGGCCCCACGGGCTAGAACCCCCGACCTCTACAGGCGGTGGTTACGATTAGACATTATTAGGTAAATTGGTTGGCATATTCTAATGGAATCTTTTTATTTTCTTTTATTTGATTATATTCTATCCTTAAAAATATTTAGATAAACTGACATATACTGTATAGGAGATGTGAAGGAATCAATTTAGCTAGACAATGACATTTGCCTATCTAATTAATGAAGAAATTATGTGCTTCAAATCTCCTCTCTCTCTCTCTCTTTCTCTCTCTCTCTCTCTCATAATAGTATGAAAGATCTTATTTTATTATTTATTTTTACTATAAGAGAACTCAAATTCAAAATTTCAACCATCGAGATACTTAAACCAATTAATTGAATGCCATTGACATGGGCGACTTTAGCCTTTGGAAAGTGGAGTCACTTGAACCCCTCAAATTAAAAGAATTCTTTTTTTATTGAGTATTAGTTTTATCTTTAAAAGGTACTTGAACCACTTACAAGGATCCATTGAAGCCATTACACCTATTTTTGTGTGACTATTTGTTGAAACTAAATATATATAGCTTAGATTAATTGCATTGTTATACGTTTCACGCCACTCATTACAACTGTAATTATGAAAAGAGTTTTTTGAATAATAAAATTTATAGAGAGTAATTATGAAAAGAACTTTTTGGACAGTAAAATTTGTAGAGAATTGATTGTGTAATTTAATGGGAGATAAATTAATGATGATTGTTTGGTCATATGTATTAAAAATAATATATTTGAAAGTATTAATAATAAGGTTATTATGCAATTTTAAAATATAAAATCTCGTTGAGGTAAATTGTAAAAGTTTATGAATTTATGTGCTTTATACAAACTTTTTTTTTATGATTTGAGAAATTTAAGTTATTTTATTAATTTATTACAAATAAATAATGAATATCGTTATTATTGTACAATTTTGGATGTATAGAATTTATATTTTTAAATTACACCACTAATAAAATTATCTAGAGTCGTCCCTAGCCATTGAACTGTATGACAGCCCCACATTTTCCTCTGTTCTGCAAATGATTGACGATCAAACGAAAATCATATTCTTTCACAAGCTCATCATTTTATTTCGTTAATTTCGAAGTTGGAATAATATTGCAAATAATGCACAGAAATTTTGTTCAATATTAAAATCAAGGATGAAAAAGAGAGGAAAAAGAGAATCTTGGGAAGAGAGAGAGAGTGCGCGTGTGTGTGGGGTAATGCGTGTGATTTGAGTTTGACTGCAACCCGTACTGGGTGAGTCTTGAGTCAAAAGGTTGGGCTTGAACACCACGGTCACGGCACACCACCCATGACCCATCACGAGTAGGGACCCTCCAAGAAACAAAAAAAAAAACAAAAGTATCTGTTTGTGCGTTTCACACATGCGGTTGACTCTCTCTCTCTCTCCTCTCTAGATATATATAAAGAAGTAAAAGCTACGGCGTTTTATTAGGCGGTGGGTCCCACTTATTATTGCTGGGTAGGACCCACCCAACCGTCCTCCACCCATCTCCGCAGCCGTCGCGAAGATGCTTTTCCCGGCCGGCCGAAGGCCTACCGTTACATACACTGCGTTTGTAAGTCTAATCGGTTCTCATTCTTTAATAAGGAAAAAAGGTCTTGGAGTACGTCTTGGAGCTAAGTAATAAAAATTGTTCCGTATTTATTTTTATTAAATTTTAATATATAATATTTTATTACATTGTATTATAAATGTATTATTAACAAAAAAAAATTTTAATTAAATAAATAGCACATAACAACATTTAAGGGGTACGAGATCAAAAAAACTTTGTAGTACTAATATGGCTACCCGACTTTTTCACTTTTTGCCCCACCGGTGGATGATAAACATTACATGCAATGTAATGTGCTATTGGGAAACAAATATTACTATTTAATTAATTTAATATATTTTATAATTATACTTTTTTTCATATTTTTTATACTATACAACTTTGTTCATATATCCTTAATTTATGTCGTAAGTGTACATATTAACGTTTGCTTAAAAATAATGAGTTTTGCTAACATTCATCCTTAGAGCACATTTTAAGTTTATTATTTTTTTTATTATATAAAACGTTAAAAATTATGTTTTCACAATATTCAACGTTTCATATAACTAGACAAAACATGTTTAAAATGAGTGCTAAGGAGACAACTTAGTATTCGTCCAAAAAAAAAACAAAGAAATAAGAGTGATGAATTTTGTGAGTTTAGGTTTCAAGTTATTGGACTTCTTCTTTGGCAAAGAAAATGCTTTGGACAAGGGTTATGACCAAGTATAACTTCCACTTCAAGAAACATAACTATATTCTATACCCAAACAAAACATTAATCAAATTTACTCACTCCTTTAAATGTCCTATATTTTTTTCATCAAAATTTTATATTATGTGGCGGCCATGCACATTTATGATGCTGTTAGTTGTCAACTCCTCCCAAAGTCACCTGACCAAGTTTGAAACTCAGCTTTCTAGTTGGGGAGTTGTTGGAAACAGTCTTCCAAATTATAAAAAAAACATTAAATTGGGTGTCACAACTTGCAATTCAAGAAGCCCCAGAAAGTTTCCAAGTAAACAAGAGTAAATAGTGAGAGTACTGTGCTTGTAGTAGGGTTTCATAAATTGTGACAGAAATTGAATTCAGATGATGAATTCAAAGACCCAAGCAAGTTGCCAGCAGGTGCATGAATTTATCATCATTAATTTTTTTTTTTTGGGCCCCGGGGGGGTGGGGGGAGAATTAATTAGCAACTTGTTATCAATTTTTTTAAAGTTTACGAAGGGTTACTGTATAAGATGGGAAGGAAAGAGAGGAGAAGAGTAATGAAAAAATAAATAAATAAAACTATTTTTCCTTCCTTATTTGGTTTCGTGAAGAAATTAAGAAGACAGTGAAAGAAAAGAAGATAGAAAAAAAGAGTGATTTAAAATTTCTCTTCTTTTATTTCTTTCATTTTCATCTTAGATAAAATAAAATAAAAATAAAAAAATAAATAATAATTTTTCCTTCCTTTCCTTCTTTTTTATTTTTCTAAGTTACAAACATGCTTTTAAGACCCAGAGAGTGACGACACTTGTGATAACTTCACTTGGATTTTTTTGTTATTTAGTTGAAATGTTGTTTAAGAAAGAATAAGGAATGTAAATAGCTCGATTGGACTGTCTTATTTAAATAGATTTATTTAGGAAATTATTTAAAAATTGACAGATTCGTGGGATTTTTTCCTTCCTTTCTTTTTGCGTGGGTAAGAAAGTTAGATTCTTTAGCATATATAGGAGAACCCTTAGGCTAAGTCTCAACCCTAACCCTGCTCGTAATTGTTAGAAATATTTTCAAAATATATATGTGTTTTCAATTAAATATTTTTAGTTAAAGTTTTAAGATTTTAGAAAGGTACAATCTTCACCGTTAAGTTGTAAATGTATGATCGGATGACAAAATTTAAATGTGAAAATAGTGGTTAGAATATTTAAATTCTAATGGACACACCTATTTTGAATAGGCACCTTTTAGTCTATATAATGATAATTTTATTAGACCATTAGAGGCAGATAATATAGATGTTCCTATGTATCAATTCTTTTAAGTAGAAGCTTTATTATTATTCTTTATGTTCATCATTGCTAGAATCTGTTTAATGCAGAAACAGAATTCTAGATTCTTGGTAGACTTGCAAAATTTGAAGGTATTCGATTCTGATTTTGTTTGTGCAAAACTCAGTTAGATTACAAATTATTCTAGACTTCATTGTATCTTAAAGGCGATTCGACATTAATCTGGTGCACACCAAATTTACTAAATTGGTGGCGGGAAATATCATCTTAAGGAAAACGATATTTTATTGTGTCTTGAAGTAATCGTTCATCATCTTCTTCTTATACAGAAATTTGCATCAACACCAATCACTCTTTTTCTAGCCTTTTTTGAATGAGAAACTTTCAATTAAATAAAATACTAAATTACCAATTATGATAGCTTTCAATTAAATAAAACACCAATCACGATTAAATCACCTAAGCTTTGAACTTGGGTCGGCCAACATAGCGCGTACACCACTTAACCAACGCAACCAATCCCTCGGGTTTCGTAAGACTTGGGAATGTCGACCAAACCTCACACCACATAGACACATGCCAAAGAAAGGTCTTGAATAGTGGTCCCTTAAGTTGAAAAGCATTTTTCTTATGCTTCTGCGAAAGGCCTTTTACCTTTGCCAGACTCTCTTTAAGTTTATACTCGAAGACTGATAACTGAATGCTTAGGCAAACGCGGTCGAGAACAAACCATTTACAATCTTAATTCAGAAAGTGAATTTCAGTGAACTTTCCAATTCGAGGTGGGCATAGAGATTAATTTGGGTTCATTTATCCTTGACGCTAGAGGCTATTTTTAACACTCTATTAGGCATACTAAGTGTTATCAGGAAAACAGTTCCAAATTTTTTTCCTTATTTATTTCCTCAGATGTAACATAAAAAGAAAATTTACTAAATTTCATGAACAAATTTTCAGAAATAATAGTTTTTTGGCACCAGAATAAGCAAGAAAAAAAGAGGGGGGGGGGGGGGGGGGGGGGGGGGGTGGTGTTATAATACTATTAAAAGTGTGTTTTGACATGCATATATTTAAAAAATAGATAATATTTTATTGAACGTCATACTATTAAAAGAATATTATTCTAAAAATACTTTAAATTTTAATACTATAATTTATACAAATTTATCTTTATCATATTACATTTTAGAGTATGTAATCCACGTACGCAAACAATACGACTTTTAAGAAATCACAGAGCACACCAGTATGTACGAGAGAGAGAGAGAGAGACAGAGAGAGAGTTGAGCTGTACTTCACACTGGAAATTCCAGAGAGTTTCAGAGAGAACTCTTTCAGAGAAGCTAACAATGAAAGTTAATAGTCATTGGAAAGTTAAAGCAAGTGGAACCTCAACTGTTTGAGGGATGAGAGGGGAAAAAGATGGACAGTTCCTGTATTTTTGTGAAAGAAACTACTCATTACAGAGAGGCCCAAACTTCTCATTATTACCCGCATGTAATATTCAACGAATTATGACTATATATATGCTTTGGTTCTTTTTTTGCCCTTTTCTTTTGGTAGCTTTGCCATCCTTATCTCAAAAGCACAAATATCCACTTTTTTTTTTTTTTTTCCACTTCGGTTTGGTCGTGGGAATTCCAACACCATCTTTTGATTTTTTTTTCTACACCGTGTCTAAGTCTTAGATTAACTGTTTCTCCAAGTTTGTGTAGGGTTCGTTCATACAAATTATGTAAATTTCATATATTGGCTAGAGGATGACAGGCTGCCGAGGTGTTGCAATCATTGCGGGTCCATCAGTTTGTAAAATTCCAACACATCCACCAATATTTTAAACGCCAAAAGAATAAAAGGAAAATAAAATCATTTTTTAAATTATTTTTTGAAGAAAAGAAACAGAATAAACATACACCCAAAGAGTTTAGGATGATTTAATTAAACTCGAATTAACCCGGAAAATTTAGTTAATTATCTAAGAACACTCTTTTTGAGCAGAGTGAAAAAGGAAACATGCAGACACAATATACAAGTCTACCCAGACGGCCGGACTGAATTTTGTCATCTTCATTATATTGTAAGAAGCAATTGGTGTGCAGTATTTTATTATATACTACGAAATAATTGCACTGGACATGAAGATCTGATAATGATTTATTTTTGTGTGACCAACATTATAAAAGTTGGTCCTCACTCCTCACTGCAGTATTGTGGTATCAGAGAGAGCCGTTGAAGGAACAAAATCCCAAAGGTGGTCCAATTCCCTAGAAAACAACCTCAAAATAAAGATATAGGGCCTGGGCTGGCCCAAGTATGTGCATTGGGCATTTGGAACTCAGAAACTAAGAGGAATGGGGAAGAGATTACGGTGGACATCATTCTCTCTTGTTTGTTTTTGTCGGTGGAAAAGGAAATGCCAAGGAAAAAAGAGGAAAGTTTTGAGTCATAGGAAACCAAAATTTTTATGACGATACATGAGGGAAGTAGCAAAATTGAGTTAAAAATTTTCATCAAACGATTGTGTAGGGGAAAAATCCACACTTGTGCTGATTCTTTCTGAGCACTGCTTCGACTTGTTATGATTCTGTCAGGTTCAAGTCCACACAGCATAATATTGACAGCTTCGAGCCGTATCACTTAGCTTTAAAACATGTGCTATGAGAGATCTATACCTATATATATGACATCGCTTACACTTCACTAGTTGATGTGGGATTACAAACACAAACTAATTCATCCTCCTTCAACTGTCCTCGGCTTTCGCTGCCTTTAATCAAACATGGGAGGAGGTGGAAGTTTCAGAAGGTCATTATCTTGTTTCCTACAGACGATGCCAATTTCATGGGGAAAAATCCGCACTTATACAGTAAAAATAAGCTAATTTATCCTCCCTCACATTCAATCTTTGTTTTTGATCCATTTTCTATATCCTTCCATTTCCCTTCCATTTTCCATTTTATTACTTCTTTTCAATAGCCAAACGGAACTTAGAGGCTCAGGCTTAGAATTTGGTTGGGGAAAGTGGGGGTGTGAAACAGGCTAATTTGAGGGAGTTGGTAGTTCCGAGCAGGCCATCTCTTTAGGCCCAGACTGACCATAAACATCCGCCTGCCAAGGACCCTTTACACCGTGGCCTTAAAGAAATCTAGTTTGTCTACGAAATGATGCCTTTCCTACAGCCCATTGGCAAGTAGCGACGGCTATTTCTCCTGAAAAATCAAGTCCCCGCCCCGTCCCGCCCCTAATAAGACAAGTTTGAGGTTTAGATAAACTGGTTTGGAGTGGGTAATGGAAAACAAATTGTAACCCGAATTAAGTTTGGGGTGGAGACGGATTTAAGTTATGAATATCTTGAACCTGTCCCGATTATATGTAATTAGTCAAAATTATTCCTATTTTTTTTTAATAATACCATAATATCCTTATTATATATATCTCAATAATGAGATATAGAGTTTCTTCTACAGTTCTATGTTTTGTTTCTCAGTGAGCCGCCCGCATCTCCTCTTCTTCTTTTTAAATGTGCAATCATTCTCCGTTGCCATCGTCAATCGTTGAAGCATCGTTTGCTGTCGCTAATCGTTGAAGCATCATTCCATTGTTAATCTTTGTCACTGTTCAGTTAGTCTCTCTTTCCTCTCTCTCTCTCTCTCTCTACATGTTTTGTGCATATGCATATGCATATGAATGTATGTGTATGAACACATGCAAAGGGCTGGATCCTTGGCTTGGTCTTACGGCAAACTCAATGACAGCAAGTTTCTGGATGAAAATAACCAAGAGCCCTAACTAGAGAAGACAAATGAAAAAAGAAAACAATCTTCAATTAATCGGAAGAGGACGAGATAATCAGGAGAATAACCTTCAAGAGGCCTAACTAGAGACTTTGTAACTCAAGATTCATTTTGTCCCCTGTATGTCAATTTGTTCTCTAGCAAGGCTACAGTTGTACGTATAGCATCATTAGCATATGCTTTTAGATTTTCTTTTCTTTTCTCTTCTAATATGGGCCGTACACTAAAGATAGGACTGACAATAAAAGTTCTTAGAATCCAATAATCTAAAACAGAGAAATCTAAGGAGTTGTTGAATTCATTTCGTTTCATTAATTTATTTTCCCCTTATTTCTCTGTAATGTAGAGGGGGAAGAATTTTTCACTGGTTGTGAGGCCAATGACAATACCAAAGGCATGCCATGCGTCTACCAAATTGAGACCACTTGTTTTTGCCTAGAAATTCAGATTTGTTTGAGTCATTATGTAGTCTGTGTTCACTTGTTTTTGCCTTAACCACAAAAAAAAAAAAAAAAAAAGTTTAACTTATTATAAAAGTAATTTGGTTTGCTGGTTTGTTGATAAATAACCTGCACATATCTTACAACATTTTTTTTCTTAATCGTGCAGGTAAAATGTCCGAAGAAAGAGAAAATCTTACTATTTCAATTCCTTCAACACCTGTAGACTCCACTCTTACTCCAAGCTCAGCTACTCCTAATGCATCACCTAGTCGAAAAAGAAAGCGTACATCAATAATTTGGAATTCATTTCAGGAAGAAAAAGATGCAAAAGGAGAGGATATTGCCATATGTCAGCATTGTAAGAAATCACTTAAGGCCACAACTAAGAATGGAACCCAACACTTGTATGAGCATTTGGCTAGGTGTGTCAAGCGAAACAATACTGACATAAGGCAACAACTTTTGAAGGCGGGGAAGACATTAGATGGGAAAGTTCAATTTAGGAATTTTACTTTTGACCTAGATATTTCAAGAAATGAGCTTGCCAACGCAATTATACTCCATGAATGTCCTCTATCAATTATGGACCATTATGGCTTTAGGAAGTTTATTGCTACCTTACAACAATTGTTCAAGATGGTTTCTCGTAACACAATCAAGAGTAACGTGCTGAAAATCTATAATTTAGAGAAGAAAAAAACATATATGTTGTTGGAAAAATTGAACACTAGAATAATTATCACAACGGATATGTGGTTTTCCACTCAAAAGAAAAGGGGCCATTACCACTCATTTCGTTGATGAATCTTAGATATTGCGAAGTTGAATTATAAGATATGGCTATTCCCATTTACTTAGTTATTTATAAATTTATAATAGTTGTTCTTCTAGTATTCTTTTGGTAAATTGATTTTAACGTAATGCTTTAAGCTTATTTAAACTTGTTGATTATTTAGGTTTGTTTATATTCCTTATCCCCATACGACAGATGTATTATTTGATGTGTTGGTGTATTGTTTCTTGGATTGGAACATTAATCGAAAATTTTCTCCAATCACAATGGATAATTGTAATACAAATGATGCGATACTTGATGCAATTATTAATAAATTGTTTATGAATAATTCACTTTTACTTTGTGGGAAAGTACTCCATATGCGGTGTTGTGCACATATATTGAACTTGATTGTAAAAAATGGTTTGGAGGTAATAGGTGAAGGAATTAAAAGGATGCGTGATGGCATTTACTTTAGGATGGCAACCCCATCAAGAGTTGAAAAGTTTGAAGAGGCGGCTAGGCAATTACGGGTTCAAAGTACTAAGAAGTTATCTCTTGATTGTAAAATTCAGTGAAATTCTGCTTATGTAATGCTTCAAAGTGCTATGATATATAAGGATGTGTCTCAAAGATTGAAGCAATGTGAGAAGCATTACACAAGTGTACCATCAGATGATGATTAGAGACTAGCAAAAGAGATTTCTGATAAATTGAAATTGTTCTATAATGTGATTGAATTGTTCTCCGGGAGTAAATATTCCATAGCTAATTGTTATTTTTCAAAAATATGTGACGTTAAGGAAGCATTGTCTGTATGGATGCTTGATGAAAGTGAAGTCATTAGAAAGATGACAACAAATATAATAGAAAATTTTGAGAAATATTGGAGTGTGTGCCTTGTTGTGATGGCGGTAGTAGTTGTCTTAGATCCTAGGTACAAAATGATAATTGTAGAATATTATTTTTCTATCATTTATGGTTGTGAATCGGAAAAGAAAATTGATAAAGTTCAAAAAACTTGCTATGATCTGCTTAAAGAATACCAAATAAAGCTTAAATCA
This sequence comes from Euryodendron excelsum, assembly GCA_033060915.1. Taxonomy (NCBI): domain Eukaryota; kingdom Viridiplantae; phylum Streptophyta; class Magnoliopsida; order Ericales; family Pentaphylacaceae; genus Euryodendron; species Euryodendron excelsum. Next base: position 27,038,526 of record CM065378.1, on the reverse strand, counting down.
AATGAAGAAGTTGAATTTAGTGGGGCTAGTTCATCTAGAGGTCATTCAGAAGTTATCGTTGAGGAGAGGGATCCACTATCTAAGTTTGATATATCTATGACTCATCGTACTTCAAAAACAATTCATGTAAAATCTAAGTTAGATCATTACTTGGAAGAAAGTGTTTTGCCTCATACTCCCGATTTTGATGTTTTGAGTTGGTGGAAGACAAACGGGTTGAAATATTTCACTTTACAGTTAATGGCCCGAGATATTTTGGTTGAAGTATCACTTTTATGGTTGTTTTCATCAACATGTTAGAGTTTTTTTTTTTTATTGGTTATAGAGAGTAATTTTGGAATTTTGGGCCCTGGGCTCAAAACATTCCTTAGTCGGGGTAAAACTGTTCCGAACCCGATTAACCCATTAACTTTAAGTAGGGCTGGGCGGGGATGGGTTAGGAAGGTTTATTTATAAACGGAGATGGGATTTTAAGTCCCAACCCGTCACGGGTTGGGGATGGGGGTGGGGGAGGGTTTTTTTAATGGGAGTGGGATAGGATTAGAACAAACCCGTCCCATTGCCATCCCTATTAGCAGGTCATTAGTCATTATTATTCCTCACTCATTTTCTATGCAAATGCTTGTTTGGATTAGCTTATCTAAGTAGCTTGTGGACTTTTTGATGAATTTCTTTTTAGTTTTCAGTAAGAAAGTCAAAATATATAATCTAAAAGCCAAGAAAATGTAAAACATTAAATCTGGTTGGGGAAAAAATTTTAAAAAAAGCTTGAAAAAACCTTTAATTTATACAAAATTCATGTATAAATTGATGCGGTGAATCTAAACCTTTAATTTTAAAATAAAATACTCATAATGAGGGCTCTTAATTTCTAAAATGACATTGACGTATCATTCTAGTGAAGTTTTTTGTATAATTTTTTTGAAAGACTCGCAATTTTCGTGCATCACACATATTGAAAGTCATTTGTTCTATTGTTGATTAAGAAAAAAAAAATTTGAACTGTGACTCTGCAAAATAAGTTTATTTTGACTTTGCAATTCATCTAGAACAAACGTTATTAAGGACTTAGTCAAGAGTTTGTGTATTTTGACATTGAGGAAGAAATTGTTTCGGCCTCTTCTGTAGTATATGACTGCCTATGGTGTATGGACCGAAGTTCCACAAAAGCATGAGATCTCAGCACTCTCTAGAGTAGGGACAAGCAATTCCTGATACTTCTGCTTACTAAAGTGCGGAAAATTCTACTTTGATAAAAAATTTTATACAAAAAATTTCACCAAACTATTGCAGTTGTGATATTTTTAAACTACTAATAGAAAAAGTGAGTATATTTTGTTTAAAATGAGACAATCACAAATTGTCATATTAATCTGTTCGAAAATTTGTACCAAAATTTTGTCCGTACGACGTAAATGTATAAAGGCGAAAAAGCACTACAATGACTATCTGCCAAAGTTTATTTTGACTCTATACTCGTCTAGAACAAATGTTAAGATGGACTTAGTCAAGTTCATTTAATTTTGACATTTGGGTTCCATTTGCTTCGACGTAAAATTATTTACAATGTAAAATATTTTTATTGTAAAATTTTTACAAATAAAATTGTTTTTCGAACCTTATTTTTGGGCATTTGATAGATATATCTAGAAAAATCAATATCTAAGTCAAGCATATCATTAGACAGTGGTTAGATACAAAAATTAGGTAGCGCAAGCTATGGAGTAAATATTTCTGTAGGTGATTTGCATTTCACATTCAGCAGCTTTCTCCCGCATCTGAGTAATGTAAAACCAAATAAACACTCACCAAAAACTAAAAATGCAATTAACTAATCAGGTTTCCAAGAAAAGCAGTCAACAAATTTTTCCCAAAAAATTTCGTACTGTGGCGTAGACTAGGATTTTCTGAAGAAAATAAATGATAGGTTGTGTCAAACTCTATCTAATGCTTCACCGTGTAGCATTAGCTAATATGTATATATATAATACATATATATTTATATACAAGAAAAAAGTCATTTGAGGATTGTTAGACAAAGTGGCACTGGCGGAGGTGGTGGAAGAACATCTCGAGCTTGCCGGAGGCGAAGGCCTCGCGGAGGAAGGGGCCAGAGTCCTCTTCGTTTCCGATATGGGGGAGGAGGATCCTAAAAACCAAGGTGACATAACGAGAACATCCAAGTCTTCAACGATGACCAAGCGAAGCTGTGAAAAACGACTTGCTGGTCTGAAATCGGTAAGTCATTTTACCTCGATTTGTTGAAAAATTTTTACTTAAAAGAAAAAGTTTTACCTAAATATGTGCAGCCAAACACAAAAAAATAAAAGAAAACATTTTACGTTGAATCAAATGGAGTCTATTAAGGAAGAAAGTGTTTTATTCTCTTATATCTACTATGACCATCAGACCAAAGTTCCGCAAAAAGCTCGAGATCACAAGCACATCGGCAATTCCTGATACCCCAGCATTTGCTGCTTCTGCTTATTAAAAGGGCAGTAAAACTTTGACGATGTAATGTAGAAGGCAAAACTGCACCGCAATTTTCAACTTTATACGTGTATATATATAGCAATGTCTATTATTCCACTGACATGTGTGACTTTTTTCACACGAAGGTTGCTTGTTCAAGTCAATAAGCAAGGACGATTCACTTACACATTTGATTTTTCAGCTGTACGGTATTAAGGCGTGTTTGAGTACGTTTGTTTGTATGTACGTACACATCTTAACTAATTTTTTTCTCAATTAATTAAAGTCATACCCTTCGCGACAGAATAAAAATATTTACAAAATTAAGTATTCACATAATACAATATTATCCACTTAAAATTTGAGTCCTACCCTGAAGGTTAGGAATGGATTCAAGTCTATACGTATTCATTTTTGCAGAGTGGGGTTTTTGCACAAATGCACGTGGAGCATAATGAAAAAAAAAATTGAGTGAATATCGTCCCTTTCTTTTTTGTTTATTTAAGTAATTGCAATGGGTAGTCTTATTGCCGGGGCTAAAAAAAAAAGTGTGATTGAGGACACAAGTACCATTCGAATCAAGCACATCATTGAATTTTAACAATAAGATTACGAGAGACATATTTGTTTAGTTGCACCACCACGTTGTACCAATAATATATATATATATATATATATATATTACAATCTACATGGGTAAAACTTGCTGGCTGAGCTATTCTCAACAGTTTTACGAATAATATATAGTCATAGAGTTCATTAAATCTTAAGCCTCGTATACCATTTTGTTTTAGAGATGAAAATTTAAATTTTAAATTCAACAGTATTAATGGTTAAGATTTATATGTTTATGTGTCTCTAATCTATTGACATGTTTTATCACATCAACATGATAACTTGCTACAACCATTGTGCTTAATATTTACTTATAAGATTGTCCAAGTCCTATTATAATGCCATATTTGACATCATATATTTTTTACTTGTGATCACACTTAATTTCACCACCCTATGGTCCAATTCCTCAAATCAAATGTTCAAAATAATACATTTTTATGAAAAAAAATTTTCGCATTCTTGAAACGCCATGGTCGCTCTTGTTACTCCTTTTACAAATGGTGTAAGTTATATTTATTAAACTGATCCGGTAGATATGGTCGGACTAATTTAAAAGGAGAACCATTATATTTATGATAGCGAGAACAGTACCACGGCACTCCTAATTTTTTCTTTGTTTTTTTGGGTTTAGTGAAGAATCATTACCTAAATTCTTTAATGTCCATGTCTGGTTCATTTGTTGTATGCGGAAATTTCACGTTTCACACCACAACAACTTAAGCAGGGCATTTCCCGTAAATTCACGACAACAACCAGGCAATTATACAGTCATACCCCTACTTCCGAGGGTTTAAAAGACCAAAACGCGCCGGGCGGTCCACCAACATTATACCAATACAACGTCATTAAACGCCAACCGCCTTAAACCCGGTTGCACTCGAATTGCTTAACCATGGTTAACTTGTCCTCCCAACCCCAACTCTAACCCCTCCCCTTTTTAAGCACCTCGTTGGCTTGTCACTCCTCAGCCGTATATACATACAACTAGAACAATATAGAGAGAGAGTCCAACAAAAGTGAATCTGTATATTCAACATTACAGAGAGAGAGAGAGAGAGAGAGAGAGAGAGATAGCTTACAGGCTTACAGCAATGGCGTTTTACGCGGACGAAGTGGAGGTTTGGAAATGTGCAAACCACCCTTCGAAACGCCGGAGGAGCGGAATTTGCCCAGTCTGTCTCCAGGACCGTCTCATCAGTCTGTGTCCCGATTGCGCTAACGTGCGCCCCTGTGCTTGCTGCACCACCGCGACGACGTCGTCTTCGTCGTCCTCTTCGTCTTCATTCTCTCTCTTCTCCTCCTCCGGCAGCGGCGGCGATGCATCGAGGTCCGGTGGCGTCGGGGCTGTTGGACGCGTGTCGAACCTCATCGACAGCGAGCCAGCCTTCCGGCGGTCGCGATCGGTTGCGATTCCATTCCTCCGTTCGCGGTACGCCGCAGACATAGATTGCGGCAGTTCCAAACGTCCGCCGCCAGGTAACCGGAGCAAATCGTCGTTCTGGTCGGTGTTTAAGATGCACAAGAGCAAGAAATGCGAAGAAGGGAGAGAAGATGAAGAAGCGAAGAGGAACGAGATCGAGCCGGAGCATAATTACGCGCTGCGGATGATGATGAGATCGAGATCGGTAAGCGTGCCGATGTCGTCAGATTCCGCCCCCGGAGACGTCAGATCGTCGTCGGCGAAAAGCCGGGGTTGGTCATTCCCGAGCCCGATCAAAATTTTCCGGCACTCGAAGACGTCCAAAGTCGTTCAAGAACGGTCTCTTATGTACAGAGGTTGATTAATTTTGGTATTGAAAACAAGAATCAACAGCTTGAATAGATAACCAAATTTAAAAAAGGAAAATCAACATTTTGACAAGTTTATTTGCATGACATTGCTCCAAAGAAATAACATTGTTTTGACATTATCACAATTACAATCTGAATGTAATGTACATTGCAGTTGAAAGAATTGTGATTGGAAATTTTCCCAATTCCCAAAGATTTTCTTGCTGTTTCTTGTTTTATACATATATCGGTATGTGTTTGCATGTGTGCATGAAGACAAATTACCATTATAAGCTGTTCCTTATGGTTATTGCCAGCTCCTCTGTTAGTGTAAATTGGAAGGGGTTTGGTTCCGAATCTTTTTGAGATTGTATTAAGTGCCTCATAATTTGTGTTCAACAGTGAGGTGGTCCCTTTCAGTACCCCGGGTTATGCTGTATTATTAGATTTTGATTTGATAAAGAAGAGGTGACTACTGAAAATGGTCAATAATTTTGGTTGGTGGGTGGGTGGTGAGTTTAGTTATGCTAGTGTCATTAATGATTCAATTGCCAATGGGTTCACTTTGCCGAGTTTCTTGTTGAATACATAAAGTGGAGAGTGGACAGCAGGAGTAGAGATTGTGACTGCTAAATCATCTTAATGCCTCTTATTCTTATCCTAAATTAATGGAAGGAAAATACTATTTTTTCAGAATTTTTGTACCGAATTTTAAAGCAGAATGATGTGATAGTGGCAATTTTATAATTAAAATATATTTTGATAAATTTTTTTGTTTTAAAATGATAAGCCCACAACTCAGCCACATCATTTTAATTATATTTTTTAGTTATATATTCTGATTGTATAGCATTACTCTTAATGGAATTCAAACTTTAAATAAGGGTCATTTGTCCCTTGATGAGATTTCCATATCTTTTTACATCTCTGTACTGATGTTTACATCTCTTGTGTTTGTGTACATGCATTATGAATGTATGAGTGATGGATAATATGCTAACAGTTAGTCAAAAAATAAGGGTCAAGCTGCATTCAAACGAGGGCTAAACCACCTTAAGGGACACACAAAAGATCCTAAATTTAGAAACATTTTTGTCGAAATAAAAATGTTATTCTTTCGAAAAAAAAAAAACTTGTATTAAAAAGTTCACCTGTGAAAGGTCAATATTTCTTTAAAGAATGATATGGACTGTTTGGTATCAATAACAGAGTCTAGAACAGAATTTTCCACCTCCAGAATGCTTAAAATCACACACAAACAAAATAAACAATTGGCCTTACTTACTAGCCATTCTATGTAACTCAGAACTCTGTCGAAATTTTCTGCCAACACAAGGGGAATAGAGGATGAAGACGTGGTTGCGGTCAAATCTACAGGCACACTACAATTATTATATAGAGACCTTTTTTTGTATGAGTTCTGGGGTGTGATGTTGACAAGTTTTTCAAAAACAAGAGCCTATTTAGATGTCTAGGCTGCCATCGTCATCTTGAAATACTACGAACTAACATTAACTACCGAACAGAGCTTAGATTCACACTATTTTAACACCCTGTAATTTTGATAAACTCCTGATTAAGTCTAGGAATCCCAACACATGCATGAATCAAAATTCATATTAAACAAAAAAGGTTGGTTCAGCGGATAGGTTTATTGTGTCTCCCACTCAAGATTTGGGTTCGATTCTCTGCAGTCTCTTGTTAAGATAATTCATATTTCATAATTCACTGGCAGTATATAAATTTGTCCTTAACTTGTCCTGTGACTAGGTCTTATGTAAAAGCTCTGTCCTTCTCGTGTTGTTATGAAGTCTAGCACCTTATTACGTAACATAGTACAATACTTTTAAATAAAAAAAAATCCATATTAAGCTTTGGTTGCTTCACGTAGGAGGGAGAAATTGAACATCTTCTGATTTGTCTGGTAACAAAATTGCTTATTCTTATCGATGTGAAATGATTGCCATGAAAGTCATCGTGTGGGCCTGCATAGGTCGGAAGCCTACAGAGAAGAAAGCTCGATGCCCCTCGCCTCATTCATGTGCCCACCGCTCGTGCATGGTCTTCTCTTGTGTGATAACAACACTAGGAGCAGGTTAATTTGTTCTCTCTTCTCTCTCTCTCTCTCTCTCTTATGTAGTTGTATATATGTGATACATATCTCTATATCTGCCAATATTATCTTAAATTAAACCCATTTGATAATATAAATTTCTTGCCCCATACGTTACAAGATCATATTGTCTGCATATAGTTTGTCAGACTTGTTCAGTATTTTAGTGCGTCCACTGGGTGAAGCAGTTGCCAATTAGTCAATTTTGTTTGTTGGCTGGAAATTTTCATATCAAAATCCAAAGTAACTAGAGCCACAATTTCAAATAGAGCTGTAAACTTCTACACCTGAAGTTGAACTTCCCTAATTAGATGCCAAATTTTGGTCATCTCTCCGGCTCTCTAATTGAATTACATTCAGAAATTCCAAGCTGGTTAGATTCTTCCAAACAACAATGGTGGACTTAATCACTTGATTTTGCTAAATTGTGGGATTGCAAATTCTGCAAGCAGATTTGAACCGTAAGATCAACAAAACCAGCAGCAATTTTCAATGCAAATTCATCGAATCATAGCACTTGCATGGCAGTCCAAGATACTCAGAAAATTCGAGTTGAGAGGCTATGAACTTGCCTGCTTTCCAACGACAAAGGTGCGTTGATGCCATGGATTCTTAAATTAGAGGGGCTGACCATGTGTTGTTAAACTGTTAACAATCTTCCAAGTTTTATTAAATCATTTGTTCGTATATTTAATTACTTGTCTTAAGAATCTTCGAAGTGTAAAGTGCATTACAACAGTCAATACTTTGTTTATTTGATAAAACTTGAAAATTATGCATTAGTATTCATGCTGAGCTGGTCCTTGTCATAATAATACAATTCCTTAATATACAAATCCTCACCCCTACTTTGAAATTGGAAGCTATTATATCATTAACATTATGTAAGACATAAACCTATATATAATTATATACAGTTGTTGTAACTGCTCTAACCATAAATTTTTGTATGATAATCAGAATTTCCTAATCATTATCAACCATTACTTTAAAATAACGACGAACAATATGGGGAGATCAAACAAGATTTTTGATCTTCCTTTTTATTTTTTTCGGTTTTATGTGAATGAATTCGTGTTATGTCTTTTTCTTTTTGCTCCTAGTCACTCCACGGCAAGATTATCTGGATTCTCTCCATGGGATCTGAACCATTCTAGCATAGTTTACAATCATAAATATAATGGAACTGTATCAAGTTGTGATATTCTTTTCTTACCTTAAAACTGTTTTAAATATATATATATATATATATATATTTCAAGATTAGTCAAAGCTCTGAGGATAAAAACCATTATTTATTTTCTTTCCTTTTGGTTCTCAAGATCATGTTCATGTACATGAGAGTTTTGAAAGGTGGGTCATGGATGTGCAGAAAATCTTTGGGGAAAGGCGGGTGAGTCCCATGGGGTGACTTAGCTAATGGCTGTGATTAAACCCAGAAAGCTAGAAAAAGAGTTTTGACAGAACACGCAACTATTGAGGCAGTGTAGCTTTTTAGAAGCCGCCATACAAGCTAAGACAAGATTAAAAAGTCATAGAGCACCAAATGACTGTAACAAAGAGATTGCTGATGAGCATTAATTGCAGGATGGGCCAAGGCTTTTGCACAAGTCAAGGACAAAAAAAAAAACAAAATGCAATTATGCGACATTCATTCATCGAGATTTTAGGTCCTCCATCTACATGCATACGTTGCAAAACTGTGTAACCTTCTTCCATGTATTTGTAAAGCATTTGTTCGAATACTTAATTACTTGTTTCAAGAATCTTCAGTGTATATAAAGAGCATTACAGTCAATAGCTAGTTTATATCATAAAGCTTGGGAAATTTTTGCATTTACTATTCATGCTGAGCTGGTCCTTGTCACAATGATACAATTCCTTGATAAATCTTCACCCCTACTTTGAAATTGGAAGCTATTACACAATTAACTATTATATATATATATATATAGAAATTGGAAGCTATTACACAATTAGTTCTCTAATCAGAACCTCCTAATCGTAAATGTTTATATGATAATCAGAACCTCCTAATCATTGTCAAACATTACTTTAAACCTTGTGTGTGGCCTCACCACAATAATGATGAACAATATAGGAAGATCAAACAAGATTTTTAATCTATTTTTTTTTTTTTTTTGGTGTTATGTGATTGATGCATTTATATTTTTCCTTCTTCTATTTCCTCCTAGTCACTGCACCACAAGATTGACTAGATTTTTCATGCAATTTATACTGTGCTTCGGATCAAAAATTTGGTAAGAAAAAAAAAGAGTAGAGGATGTTAAATTACATTATGTGTTTAGTTGTTAGAAAAAATAGGAATAAAAGAACATAAAAAAAAAAGAAGTAAGAATTTGAAATCTCTCACTTTGTTTTATTTTTCTGATATTTTTTTTTTCTTTAATAAATTTAAATTTCAAACACAGCATTAAACCATTCTAACTTAGTTTACAATTCTCCAATCTTTCCTTTTTGGTACTCGGGCGCGGGGGGGGGGGGGGGGGGGGGGGGGGGGGGGATATGATTCAAGTTTCAACCTAGAAAGCTAGAAAAGAGTTATGACAGACCATGCACATAACCATTGTGGCAGTGTAGCTTTTTTGAAAACAGCCATACAAGCTAAGACAAGCTTACAAGTCATAGGGCACTAACTGTAACAAAAGGGATTGATGAGTGTTGCAGGTAGGAGGGGCCAAGGCTTTTTGCTCAAGTCAAGAAAAATATGCAATCATTCATCATTCGTTCAGATTTTAGGTCCTCCATCTCCATCCTTCATTGAGTACTACATAGGTATATGTTTGTTATTCTTAAAGCCTTTTGTGAGAAAGAAACAAAATAAAATACCTATAAATTTCTTATTTTCTTAAAAAGAAAAACTATTTCGAGTTTGGGTACTTGTAAACTCAGTACAAAATGGTGAAAATGTTCAAGTCAAGCAGGTTGGTCACTTGATTATTGCTAGCCATTCATAGAAATTAGCTCGTTTTTATCTGGGTATTAGGGAACCACAAAGCTCTAGCTCAATTGTTTTGCATGGTGTGAGGTCGTGTGAATGTTTCGCGCCTGAGATTGAGGAAACAAATTTACCGAGCAGAAAGAAAAGGATACAAATTAAAGAGAATAAGAATGTGATAAGAGAACCTATAAGGCTTTCGTCAATTACCACACTCATATTCTAACACCTAAAATAGTTTAGGCCTCAAAAGAATAAAAACTATAGATCAACTACAAAGCAATTGGCCAAATTCAACCTCAACTTTGGTGTTTGAACTTTGAACTTGAATATCTTCAACCAAATTCAAATAAGTTGAATTGAAATTCACAAAAAAAAAAAAAAAACTCACTAATACTTGTATTAATTTACGCCAAATTTGTTGCCATGTAGTCAAATATTTTAAAAATTGACTCAAATTTTAATAAATATTTTGTATCATTCAAAATTTGCATTTTAATGACAATGCTACATATCTTTTGTTACTCTTGTTTTAATCGTACAATATAGAGAATGAAGAGTAAGTATAAGCTCTAAACTTTAAAAGAAATAACAGGGAAATTATACATGACCGTCCACGGCAATTACAAAAAGCAACTTTGGCCTGCTAGACAAACTTACTGTTATCTAATACCTGGACAAATTGTATACAGCTTTTATAAAATTCCTCACTTTTAAGGTTTGGATTCGTTAGGTTTTACGTAGAGGTTAAATTTGACAAATTTATGTGAAAATATATTAGAGGTCAAATTTGGAAATTTAGAAAAACGAGAAAAAATTTGTTGTGGGAACTCCAAATAAGGAAAACTTTTAATAGTTAGAATGGTAAAATAAATTTTTTTGGCCCATTTGAAATTCAAAAAGTCTCCAATACAATTTTAAAAATTTATCATGTAATCAAAAGATTTAAAAAGATTTTGATTTCGATAGAATTTAGTTAATTGGGTGAAATGACGAACTAGGGCAAATTTTCAATGGTAAAGTAATACCAATTACTGTCACTAAAATTTAAGCATTTTCAGGGTGAGACCCATTAAATACATAGAGGATAAAGATCATAGCGAAAATAATATCCTAAAATACAAGTAATACCTACCTGTTAAATTTTTTTTTCTTAATACACAATGTCCCTGGTCCCAAAAGGAAAATTTGTGTGTTGGTTAGTTTCTATATTTATTTTTGGTCAGTTTTTATATTTTTAGGTACCACATCAGTTGTAGCTTTTATATCTATTTATCTGTGCGTCCCACTCTAGAGTATACACCTTGAAAATAAATTCTGAGATTAGCTTAGTTGGTTAGGTATGAGACGGCAAAAAAATGATATGAAATACGTACAAGTTTAATACGAAAAAAAAGGTAACAAAATTCAACATGAAAATATGAGAACATAAATAATTAGAATATATAGTTATTCGGGTATTATATGAATATTAGTTAAAAAGTCGGGACAAAAAATAAGATAATATTTATAAGTAATTTATTCTTATATGTGTTAGTATGTAGTATTTTTGTCTCATCTATATTAATTTTTAAAACATATCACTAACAAATAGTTAAATTAAAGTCGTAGATAAATAAATTTTATTATTTCAATACTTGATCTAAGCATGAGTTAATTTGTTAATTTTAATTTGTAATTTAATAATTTTAGTATTAATAAGAAGGGTTCGAAAAATATGTTTAATGATTTAAATATATCAACTATTAGAAAAATATCCAAAAAATATATAGCATGATGCTGGGAAAGATACACATTTAATTAGTTATATAAGGCTTTTTTTTTCTGTAATTGATAAAGTCGAATAAGTTTAATGTTAAATAAGTTTTCTATTATAATTATCTATTAAGTCTAGAATTAATAATATGCTAAAATTATATTAATTTATATCTAATTTCTAATGAATTTTTTTTCAAAAGTAAAATACGTAAAATGTTTAATACGTGTACTATATGGTCCAATTCAAAAATTTTTTTTATTTAAACGTACGTATGAACATTATATGTAAATAATACGAATATTTACTAACTATGATTAAAATCCTAACTTCCTTTAAGAAAGTAATGATTTGATTCTCTCTCTTTATATTCTTTTTTTGAGTTAGGTTCTTCTTTTAAAATCTCGTTATGTACCAAAAAACAAATTTTGAAACAATAATTTGTACGTCTGTATAAATATATATATATATATATATTTATACATACATTGGAGGGCACCGAGGGACAGTCGAATCATGGGTGGGGCGACGTGGAGACGGAAAGTTCTTTTCCCACCCAATCCCAAACCGAAAATGGGGCCCACGTGGGATGAACAACTCGTGTGTGGTGGGTCCCATATTCCCAACTGTACACGTGAAGCTGTCGCTTTCTGATTTGGTCGCATGTAAACTCGCACGTAACGCCCATCCAACTTTTTCCTCTCTTTCTTTTCATCAATCTCACTCCATTGTGCTCTCTCTCTTCTCTCTCTCTCTCTCTCTCTCACTTAAACTTTTTGAGTAGTTTTGACGCATTGCACGTACATTCATATACATACAGCAGATCGAGGAAGCGACAGACATACATACACGATCACACGCTTGCTTAACCCTTAGGTTTTGTAATCTCGAGGAACAAACTATATACTCTTTTAAATGATATTTTGCTTACGTGGCGTTAAGTGATTAGCCTCACGGCTCAAGAACGTTTATGATATTGTGATATTTTTGATATGGATTAACTTTTTCCAAAGGCAACTTGGTCAAAACGGCGACGTGGTTTAATGTTAACAAAGAGCAAAACCATTGCCCGTGACTTTGGGTTCCAAACCCATGTACCCTCTATTTTCTTTCACTAATTACTCATTTGAATTCATATAAGTTGCTGTCTGCCGTTTTTTTAAATTTCAAACTTATTTTTTTTTTTACTAACTATTCATTTGAGCTTGTATAAAATATGATCTAAACGAGATATATAAATTAATATGTCTCTATATATGATGGCTGGATAACAAGGTATAAGAGAAAGAAATCAAACTTAAAATTTTATAATTAATATAAGAACTAGTTGACTATTAAACTAACCCTTACAGTTATAGTAAATTCTAAAGGCCTAAGGCTGAAATAGATGGTTAGGATTAACCTTTTGAAATGAAAATTTTCAAGTATTAAATATTCTCCATAGGTTAAACTATGTAATGAAATATTCTCCATTGGGCTGTGTGTGTTCTCTCGCCATCAGCCTTTGTGTGTTTCATAGAATATGATCCTTTCTTGGTAAAGTGATTCCATAATAATCCAACCGTCGCACCATCAAATCAATGCTAAAAGCTAAGAAAGTTGAAACTGCCCTCAAAGGACTTGTATACTTTTTGGGTCAGCAATAGTGACTCCATCAGATTTTCCTTTCTTTTGCCAAGCAGAGCTCGGCCCCTCTGTCCCTTTCCATAACACCGAGCCGAAGTGCATGGCCCGGTTTATTTTGGAGCTCTTTTTTAGCTGTTCTTTGGTCTTTTCTGTTTTTAAAGAAAAAGAATTTAGTTCTCTTGTTGTTATTTGAATGGATATAAGTCCCACGTGTAGATATGTACACCGTCCATTCAAGTGAGGAGATTTTCTCATTTCCTTTGGTTTGCCATTAGGTCTATTGTTCCAAACTTCTCTCCTAAATGACCAAATGGGCCGTTGTTGAAGCTGGTTAGTTTTAAGTTTCACTAAATCATACTTTCATAGTCCATACTAGTTGGACCATATGCTGGACTCACTGAGGCCTATGTGTAGCCCAATCAGAATTGAAATCAGAAGCCACCTGTGACCCGTCCCCAATACCCCTTTTCTCTTTGTAGTCAGTTGGTGGAATTAGGGAAGACTACGGGCCTGATGGCCGGGTTAGCCCGCCCAAGCCTACTTATAATTTATAGGGCTAAAGTTTTTTTTTTTAAGCCTGATTAGTTGAATGAACAAATTTAAAATTTAGTTTAAAGCCTAATAAAAAAATTTATTGTAGGCCCGGCCCGTCCAATGCCTACACCTAGGTGGAACTGCAAAAAATTTATTCAGTCCTCTTGCAGTACCACGTGAATCCTGTTTTAAACCCACCTAGCAAGGGATTACGAAGAATCATGAAAATTTTCTCAGATACAGAGATAACACTACATCATCTTGATCTCCTATGTGGATTGCATGGAGAAACCTTGCTTGTAAATTTTGGATAGATAACCACCTTCTGAAAAAGTGGCTTAAAGCAATTTGGCTGTGTTAATAGCAAGGGCACTTTGAGGCTTTCATGCTCATTTTAAGCACCAACAGAGCGTATTCTTTATTTCCATGTTAACATGTATGTATATGTATAGCCGGGAAAAAAAAAAAAAAAAAAAGTCTTCGTTATGGTGTAGGCTACCACTGAATAAAAAAAAAATGTCTAAAACAGGATTTGATTACTCTATCCTCAAGTATAACAGAGAAATTGGGGCACTTTAGTTTTTTAATGTACATGTGTGACTATGATTTCTTATAGATTACGGCTATACATCCATGCCATGAATCAGAAACTTATGGAGTTCATGGTAATGGCAGCGCCAAAAGGTATATAAATCTGTAGTGAGAAGCATCAATCGAGTGAAAAATAGTCATTGCAATGGCTATAAGGGTCCAAAATCTAGACTTTGGGTGATGTTTTTAATGGTCTCTATGATGGTTACTAACTTCAGAACAATATCAATGAATATATATGCAGCCAACAATATTCAGACATCTTACAACCTTTTTCAAAAGCAAAATTTCGAATAAAAATGGAAAACCAGCTGTCTAGGGTTTTCTTTCTCTTTTTTTTGAAGTGCTGCTATCTCAATAGTCAACCTCTATAGTCTATACCAAAAACACATTAATAGCTAGGTTCCATGTTCAAGTCATTAGGTGAGGAAGGCTCAGGACCATAGATTGCAACTAAATTAGGCACGGATCATTTGGTATAGTCTTTTCGTCTATTTTTTTGGCTTATTTTCTCGTTTTTTGACTTTTTTGTTTTTTTTTTTTTTTTGTGCTTATTTTTAGCTTATAAAACCAAAAAAAAACTAAAATTCTAACTTTTTTTTTCTTATAGGTTAAAAAAACAAAACTAAAAAATAACTATACCAAACGGGCTGTTGTAGGTCTTCAAATTGTATAGTTGGAGGATAATACGTTTTGCTTATGCTTATGTATAGGCCTATCTACAAAGTAATAGCAACACTGCTTTGTTGGACAGCACCAAATATTATAGACACCCTAATGAGTATGTCACATAGAGGAGATGAACAAATGGCCACATTGAGGGTTGTTAAGTGTCTATTTTTTTCAACTACAGAGATATTCGTCGGCTGCCGACAGATCTAGATCAATGAGTGATAAGGTCCTGTATCAAGCATTCTAGTGTAGTATTAATATGGGCTTTAATTGATTTTTTTAACTTTAGCTGCAGTCTGCAATCAAATTGTTTGGTTTTTGTTTTTGTTTTTTTTTTTTTTTTGAACTGAAGTTCTTTTGATGTACGTTGGATAAACATTTGAGAACCTCTACAGAAGGAAATAAAGTACTGGATGGGTTATTAATTGCCAATGAACTAATTCATGACTGGAAAATTAATAAGAAACAAGGGATCATTATCAAACTTGATTTCCAAAAAGCATTTGATAGCATCAATTGGTCCTTTGTTATAAACATAATGAAGTTGATGGGGTTTGGGTCAACGTGGTGTAGGTGGATTATGGAATGTATCTCTACTGGCAAAGTGTCTGCTTTGGTTAATGGTTCTCCATCAGCTGAATTTAAAATGAAAAGGGGACTGAGACAAAGTGACCCTTTATCCCCTTTCCTTTTCAACATGGTGGTTGAGGGTCTCAATGTGTTATTGAACAGGGCTCTAAATCTCAACATAATCAAGGGAACTAAGATTAGGTTGAATGGCCCAAGTATTGTCAATCTCCAGTTTGGAGATGACTTTCTTATCCTCTGTGAAGCTAATATGGAAGAGTTAAGCTACATCAAGAGAATTCTAAAATGCCTTGAGGTAATTTCAGGACCTACCATTAATTTCCAGGAGTACTATGAGTGGGGTTGGGGTGGATGCTGGGTTCAGGGGCAATGTCTCCATCTTATTCAATTGTAAAAACCAGTCATTACCACTTAAGTATTTAGGGCTATCCTCAGGATCCAATCCTAACCTCATCAGTTCTTTGGAAGGTATTCTGGGCAAACTCAAAGTAAAGTTAGCATACTGGAAGCACAAATACCTATCTACAAAAGGGAGACTAACTCTACTGAAATCCTCTCTATCCAATCTCCCGTTATATTACTTCTTACTGTTCAAAGCTTTAGAAGCAGTTTACAAGGAAATTGAGAGGATACAGGGACAATTTTTATAGGGTGATGTGCAAGGGAAAAGGAAATTACATTGTGTAAGATGGAATCATATCACTGCAAGCAAAGTTAAAAGTGGGCTTGGGATTGTGCCAGCAAAAACACTGAATTTGGCCATGATGGCTAAGTGGTGGTGGAGATTTGGCAAAGAAAAAGAGGCTCTGTGGAAAAAATTAATATGTGCCAAGTATGGTCAACACACTTGGAACTGGAAGCCAAAAACTCTGGTGGGTTGCCAAGCAAAAAGTTCAGCTCTGTGGAATGACATCTCTAATCTTGAAGATGGTTGAGCTCAGAACTTCAGGGAGCTCATTCGCAATAACATGAGAATCAAAGTAGGGAATGGGGTATCAACCTTCTTCTAGAAGGACACATGGGTGGGTCAACAACCACTGAAGGAGGAATTCCCAAGATTATTCCAACCATCAACCCAGGAGGAAGCCTGTATTGCTGATCTTGTTGATTCTAATGACCACTAGAATTTTCTCTTCAGAAGGGACCTCCTTGCTTGGGAGACTTGAGGAATTCAATAAAATGTCTAGTCTATTGAGGAACTGGAAGATTGATGCTACCAAGGAAGACTCTCTACTATAGAACCTGGGGAATAACTCATGCTTCTCTGTCAAATCAATATGTCATGAACGCCATACAGGCTTTGCATTTGCTGAGAAGGTATTCAATTGGATCTGGAAAACTAAAGCCCCTACTAAATGCCAATTCTTTGGATGGTTAACAGTTAAAAGGAAAATTAAAACCACTTCTTTTCTGATCCATAGAAAGGCAATCCCTCAATCGTCTAACTTGAAATGCCTGCTGTGCAATATACTTGATGAAGACTCAGATCACTTGTTGCTAACCTGCATAGTTTCATGGAAGACCCGGAGCTTTGTTATTGATTGGTGGGGTCTCCAATGGGTGGATGATGGTTCCCTGGTTCAGCATGCATTACGGTGGAGTCAATGCCCCTACCAAAACCTGGAGAAACTCTTATGGGATGCACTGTTTCTTACAGTAATCAGGGGAATATGGATTGCCAAAAATGACCTAAAGTTCAACCAGAAGCTAGTGATATGGTGGGAAGTGGTGGATAATGTGAAGATTCAAGTGGCTCTATGGATAAAAACACTGGTACCAGGATGCTCTTACTATATCACTGATGTTCTTTATTCAATTCATGGGGTTAGGAAGTTGAAAATCTAGAACCATGTAGTAGGTGACTTGGCATTGTTTATTGTTCCTCTCTGCTTCTACTTTTCCAGTTTTTGCTTTGTATTAGTGGCCCTGCTAATCTCTGATTAGCTGTGTTGGTGGAAGTTATTGCTCATGGATGTTCATGAGCTTCAACTCTTCCCTTGCCTGTTCTCTGGCCTTATGGCCTTATCAATATATTTGTTATTAAAAAAAAACAAAATATGACTAAAAATATAACTTTTTTTATAAATACTCCAAATGTGTTTAAAAAAAAAAAAAACACCTTAAAAGTGGTCAAGTCCTATAAAACAAGCTTATATAAAAGTCTTAATCTTATAAAACTTAATATCTATTTAACTACAAGCACATATAAGTTGCCTAAATGACCAAAAATTTCTTATTTCTTAGTACACCAATCATCTATTAAAATAAAAATCGACATTCTTTCAAATAGTCTTTTTATTTGTATTTGATGGGACTTCTTGAATGGTGCACATTAGAAACATATACTGTTGATTTAAAAGCCCATATAATACTGATTTATTGGGTTATGATGCACATGAAGAAAATGGATAGAATCCATAATTCATTATACAAAATTTTTATATTTTATTAGATTAGAGATTTAGGTTATAAATTATGGGAGGTGCCAATAAAATAAAATTTTACAAAAACCTCGCTCATTTACACTAAATATAGGAGTATTTGTACGAAAGTCAATGGTACCATGGCACCCCCAAGACTCTAGGTAGCTCCGCCCTTGATTACATATATATTAGTTAAGTGAATAACATTTCTAAAACAACCCTTCCCAAACCATCCTATTTTAATATTTTCTCCGCAGACAACTTTAAGAGCCAAATGAGCCTAGCTACTACATGGCAGCTTAATCTTCTTATAGCATGAAAACACATATATTACTAGAACATATTTGTGAATGAAACAGTATGAAATAAAACCAAAATTATTCTTCATTAAAGAAAAAAAAAAGCAAATTAACATTACTATTTACGTCTAATGAAGCAAAAGAAACATGACGGGAACCTTGATCTAAAGCAAGTGAACTATAAAAGGCCATTGGTGTGATTAGTAAGCAGTAAAACAAATCAAGCTATTTGAACTCGGCTCGTGTTCGGTTCATTAAAAACTCATTCGAGATCGACTCGTTATATAAACAAACCAAGCTTATATATATTTTAAAACTCATTAATTTTTTAAGCTTGACTCAATTAAAATTCATTTGAAATTTGCTTGATAGTTAAATAAGCCAAGTTTAAAAATAATTTTAAGCTTGTTAAGGTCTTAAACCCAAATTTGAACAACCCATTACACGCCTCGCCTCGCCTTTGTTTATAGCCCGGATGTGAAAAGGGTTTGAATGAGTTGGCTATGCATCAAACTGATCTATACAAACCTTTGGCTTAAATTAGTATATAGCATGATCATAAAATGGGCGACAGCAAAATCACAGTATAGTATTGGGTCTACTAGTGTAATTGAGAGCATACTTGACTTGAGGTGCATCTCTGTGCAGCACCACATTGTGGGGACTCCCAACTTCTCTTTGCATGTGCTTCAACAACTCACTGTAGCACAAATACTGTTTTGGACCCATTGCCTTGGCTATAAAAAGCCACCATTTCATGCATTTCTTAGTCATGGTAGTAGGATTTAAACACAGTCCCATGGCTACCCACAAAGTTCTGAGTATTATTTTCTTTGTGTTATTGGGTTTAGGAATATGTTCTGCAACTAGAGCCCTCCTGACTGTTGGAGGTGTTGGCTACGTTCCAGGAGAAAAGGGTGCGGGCTCTGGAGGAGGTGGTGGCAGCGGCAGCGGTGGTGGTGGAGGTTATGCTGCCGGAGGACAGCACGGTGCTGGATATGGAAGTGGGAGTGGAGAAGGAGGTGGTGCTGGCTATGGTACTGGAGGAGAACATGGAAGTGGATATGGTGGTGGTGGAGGTGGCGGAAGTGGTGGTGGCGGTGGAGCCCATGGAAGTGGTTACGGTAAAGGAGGTGGAAGCGGTGGTGGCTACGGTGCTGGCGGAGAGCACGGTGGTGGCTCTGGAGGTGGTGGTGGTGGTGGTAGTGGTGGCGGCGGTGGGGGGGGTTATGGTGCAGGAGGAGCTGGGGGTAGTGGTTATGGTAGTGGTGAAGGAGCTGGTGGGGGTGCTGGCGGTGGGGCAGGAGGAGCGCATGCTGGTGGATATGGTGGTGGTGGTGGTGGTGGCTCTGGCGGTGGAGCTGGTTATGGCGCCGGAGGTGAACATGGGAGCGGATATGGAGGAGGCAGCGGAAGCGGAGAAGGTGGTGGTCACGGTGGCTACGTTCCTTGACTATAAAAGGAGATGACTTCTTACCTACCGTAATACGAAAAATAAGAGTACTTTTGGTAAGAGGATGCTTATAAGTATTGCGTAACATGCAAAATAGATGCCTATAATATTTGTGTCATTCTGTATTGTTGCTCCTTTAACTTCTTAAATCTAAGATTTGGTGTATTTTGGTCACCAAATTCCCATAATAATCCAAGTTAATCAATGGGTTTGACCGTTTGGCTCCTATATTTGACTACGTGCATGATTACTTGCATGAAAGAACAAAATGGATCATAGGTGAAGCTCAGTGGTTTAAAGATGACATACTTACAAAGAGAAGTAAATAAGAAACATATTAAATTGGACAATTAATTTTAATTTCAGACTCCAATTCTTTGATTGGATTAATACAATGACAATATGCAACAAGGATAATTTTTTATTTCATGACCAAGAATTATCAGACATTTTTATCACAAATTACTCTGGCAACTGGAAAGCAAACATCGAAACCTCTTGCAGCTCAATTTCATGTGACCATTGACCATATATATATATATATGTGCGCGCGCGCGCAAATGAGAAAAGGGATTCAACATTAACACTACAGCATATCTGAATTTGCGGAATTCAGTGCTTATCGAAGTCCCACAAAGTCTTGTAAACGACGAAATACAAGGCAAATGCAACTGCCGTGCCCATTGTTGCATATTGCAAAAGGAGCTCAATACCATGAGACAATTACCATAAAAATAAATGAGTAAAAATTTTGAATTGGCTCGCTAATTTCGCCTGTTCGATCAAAGCCAGTGTCCATCTCCAACTTGCTACCAAAATTTACCCCTTTCATATCATTAAAGTGGTCCATTAACCCTTCTGCATATTAATTTATTTGTGCAAACAACAAATTTTTTTATTTTTTATTTAGCTTAAACAGATACGAAAACTGAATATTCAACTCAAGCCAAGATGTAATATTGACTGAATGTATCAGATGTCGGATAAAGATATATCTGGCTCTATTTTTATTTTTATTTTTCTTCTTTCTAGCCAAAACTTAAGATGAACATTGATATTCTTGGTTTGCGTCAATGACCCAAGTATATTATCTCTTCAGTATCATGCAATTTTTTTCACCGCCTTTTGCTGCTTTACAATTATGGTTACATTTCTTTACTTGATTCTTGGTTAATAGCAAATTAGCAATTAATGGTAAATGTGTACCTACACAATGGATTAGGATTCTCTCCATTTCATAGTTGAAATGGAGATCTCCATTCTATTAATTGAGGTATTGATACGTCAGCTAATATAAAAATAAAGAGTTTAAATAAGTTGATTTAAAACTTATTTGAAAATAAATAATTTTATGGTTATATATAAGAAAATAAATTTTAATATAGAATGATATAGTTTTGGTAATATATTTAATAAGAATTCATTTTGTACATTGATTGATGAGTGGAAATCTCTATTTCAATCATGGAATAGAGATGATCCAAATCCTTACAGAAGTTTTTTTCTCTTGTAATTTTTTTTTCTTTTTCGCTGTATCCACGCATTGCATGTCTCAATGCTGGTAAATGTAAGACCAATTTGCACTTGGTTGCCACTAGAAACAGGGTGCAACTTCTTTTTTGTACGTAGCTTTTCTCTTTGTGCTTATGTTATGCTTGCCTATCTCAATGGCGTACTGGTTAGATTGAGAAGTATATTATAAATTATCACAATTCTTTTTCGTATAAAAGGGAGCAAAATAAAGAAAAATCAAAACAGTTATATATATGCATTTGAAGGGTGCAAGCCGATACAGCTATGGCCCCGAAGCGAGTAGAAGCTAGAGAATATAATAGCAAACTTTATTTCCATCAGCATCACAAGTGAGATTTCTTCATTATTTTTTTTTTAATTTAAGAATGATTTTTTGCATATTCTTAAATGATAGTATCATGATCTCATTAGTGGCAAAGTGATCTCATGATCTCATGAGCTTGTGTTCATTACCTATAAATTAGAGTCTCAAGGATCTTGTCAATTGCTTCGCTAGGTTGAAACTAACAGAAAAAAATTGTTTCATAGCCACAAAACTTAAGACTCATGTATAGATTATTGCTGTGTATCACGGTATTATAGAGTTGGGAGCGTAAAATAATTGATTGGCCTGCTCTTCTTTTTCTAACTTTATAAGTTTCTAAAGAAAGTTGTTGGATTTGTTGAAAATGTTAAAAGGACTAACATGACATTGAAGTGATTATAAATATGCCTAATATCTAGCTAACTGCTGGGTTGGAAGCCACCAAATAATTTCCCAAATGATCATAATGAGTATATAAGATGGAGGGCTGAATTATTGTTATCCATATTAAAGGATGGGTAGTTATAATTTTTCTGTAGAACATCACTTCCCAACAATGCTAGATAATATTTTATAGAATAGAAGTTATATTTTCTCTAATAATAACTACTTGATTGACTCCTTCATCTCTTATATAAAGAATGAAAGGAAAATGCTATTTTTACAAAAAAAGAAAAAAAAAATGTGTAAAAAAAATCAATCAGAATGATGTACTAGTGGTAGTTTTGTAACTAAAAGTTAGGGTAATATACTTTAAACTCTTGTATTTTGCATCAAATCTCACTTCAGGACCTGTACTTTCAATTGTAATAATTAAGTTTTTGTACTTTTAATTTATTACAATGTCACCCTCCGATAAGTTTCTGTAAATACAATTGACAGTCAAAGCCATGTGGATTTCACGTGGCCTTTTTTTTTAAGAGTAAAAATGTATTATCATACTATTTTGACACCCAAATGCTCTCAACCCCCTTTCACTTGAGATGATTTAGAGATATTTTTTAACCTTAATTTCGTTTTATACATAGAATGACTGTAAAACTTTTAGAAGGGATTAATGAGAGATTACTGTAAAAAGTTTGGAAACTAATGATTAGGGTAAAATGATATTAGTTAGTGTGAGAATATATTTTTGTCCTTTAAAAAAGGCTACATGAGACACGCAAAGCCTTTGGTTGTCAATTATACAAATGAAATCTTACGAAAGAGCGACATTATAACAAATTAGAAGTACAATAGCTTAATTGTTACAATTAAAAATATAAGTCTTAAAGTAAAATTTAGTGTAAAATACAAGAATGCAAAATTTATTTTACCCCAATAATTATTATGAAAAGTATTTTATTTTGAAGTTAAAAGACTCTTCCACAATACACCATTTCGAATGAATTTTCTATTTGTCAGAATGAAATCTATTGAGATCAAGTAAACTAAACTAGCCATTTGTGTGAAAAGAGTTTCAATGTCTTGATATCCAACAAACTGTTACCACAGTCTGGGGAAAAAAAGAATAGATCTTCGAAAAGCTTTCTATTTTGTTTTTGTTTTCGTTGCTGATCGAAAAGGTGAGAATGGTTAATTAGCATAGTAACTTCTCTTTAAAGTGACCATAGGAGATTTTACTATCGAGCCTCAATTTTTACAAAAGTTGAGATTTAAGGAATAAATAGTATAGTATTGAAAAGTTAAGTTAAAATTAAGATACACGTCAGATTTCAATCAAAATTGATTTTAAAATTTATTTTAAAGATAGTTTTTATTTTAAAAATTTTCTGAAATAAAACTGCGTAGATCCATTCGTAAACTGGACTAAAATCATTTTTAAACTTGTGAAAAATCTCAGCAAAATATTCTCTTTATAATCAAGCAATCACCAACAATTATTTTAAAACATTTTCCAAACATTTTCAAGTGTGGAGGCCATACACCCACAATATAAATTAAGTCTCTAGATGATGTTAACAAAGGGCTTACAGTAATCCAAAAATAATATCCAATTGAAAGACGTAAAAAAAGAATCATACAGTCCTATTTTAAGTAAAGAAGTAACTCCAAAGATAAAACAAATTGTGGGTCAAGATAAGATATAAAGACTCAACTGCAACATTTCTCGGGCCACCAATCTTAATTGCTCAAGACTCCACCTGTAACTGTGGTAAGGTAAACATACTACAGCTCAGTAGAAGGTTATGCTATAAAGTTAATATATATGACGTGACATGTGCAGGTGTACTGTAAATAATGCATGAGAGTATAAAAAATGTTATCTTAAACCTAAGTATCAACCTAATTCCCATTACCATGAACCAAGCACCCAAATAAATTGAATAACCAATCAATACTAAACAAAATTCAAATCATAGATCTAGTATTTTCTACATCTATAGTAATAACACAATCAAATAATAAAATAATCAAAGTACACTCAACTCGATGCCAAAGGATATGACATAATCACACACATGAATTAACTAAATAAAAATCATACACTTATAATATCAATTCATAAACAATCCAGTCACCAATGGCAAAAAAATCGCATTGACTCTATGAGATCAAAATTGAAATGATAAATGCATAAATAAATAAATAAAGATATCCAGACTCACCCAAGTCTAATCCAATGCAAGTACATGCATGTAAACGGCTATACTGTGGAGGGGATACCAGTCCACCAATAACCTCTTCTACATTTTATGGGCCATTATCTAATGGACGAGTGCATCAAAGTAATTTCGCACTTTATAAACCTTACTCAAAGGACGCATACATTCCACTAAATGATTCCACACTTTATGGGCCGCACCAAAGGACGCGTGCATCCCACTAAATGATTCTGCGAGCTACACCCAAAGGACGCGTACATCCCACCAAATGATTCTGCAATTTATGGGCCTCACCCAAAAGACGCATGCATCCCAATACAACTCCTAGGGTCAAGATCTCAAGCACATTCCTGACCGTGTCCAATTACATGTAAACTTTAACCCAAATCTAAATCAACATTAATACGACACTGAGGTAAAACCAGTAATATTCACGTCACAAAATTCATAACATAATCTCGTATAATCACTCAAAATCTAAAAACAAAGCTATAATCAATTCAAAGTCTAAACTAGACATCCAACAATACATAGCCAACTTGAACTATATCAAAACAAGTTTACATCTCACTTTAAATCACCATTTTAATTCAAAAAAATGCTACATTGTTATAACATTAGCTCTAGATACATTCTAGGCACAAAACAATATCTCAAAACACGTTCAAATTCTATTTTAGTCATAAAGTCCAATATGTCAACTTACTTATTTTGTTCGAATGATTTATATAAATTCTCATATACTTTTAATATCAATTCTAAACACATCTTAAGCATAAAAATATTTTGAATTACCCATTTTATACCCATTCTACATTATGTCAAGTAGTCGAGATTAATCGACTTGGGTACATGTAAATCACAAAAATTTTAAGTTAATTACATAAATTAATTATTGTACGGCAAAACCCCTAATTTTATCATGTAATTAAACATGATAAAATTCTAAATTTTTATTCAAAATATTCAATAATCCACAAAGTATCAATTAGTTAACATATAATACTAAACATAGCAAGAATTAACCAAGAAAGTTAAGAAATTAAATAATAATCAACTTTTAAGTTTATGCAAACAATTTATATAAGTTTTCATATGCCTTTAACATCAATTTTAAATGCGTCCTAGGCACAAAAATATTTTGAGTATCATATTAAACATTGCATTTTAAATTTATAATTTTACCCAAATTGATATCATGGCATAATTTCTTGTCCTAACTCAACAACTCAAATAATTAATGAGTCTTCAAATTTAATATCACAATATGTTAAACATGTTATGAATTTACTCAAATCAATCAAGAATAAAATATTTCAACATTTCAAGTTTACATAAAACTCTAGGCACATCTCAAGTGTCCTAGAAACATGATTTCTACCATGGGTTCATAAATAACTCAAACTTATTAACTCTATAGCAAAAACTCTAAGTGAAACTCCCCTATCTCTTTAAGCAAAACCACCATCGCGTAACTCTTATAAAGATGAACATAAAACTCTTAAAGAATAGTACTAAAATTTTGCCCTAAGAAAATAAAAATAGAGGATGAAAAGAAGAAGGAAAAAAAAAAAGCGAGAGAGAGATTGTGGTTGGGTTTGCCGAGAGAGAGAGAGAGAAAGTAAAGTTGATAATTTTTTTATCAGCAAAGAGAAGAGACTATATTAATGAATAAGAACAGGAGGGAGGGGCTTAAACCAACACTGCAAAGACAATCCAATGCAGGAAGTGGGAGAGCACTAGCATCCCAACACAACAAAACAGGGGAGACTTGCTCAAAGTACATAAAAAAGAAAACGAGAGAATTGGCTAGAGGCCAACTAGGTGCCTATGCTACCGCTGAGCTACTGATGAAGGGAAGCTAGAGAAGGTAATCCTTTGACTGCTTTCAAATTGTGAAGGAAATTTGAGATGGAGTAGGAAGGAGGGCTTGGGGATGCTTTGATCCAAAAGATCACTTGAAGCTTTATCGTTTCTACAACCTTTTTCCAGTTCAATGCCTTCCCATTGAAAACTGAATCAATTCTAGCTATCCAGATATTTCTGAAGTAAAGTCGATAGTAAACCAAGTCTTGAGTAATTACAAAAGAAATTCAAAGTTTCATGAAATTTCAAAAAAAAAAAAAAAAAACCCCTCACCTTTGAGCATTTGATCGGGTCCTCACATTTACCCACTACAAAATGTTCAATTTAAATTATAGTTATTGATCTAAAAAGGGTAAGTCCATCACTGTAATCCTATCGAAGTGCAAGCGACATTCAAGCCCTTCTCAACAACATTTAATTCATGCAACTACCTCCTCAAGCAATTTCAAACATGCCACTATTAAAAGCTGAGTAGAATTTTAAATCCAACTGTAGAAGTCAACTTAAGTAGATCTTCAAAAAGCTTAGACTTAAAGATGTATATGCTCCAAGGTTGTCCCAGATAGCTAAGTGGGTCTGCTCTTACAAGTCAATTCTTGGAGCCATCCGCCTAAGGCGTAAGCCTTGTGTCTTAAATGGCTTATGTGATTAGCGGAATATTGCGTGGCTGGGGTGGTTTACTATTCAACTAAACCGAAAGTTGACCCGGATGATAAACGGGGCGGTTCCACCCCGTCAGCAACCAAAAACAAAAAAAATTTAAAGATGTATATGCATAACTAGAAATGTGGGATACAGCAAACGCACACTACTTGCTCTACTAGTGCAAGAGATCAGAGAGAGCATGCTTGTCTCTGTACTGGATAACACTGTGACGACTCCCTTCAACTTTTCGCATGTGCTTCACCAACTCTCTGTCCCCAAACGCGCTTTTGGACCCCTTCAAATGCCTATAAATAGCCATCATTTCAAGCATTTCGGAGTCGTGGTTGTGGGTTTTAAGCACATTCCCATGGCTACTTACAAAGTTCTCAGTACTGTTCTCTTTGTGCTAATAGGTTTAGGCATATGTTCTGCAACTAGATCCCTCCTTACTCTTGGAGGTGATGGCTACACTCCAGGGTCAGGCGGCACCATGAGCTATGGTGCAGGCCATGGCATTGGAGGTGGTGGTGGTGGAGCCGGCTCTGGAGGTGGCGGTGGCTATGGAGCTGCAGGAGGTGGTGGAGGAAGTGGAAGTGGTGGTGGTGGTGGTGGTGGCTATGGCGCTGGTGGAGAACACGGTGCCGGGTTTGGTGGAGGTGGTGGCGGAGGGAGTGGTGGTGGAGGAGGCTATGGTCCCGGGGGAGAGCATGGTGCTGGATATGGAAGTGGGGGTGGTGGTGAAGGAGGTGGTGCTGGCTATGGTGCTGGAGGAGAACATGGAAGTGGATACGGTGGTGGTGGTGGTGGCGGCGGAGGAAGCGGTGGTGGTGCCGGTTCTGGGTATGGTGCGGGCGGAGCCCATGGAGGTGGTTATGGTGAAGGAGGTGGCAGTGGTGGTGGCTATGGTGCTGGTGGAGAGCACGGAGGTAGCTATGGAGGCGGTGGTGGGAGTGGCGGTGGTGGAGGAGCGGGTTATGCTGCCGGAGGAGCAGGAGGTGGTGGATACGGTAGTGGCGGTGGTGCTGGGGGTGGTGCAGGAGGAGCCCACGCTGGTGGATATGGTGGTGGCGGTGGTGGGGGCTCTGGTGGTGGAGCTGGCTATGGTACTGGAGGTGATCATGGGGGCGGATATGGAGGAGGCGGTGGGAGTGGTGAAGGTGGCGGTCATGGTGGCTACGTCCCTTGAGAATACCTTTTCACTTCCTCACACTCCGGAAAGGAGAAATCTTCTAATTACTACTAATAATAAGATTAATTATGTCGAGAGGAAAAAGTGTATGAAATGCTAAGAAGATGAATGTAAGATTTGAATCTATATGTGTGTTGTTCTTGATGTCCTAATTTATCAATCTAAGATATGGTGCATGCATATTCCTGGTTACAAAAGTCCCCACAGTCCACACTAAACCTAATTCCTAAATGGGTTTGGCTCCCATTTGCCATTACATGCATAATTATTTCAATTTTTATGAAAAAATAGCATTTTTCATATATATATATATATATGAATGAGAAAAGAGTTTGACATTATCATAGCACATCTGAAATTTGGGGTCATCAAAGTCCCAAAAACTATAGGAAATGATGAAATAAGAAACAATTGCTGGTGCAATGCCCATTGTTGCACATGGCAATGGGAGCTTATTAGTCAAACAGAACCATTATCATGAACTGTGAAGTGCCACTTTCGATCATTATCAATAGAAGTCAGTCACGGACTTGCTACCAACACATTTGCCCATTTTTTCTTATCATGAGAGCGGTCCATATACCCTTCTGCCACTGTCACTTGTGCAAAGAACAAATCCTTTTAGCGTGAAAAAACAAAAAAATAAAAGAAAATTATCAAGAACGGGGATAGAAATTTGAAGGAATGCATCAAATGTTGGATAAAGTGATAGATAGCTTTTGTTTATCATTTTCTTTCGAAATGTAGGATGATTATTAGTTTTCCTTACATTACAATCAATGGGACAAATTTGTAATGGTATGATGGTACTGTCACTCAATTTTAAAATTTCTAAAAAGGAACCCATCAAGATACACTAAGCTAAGCGCAAAAATCATAATCAGCAATGAAATTAGGATTTCATCTTCAGGTCCCAAAAACAACAATAATGGGGTTACTGATCACCAAATGCTAAAGGGGTTTTTTTTTTGAATATCAGGGTGGCTAGACCCCCTGCTCTCTTATCTTCGTCATGATCATGAAAAAGGTAGTACTCTAAACACATATATGGTACCTACCTACTGAAAAAAAAAAAATTCCCCATAAAACACGTTTATTAGGAATTACTGCCAATAAAACAAGACATTTGCTCTTTGATCCTATCACACACCTGATGTGATGAGTGTTTGATCTGCCTCCATATTTTTTTATTATTTTTGGACAAAAACAATTACTTATAGCATGAAATATAATATTCTTATAGAGGAAATGTAAGCTGGAGGGGCGCCTTCCCCCTACGAATTGGTTGACCAGGGAACCACTTGGGTCAGTTTAGTGCAGATTTCTTAGCAAGGTGACGCAAGAGAATATCGTAGTGTACTTTCTATTTCCATCACCATTACAAGTGCAATTCCTTTATGCTATGTTCAGTTTGGATTTAGTATTTTGGGAAGAAAAAAAATTAACGTTTTTGAGAAATGGTTATTCATTTTCTTCTCGATCATTTTCTTAACTCATAAACAAATAATTTTAGCTTTTCTCTTTTATATCTTTTCCTTTTCCTTCCCAAATTTGCATACAAGTCCCCGGCAGCAACGTGATCTAGCAATACTAGCTGAATAACTCTTTTTAGAATGAAGAAATGAAAGAGTAAATAATTTTTTGAACAATACTGGTTATCAAGACATCTAAGGTAAACAACCAAAACAAAAAGGAAAGATACTTTCATTATTTCAAACATCTTTCAATTATCACTCAATCCGAGTGCATTTAATGCTATTAAGAACGAGTCCAAATCCTCGAAAGTTAAATTATGCAGTCAATTGTGAAGTGAAGTTTTTATTGGTCCAAGTGGTCAGCCGAAAGTATTTTTGCTGTAGAGAAACAATTAAAAAAAAAGGAAGGTTTGTTGGTCTTAATTGTTTTCATGTATTTTTTCTTACTTAATGCCCTTAAATCTGGCTGTCCAATATTCCTTCTGTCATCTATGGCAAATGCAAATTGACACCCTGCTTTCCTCTTATTTCTTCTTTTCTTCCGCAATTGGAGTCCATAGGAAATCCTTACTGATTGATTAATATATCAAATAGTTCACTCATACATTCTCAAAGTCTATGTTGATAATCACCTAAGTGATACGGTGAATCTCTCACAACCCACTCACCTATCATTGTTTTCAATATTTTCCAGTTTCATATTTATCATCAAAATAGCCCCCCCAGCCCCCCCCCCCCCCCCCCCCCCCCCCCCCCCCCCCCCCCCCCCCCCCCCCCCCCCCCCCCCTCTCTCTCTCATTAGTAAAATTCAATTTTCAATACCAAGCTTAATTTTTTTTTTTTACATTGAATATATGATTTGTACTTGCTTTGTTGGATTTACATCATATGAAAAATGGATGATTATTAAGCAACTTAAAGAAATTAAGTCACAAAATATAAATGATGGAATATGGGATTGTTTTCATGTTCAGTGGAAAATTTGGAAATGAGAGTAAAAATAGATAATATCCATTCTTGCAAAAAATAAATTTTAAACGTGTGTTTATATAAATTGTATTTATTATTAGGAGGTAAGGTGGACCAATCATGTTTATACTTTACAAATTGCTTTACCATTTAACCTTAGAGGATCTACATTCGTTAAGAACCTTTAGATTAAAATTTTATCTTAGATTTTAAATCCAAATGCATCTTGACTTATAATTTCGAAATACACATTAGAAATAGAATTTTCGATCTATACATACATTTGGCTCTATTACTCAAGACCCCCTCCGCCCTCCAACTCCTATATATAGGGACCGTTTCTTGCTTGTCCAGGCTAAGATTGTGGGAATTGAAAATATTCTCATGGCTACTCACAAAGTTGTTAGTGTGGTTCTCCTTTTGTTTCTGGGTTTAGTCGTATGTTCTGAAACTAGAGTCCTCCTCGCTCTCGAAGGAGCTGGTGAAGGCCATGGCAATGACGTTGGTGGCGGTGGTGGTGGTGGCGGTGGTGGCGGTGGTGGCGGTGGTGGTGGTGGAGGCGGTGGAGCAGGGGGGAGGAGGATCTGGTCAAGGCTCTGGAGGGGGTTCAGGAGGGCCAGGTGGTGGATTTGGAGGTGGTGGTGGCAGCGGCGGCGATGGAAGAGGTAGCTCTGGAGGTGGTAGTGGCAGCGGAGGACCTGTGGGAGGACATGGCAGTGGTGGAGGACGTGGTGGAGGTTCTGGTAGTGGTTCAGGAGGGCCAGGTGGTGGATGGGGTGGTGGTGGAGGTGGAGGACCTGGGGGAGGAGGATGGGGCTATGGTGGCGGATCTGGTCACGGATCAGGGCCAGGTGGTAGTGGTGGAGGTGGAGGACCTCGGGAAGGAGGATGGGGCCGTGGTGGAGGATTTGGTCAAGGTTTTGGTGGTGGTTCCTGAGGGTCAGGTGGAGGCTTTGGCGGCGGAGGCTCTGGTGATGGCTAGGGGCCTTGAAAATCTCCTCTCACAATTTCCCAGTCCAAAGAGAACATGTGTCTTCAGCCGATTGTATGAAGAATAATAAGTTCTATTTGACTAGGATGATGTC
Organism: Euryodendron excelsum; assembly: GCA_033060915.1. NCBI lineage: Eukaryota > Viridiplantae > Streptophyta > Magnoliopsida > Ericales > Pentaphylacaceae > Euryodendron > Euryodendron excelsum. The sequence goes on along the minus strand of CM065378.1, from coordinate 27,006,980 downwards.
CTTTTTAAATATTGTACCATGAATATATCCATGGAAGGTCTGTTAAAAGTTGCATTGTTATTCATTAATTAAATCAAAGTTTGCATATTATATTAGTGAATAGTGACTAAATTTTCATTTGTGACTCTTAAGAGTAATTGACTTCGGTTCGTCGATGATTACTTTCATTCATGAAACTTTCTTTCATTTGGACTAGCTATGAGCGGCTATATACTGAATTGAATTACAACATAAATAGCTTATACCAATTTGATGAACCATATAAAGACAATTGTGACTCGAATCATAGTGATTTTCGTATAGATGCAACGGTCAGATTAGATAATCTTCCTTTATTCAACAAATTGAATTAACTAACAAAATGCTAATTGAAAGCATATATATGAAATTAAAAATAAAATACAGTAAACGAGGTTTTGGTTCTCTAGAACTACCATTGGAGTTAATGGCTCATATTCATCAAATTAAAGTTTGAAAAATAATGGGACTCATGGATTCTTTGGGCATAAGCATTCAATGGCGTGGTCATCCATGGGAGATAGAATATAATTGAAAGTTAATTAGGTTTACAGAAACTCACTTATAGGTTCTATCATAAATAAAAATACCAATGTAACACTCAATTGTATTTTCAATTATCTTTTTTGCCCTTAAAACAAACATAAATACAAATAAAGTTATTACACTTAGCATCATTACACTTTACAATATCGACTTTAGTTTCATGTGTTTTTTTTTTTTTTTTTTTTTGGGTTAGTTCGACAAAAGGGTAGCTAACAAAAGGTGCAACTTGACTATAAATATAAGGGGTTAACTACTATAATTGAAAAAATAAATAAATGATCAAAGTAAAATTCGGTGTATAATTAACCAATTACCATTTGGTCATTGCACAAGAGTATAGCCATCCGCTTTATGAAATTGGTGGGGGGTAAGAAACTAGGGCTATGGAGCTCTGCTTCTGGGCCAATTTCTAAGGATGTTAAGGGTATCTTCACTGGGATAAGAACTTCTTTCACAAGCTGCTGGAAATTTGAATTTAAAATTAGTTGTATGCACTCTCACTAGATTTTGGCAAATAATCCACAGCACGAGAGCCTCTTTCCAATTGATACAAATATGAATGTACCGGTTGTGATTTTTTAATATAATGAGCAAATTTTAGAATTCATAAAGATACTTAACATTTCACAAACTCTTCTTCTATGAAAAATGTTACATGTAATCTCATTTTTCAATCCCTTTTCTCACCCCTAAACACAAGCAAATAGATCCCACACATAGTTGTCAATACCTTACCGGCTAGCGTACCATTTTTGTTGTTGGTATGGTAAATGTGGGTCCAATAAGAGTCAAGCCCAAGACAGAGAGGAGACCAGCCCAATGACATCGGCCCAAAGTTGCTGACCTAACAGGCCAGGCCCTTGCCGATCAGAAGAGAGGACCAAAAGGAGCAGGCCCAAGCGATCTAATCCAAAGGTCATATGGGCTACTAGGTCCAAAATACGAAACCTAGTCCTAAATAGATTGGGACAATTAAAAGATAAGTCCAATACAGTAAACCGACATTAAACCAACCAAAAGTGGGAGATTCCTAGGAGGAAATTGATTCCAATTCCTAAAAGAAGCATGGCATTCCAAAACCTATAAATACCTCATGCACTAAAGAGGCAAGGTACGTTCACTTGAGTTTTAGCTATCAATTTTTTATCATTATGGTTAAGTTTGCTAACTTAATCATCGGAGTGTCATCGACCCAAAGAGGGTTGACGCATTCTCATCGACTTCTTCTCTTATAGATTGCTCGTGCTCGTCAAGTTGATTCGTATGTCGAATCAAGCCTTCCAAAAAATCCACTTACAATTGGAGCCATCTGTGGGAAGGACAAGCAATGATGAGGACCAACTTTCTTAGGGGAGGAGTCGAGCCCACCAACAGAGAGATTGGCTACAGCCGAGATGTTTCAAGTCATGAGGACACTCATCTGTCAAACAGCCCAGATGGTGTAGCACGAGGCTAGGGAGGTCGGTCGTTAAGATTAGAGATACGAGTCCCAAGAGATAATCGACAAGGAAAACCAGGAGAATTACGGCTTGATCCACAGTACATTAGAAATTTGAACCGTCATAGGAGCTATCGCAGGAACTTGAATCCTTCACCCTCTATTGGGCACATTCCCAGTAATTTATCACCTCGAGATCCAAAGTAAAAACTTCGGCAACAGGATGAAAAGATAGCCCATCTCAGGTCTCAGCTTGAAGCTATGAGATGGGTAATTTCCAGAAGAAATGGACGAGTTTCCGATAGATCTCCAGATCGGGGCAGAAGTAGGAGGATGAATTCCAGGGGTACGAGCCCTCCTGCCACACATGTTACTGCGAGTCATGCCTCCAGTACTAGACAGTACAAGGATAGACAAGAAGATAGGCATTGTGGAAAGAACTAAAGAGAGCCAATAAAAGCTAAGCCAGAACAACAAGACTGGAACTGATGGTTGAATGAATGGCTAGACAACAAGGACAAGCACCGTAAGGGACAAACAACCCATGATATGGCCAGAAGGGCCCTTGATCAGATCACGTCCACACCATTTACGGAGGAGATTGAGGCCAACCGACCTCCAAAAAAGTTCACACCACCAAAGTTTACACCTTATGATGGGAAGACGGATCTAGTCAATCAAGTTCGACACTACAAACAGACGATGGCACTATAGAGTAGTAATAAGTCCCTGATGGGCCGAGTTTTCCCATCGAGCCTCGACGAGGTAGCTTTAGGATGGTTTAATAAGTTGCCACCCAGATCAGTAGCAAGTTGGAGACAACTCACTAAGTTATTCACCGCCCATTTCATCGCAAACAGTAAATAGCCTAAGGAGGTTGACTACTTGCTACCCTTATGGAATAGTGATGAGAAAAGGCTACGTGCCAATGCCAGACACTACTGGGAGGCATATAACGAAATTGAGGAGTGCAGCGAACAATTGCCCATTGAACAATTCAAGATCGGCATTCCCAGGGAGCATCGGCTAAGGCAATCCCTCATGAAGAAACCGGTTACTGGGGTATAGGATATCATGTTAAGAATTGAACAGTACACCTGGGTAGAAGAGGATGTTGTACAACCGATCCAAGTCAAGGTCGGTGAGAAGTTAGAAAAGAAGGAAGAGAAAGCAAGAAGCCTCAATGAGAGGAAAACAACAACCAAGGCAGAAAAACCCTTGGAGGGGGTTAACATGGTTTTTAAAAACCCAATCTACAAAATTCTGCCCTAGATTCTAGATAAGTCATTCTTTAAGTGGCTACCAAAGTTGGCAGGAGATCCCATAGCTCAGGACCAAAGAAAGTTTTGCTCCTACCACAAGGAAAAAGGGCACCAAATAGAACACTGTTGGTACCTCAAAAACCACTTGGAGGAATTGGAAAAAGCTGGCCACCTTGACCAGTATATAGACAGAGAAAAAACAAAACAGGAGGCAGAGCAGAAAAAGTAAGATGGTGCCTCACAGAAGCATGCTCGAGCAGAACAACCCAAGGCAATCGTATTACTGTATGGAGCAACAGGAACGGCACAGGTAAGTACCGAGCAAAAATACAGAAAGCTGCACACCTGAGGCAGATGATGCAAATTGAGCCTCCTCCAACCAAGAAAACCAATGTTGGTAGAAGTGTTGAGGCCATAACTTTTACTAATGACGATTTAGTGGATTGTTAAGACGCCCCACGATGATGCAATAATTGTGACTTTGCAATTGGGGGATTGCAAAGTCAAAAGAATTCTAATCGACCAAGGAAGTTCATCTGGGGTCATGTACTACGATCTCTTCAAAAAGCTAGAGTTAAAAGATTCCAACCTACAGCCGTCTTTCAACCCCTTGATCGACTTCAGCTCAAACCCAGTATGGCCACTAAGAAAGGTGACAATACTTGTGGTCGCAGGAGGAATCACTCTTCAGACGGAGTTCTTGGTAGTTGACGTACCCTCCCCCTAATCGACCTATAATTCGCTTCAGACGGAATTGGTAGGTGGATGGTGGAAAGGTGACGTACTCTTCAGACGGAATTCTAATCGACCTATAATGAAATTATAGGTCGAACATGATTGCACCTCATAAAGGCTATACCATCCACCATCCACCAACCACAAACTAATTCGCTTTCCAACTCATGAAGGAGTCAGGGAGATCAAAGGAGTTCAAGTGGCAGTAAAGCAGTGTTTTCTTGCTGCTTGTGCCACCAAAGAGAAAGTGGGCTGAGTCCAAATAATGGAGCTCCATGAGGACACACCCACCATTGACGATGTCAAGTAAACACCCAAGAAGAAAGTTGTAGAGGACTTGAAAAGGGTGGAGATAGATCATCACGACAAAGATAAGTATTTTGTGATTGGCACTTCTTTGTCCAAAATAAAAGAGAAATCTCTAATTGAATGACTAACGGGCTATATTGAAATCTTCGCTTGGACTCCTTACGACATGTCAGGAATTGATCCAAAAGTAACCTGCCACAGACTCAATGTTGATCCACAGTGCCAACTTGTGATGCAGAAAAGAAGAAGGGCAACTACACAACACGTAGACGTAGTAATGAAGGAGGTGGAAAAGCTCCTTACTGCATGGGCAATAAGAGAAGTTTATTACCCATGCTGGTTTTCCAATACATTTGTAGTAAAAAAGAAGAATGGCAAATGTAGGGTATGCGTCAACTTCACTGATCTAAATAAAGCATGCCCCAATGACTCTTTCCCCCTACAAAAAATTAACCAGCTTGTAGATGCAATAGTTAGATACGAAAGAATAAGTTTCCTTGATATCTATCGAGGGCATCACCAAATACCACTCCATGAAGATGACCAAGAAAAGAGAGCCTTTATCACCCCGAGGGGTATTTTATATTATAGAGTCATGCCTTTTGGGCTAAAGAATGCCGGTGCTACGTATCAAAGACTAGTCACAAAAATGTTTAAAGAGCGCATCAGCAATACTGTCGAGGTATATATTAATGATGTGGTGGTTAAAAGCAAGGTCAGCAAGCTCAACCTTGGCAATTTAAAAAGAGTGTTCGACATACTAAAAAAGTACAAGATGAGGCTCAACGCTTCTAAATGCGTGTTCAAGGTGAGTTCGGGAATATTCTTAGGATTCTTGGTTACGCACTGGGGAATCAAAGTAGACCCATAATAAATCAGTGCAGTCCAAAATATCCATGCCCCAAGAAACATCAAAGAAGTTTAGAAGTTGATTAGGATGGCAGGGCTCTTAACAGGTTCATCAGCCGATCTGTAAATAAGTGCTGACCATTCTTCTAACTCCTTAAGAAACAAGAGAGGTTCAGTTGGGGACCAGACTGTGATCAAGCCCTTGACAATCTAAAGAGTTACTTAGCCCAGCCGCCACTACTTTCCACTCTATTTCCGCACGAAGAGCTCTATTTATATGTGACCGTTTCGGAGCATGCTGTCAGTGCTGTGCTACTTCGACATCAAGACAGATAACAAAAACTAGTGTATTATGTCAGTAAGACTCTCCTCGAGGCAAAAACAAGATATCAACCCCTAGAAAAATTGGCTCTCGCATTAGTGATGGCATCGCGCAAGCTAGTGTATTACTTTAAAACCTATACTATCATCGTTCTCACGGATGATCAATTGAAACCACTCCTTCAAAGAGCAGATTTCTCCAGTAGAATAGCAAAATGGGCAGTAGAGTTGGGCGAGTTCGATATCAAATATCAACCTAGATCAGCAATAAAGGTTTAGGTACTTGCTGATTTTATTGCTGAATTTTCTATTGAACTTCCACAAGAAGCCAACCCAACACTCACTGCCAAGCTACCAGAGAATGATCCCACTGCAGAGCTATGGAAGACTGATGATCATTGGAAACTCTTCGTAGACGGAGCATCCAACAATAGAGTGTAGGGTCGGGCAGAGTTCTGATCAAGCTAGAGGGCATGGCAATTGAACAAGCTATCAAACTTAAATTCACTGTTTTAAATAACGAGTCAGAATATGAGGCTATGCTCATAAGATTACGCCAAGCTGTGGAACTCAATATTGTCGAAATAAACATCTATTCAGACTCATAGCTCGTGGTGAACCAGATTACGGGCGAATACACGGCGAAGAAAGACAAAATGGCACAATACCTTACAAAGGCACAGGAATTGCTGAAGAAATTCAGCAAATACAAGATATTCCAGATAGGCCACGACAACAATGCACACGTTAATGCCTTGGCAACACTCGCAACAGCCTTAAAGTCCGGATCAAAGAGAATAATCCACACTGAGACCTTGGTTAAACTGAGCATCTTTCAAGAAGAGAAGCAAATGCTAGCCATCAAAGAGCTTGGACCATCTTGGATGGATCCAATTATTACCTACCTCGACAAAGATGAGTTGCCTGAAGTACTGGCTGTTACCCAATAAGAAACTACACAAAAAATCTTTCATGGGTCCTTACTTGCATTGCGTTCATCCATAAAAAGTGCAGGGCATTCTGTTTGAAATTTATGAGATGATCTAAAAAAGTCATATAGATGGAAGATCTCTAGCCCACCAAGCTATTTCATAGGGTTATTGGTGACCTTATATGTAGAAGGATGCATCCCAATATGTACTAAAGTATGAGAAATGCCATAAATTCTCGTCATGAATCCACCAACCAGCCGAGGACCTTACTACTATTACCAGCCCCTAGCCTTTTGCCCAATGGGGATTGGATATAATCAGCCCACTGCCCCAAGCTCTAGGAAACAAGAGGTTCTTCATCGTCGCAACAGACTACTTTACCAAGTGGGTGGAAGCAGAGCCTTTATCATCTATCAGGGAGGTAGATGCAAAAAGATTTGCGTAGAGGAACATAATCATAAGGTTTGGCATACCGCGTGCATTGGTCTCGGACAATGGCACTCAGTTTGACAGCAATCTGTTCAGGGGATTCTGCGAGGAGCTCAGCATCAGAAATTAGTACTCGACACCAGCCTATCCACAATGCAACAGGCAATCCGAGATATCCAACAAAACAATGCTGAATAGGATCAAGAAGGGGTTGGAAAGAGTTAAGGAAAAATTGGTAGAAAAGTTGCTCAGTGTCCTATGGTCCTACAAAACCACTCCAAGGAGGTCAACTGGTGAAACCCCCTTCTCAATGGCATATAAGGTCGAAGCAGTTATACCCTTAAAAGTCGAACTCCCAACGATTAGATTGGCAGCGTTTGATATCAAAGTCAATGATTAGACCTTGGCAAGACATTTAAACCTCATTGAAGAAAAGAGGAAGGTGGCCTTACTCAAGCTCACGAGATATCATCAAAAGCTCAGTTAATCTTACAACAAACGGGTTTAGTCAAGAACTTTTGTCCCCAGAGACCTAGTACTCAGAAAGGTACTAAAAGCAACGAAGAACCCCGCAGATGGAAAACTCGACCCCAGCTAAGAGGGCTAGAACAGAATCGCATCCCAAGTCAGCGTGGGAGCATACCGGCTAGAGACCATTAAAGAAGGGCGCTAGCTACCCCGACCATGGAACGCGAATAATCTTAAAAAGTTTTATCAATAGAAAGTTTGCTTTGATGTCTCCTCTATTCACACAAGTTGTGCATTTTTAATGAAGAAGCTTTAATTCAACAACTCTAATATTTGAAGCCACAATAACAAAGAGGAATCAGCAAAAGAAAAACAAAAAATCAAGTATAAAAATTTGGTCCTGCCTAAGTTGGACAGGTCAGCCAATGAAGGCCTCAACAAAAACCAAGTATAAAAACTTGGTCGTGGCCAAATTGGGCAAGTCGGCCAATGAATGCCTCAATAAAAACCAAGTGTAAGAACTTGGTCATGCCCAAGTTGTGCAGGTCAGCCAATGAAAGCCTCAACAAAAACCAAATGTAAAAACTTGGTCCCTCCCAAGTTGAGCAAGTCGACCAATGAAGGCCTCAATAAAAACCAAGTGTCAAACCTTGGTCATGTTCAAGTTAAGCAGGTCGGCTAATGAAGGCCTCAAAAAAAATCAAGTGTAAAAATTTGGTCCTATCCAAATTGGACAGGTCTGCCAACAAAGGCCTTAACAAAAAAAAAAAAAAAACTAAGTGTAATGACTTGGTCCTGCACAACTTCTGCAGGTCACCTAAAGAAGGCCAAATGAAATCAAAAACCCAATTTGGTTTCCTAAAAACGAAGGAAGCAAAAGCCATAATCAAGTAAAATAGTAAAATCCAGATTTAGTTAAAAGATGAACAGAACTGAAGCCACCCGATTGAAACAAAGAAATCTTCTTTCATTAAAACAAAAAAGATATAACTATTTCAAAAATAGAAAGTAAAATCCCTAAAGCTAAGGCACAATATCTTCTGCAGGTTTTGCAGCAGAATTGGCTGACTCACTGACTGCAGGCTCAACCGATGGAACGACAAGTAAAGCATCTATAGCAGTGACTTCAGTTGTCTGATTCTTCGATACATTAATTGCATTCCTAGGAACAACCATGCCTTTAGCAATTGCGGACACATCTGTTAGCCCAAAAGGCAACCCAAGAAGGGGGTAATTAGGTTTTTCAAAAATTAAAGCAATTAAGATTAATTAAAATTAATCTAATCAATGGAACAGTAGTTCAAGATAAATGTAATGCAATGTAAACAATAATGGAATGAAAACAGAGCACAAGAAAGCACACCAAGAATTACCGAGGTTCAACCACAACTTGTGGTCTACGTCCTCATCCTAATATCCCTTTGAAGTCTTATTCCACTATGCAATCTCCAATTACGAAGTAGATGTTAATTTTCAAAGTGCTCAGCTCACTTTTACACAAGAACTTCTTTCCAAGTTCTTCTAGCCACAAAGTGATTTTGTCTAAAATCCACTTCAACTTACAAATATTTTTTTTTTACAAGAGAACACTCCAACTCTCACTTACAAGTATATGAAAGATATACAAACGAAAAACAAACTCTCTATAAAGAGTTGATGGGAATTGAATAGCTCACTAACTACTAACTTGAAGACAAAGAGAATTTTTAAATTTTTCAGAATGGTGTATCTCTTATCCATAAATGCATTTTAAGGCTTATATATAAAACCCTAAATTGATTTCACCCGTTGGAGGTTGTTAGAGCTTCATTAAATGCGCACTCAATTCAATATAACGTTTAAAAATATAGTCGTTAGTCTCCAAGTGTCGACACTTAACTTCAATGTGTCGACACATCAAGTCTGCATTCTCTAGAAGTTGCTCACTATCTCCATGTGTCGACACATCAAACTCATGTGTTGATACATCACCCAGAAAATGTCCTTCATGCTTTCCTTGATCAGTTTAGCTTGAAATAATCTGGGGATGTTCAAGGGATCTTCTCTTTGGAGTATGATGTTCTTCAAATAACACTTTAATATCTTCAAAGAGTCTTCTCTTTGGTTACGATGATTCTTCAAAGTTTTCAATCCATTGTGATTATTCGAGAATGTCTTTAATTCAGTTTGGATTGAATTCAATTTAGTTTCTTCTAAATTTTTTCTTGGATTCTTCAAGGAGTCTTTGCACATATAATGAATTCTACATTTGAATTACCTTCAATCTCTTCGAGTTCAAATCAATTTCATTGAGTCTTTAAAAGCTTGATGAAATCTACTTTTGAGCACTCTCAATACACATCAACTTTATTGAATCTTCACAGCTCTGATAAATTTTCTTTTTGAACACCTTCAATCTCTTCGAATTCAAGTCATTAGTTTGAAGTTTGAATGGGTGCAATTACTTTGTTTTGGTGCATGGCTAAAACTTGGAATTGTTGTGCATCCATTTTGATATGTATTAGACTTTAAGTCAAGCTCTAAGTATAAATTATGATCCTTATTAATCTACACACTAATTAAACGCATTAGCAAACTAACACAAGGTTTAATTATTATCAAAATCAAGGTGTAGAGTCAACAACATCTTCACGACCACCCTCCACAGAAGTGAGAGGAGGCATCAGCTTTTATCTCCTTCAGAGCCCTTTGCCATCCTTCGACAAAGATGGACTGCGAAAGATCTACCATTTGCTGCGCAAAGTCCAGGGCATTATCATCCACGCCCCTCTTATAACTCACCTCGGCTTCGGCCTTAGCCTTAGAGAGATTGACCTAAAGTCCCTCAACCTTGGCCTTCCCCTTATAAAGGTCCACTGATAAAATGGTGTTTTCAGCCTCTAGCTTTATAAATTTAGCGCTTTTCTTGCTTAAGTCGGCGGTGACCTAATTCAAGGAAATCTTTACCTTCTCAGCCTCTTTCGTTGCCAATAGTCCAGACTTCTTTGATTCTATTCACTCCTCTTTCAGCTTGGAGTGCTCCTCAATAAGTCTCTCGTGCTCATTGGATAAAACCCGATAACGGCGCATGGCCTCCAAAGTGTTAAGTAAGCCCTGAAAGTAAGAAAGAGGTGTTAAAGCAAGTATAAAACCATTAAAGCAAAAAGGGCATATAAGAGCAGAGAAACTTACCACAAAGGAGTCATGAAAGGCCCAAAGGAAAATTGACAGGTCATTGCTAGATTCCATCAAATTATTGTCAATTTTCTGGAGTGCACGTTGAACCACTCCTATTGCCACCTCAGCCAAATTGATCATGGAATCGTGTGTCAACATAATACGACCACCAATATCGAGTTTTATGACTACGAAGTCAACATCATTAGCTACAGCACTGCTACCAGGATAGGGACCAGTCAGCACGACCTTTGCCTTCTTTGTAGCTGGCTCAGCAATAATGACATCAACCGCTAACTTCTTTTCTGGCGACCTCGTCGCCACCCCTTTTTTCTCAGGTTCAGGGGAACCAATCTCCACAACAGTGGGAGGCAGGGGTATGGACTTTTCTGCACCAGCCTCTAGCTTCCCTGACTTCTTTATGTTCTTCACTGCCTTCTGCAGCATCAGCTCCTTCAAATTCATCTTGTCAGAAGAATCGGAGTCTAAAGACGAAGGATAGACCAATTTTTGTTTCCTCCCAATCTCGACTATAACTCGGCAGTCAAGCATGCTGTATGGAGTCGATGTTGATGCCGAGTTAGAAAAACTTGATAACTCGATCGAAATATAGTGGACAAGAACATCGACAAAGATCAGCGGCACTTCAAATGATTGCCAACTTGGAAAGGCAACCTTCAAGGAGACTGGAACGACGTCCTCATTAACTTAACAACTCGAGTCCCTGCACCCTTAATCGATGGTAATATACCAGTAAGAAAATCAGCAACAGTGACTTGGTCGTAAAAGTGCACTCGTTCGATCATAATCCCGACGGGAATATCGGTAAAGTCACCAACTGCACTTTCCTCTGCTAGTTTTGCAATCACTCCTGTGGGAATTCTTGAAGAGGTTATAAAGGAAAAAACCCAAAGTGGGTAGTTAAGCAGAATATGTGGTGTTCTTGCAATATCACGAAATCAACCTTCACCCTGGTAATTCAAAACCTTGTACAAATAGTACAAGTTGACTCCCCACGTCTCCTTCTTCGTACTCTTTTTACCAGTTTCTGAGAAAGCCAAAAACACAACAGATTAGAAGTGTACAAATAAAATGCACTAAAAGAGAAAGATCGGCTTAAACCTAGTTCTATGGGGGTTCTACGGCATCGTCCCAGTGGCATTTGGTCAGCCGGAAGGTTGCCAAATTCCCAGGGGCCAGAAACCCAAACTTTGACGTCATTTATTCCGTTACCCGAAGACGGCGGGCATTTCACTATTTTCCTACTCTTATTGGTCGCCCTAAGTTAAACTTTCCAACTATCGCCCCCGACCTTACATAGAGTATAGTATAAGTCAAGTTTCGCGAGACCTAGACTAACACCTAAGATTTGGTTCAGCTCTAGCATCCCCATGACTACCTTGTAAACATTCGGGTGCAATTGGGATGGAAACACATTGTAGTGATGGAAGAATCTTGCAAGAAAAAGGTGTAAAGGGAACCTAATGCCACCCTTTATGATGGCGATCACAAGGAAAGGAATCCCTTTCTCAGTATTTTCCATCCTAAGGTCGTTAGGGGCAACTAGCTGTAAGCCGATCTAGTCGATGATCAGATACCTAGCTTTGAAGGCAACAATGGCCTCCGAACTACCCACAAGCTTCCTAAGGCGAGCCACCATCAGGGGACGACCACACAAAAAAAAGGGCAGAAAAACTAGAGAGTAAGGTTAGAGGAACTTATAGTGATAAGGCAAGATTGCTCTTTCTCTCAAATAGAGTCTCAAAGCCAAGCTCAAATGGTGGGGACAGATTAGGAGTCTCCAATTTTATAGCAGACTCTATCGTCAGTTTGAAGGCCAAGAAATGGCAGCAATTATGTTACTCAGCCTAGCGGTCACCTTGGCAGTTGATGCGATGCAACCCTTCAGTCACAGGACCGGTGCGATTCTGCCATGTGGTGTACGAACCCTCGAACTGATAGAAGATCAAAGGGCAAGTCATAAATGCAAATCACGACCCTTGTCCCATAAACAATCCAAATAAAACGCAAGGGCTGGGAGCCAATTATGGGCCCAATAAAAGCCAAGCCCAGGACAGAAAGGAGACTAGCCCAATGAGATCGGCCTAAAGTTACTGACCTAACAGGTCCGGCCCTTGCCGATTAGAGGAGAGGACCAAAAGGGGCAAGCCCAAGCAATCTAATCCAAAGCTAATATGGGCTACTAGGTCCAAAATACAAAACATAGTCCTAAATGGATTGAGACAAATAAAATATAAGTCCAATACAGTAAACCGATATTAAACCAACCCAAAGTGGGAGATTCGTAGGAGAAAATTGGTTCCAATTCTTAAAAGGAATGTGGCATTCTAAAACCTATTAATAACCCATACACTAAAGTGGGCAAGGTACATTCACTTGAGTTCTAGCTATCAATTTTTTATCATTGTGGTTAAGCTTACTAACTTAATTATCATAATACCATCGACCCAAAGAGAGTCGACACATTCTCATCAACTTCTTCTCTTACAAATTGCTCATACTCGTCAAGTTGATTCATATGTCGAATCAAGCCTTTCAAAAGATCTACTTACAATACGTACCGATACCGGTAAATTAACGGATACCATTTTAGATTTATCGCTATATATATTAATCAAATATTATTCAATACTAAACTAAGTATATATTTAAAAATACTTAAAAGGCATACTAATTTTTTAGTATTTGTTCCACAAAAGTTCTAATAGATATTCATCATCAAAATATAATAATATAAGTTACTTTAAAAGAAATTACATAAAATCCTGTTGTAATAAATATTTAATATTTATAAACACATATTTTCTTATAAATGAAGTATTGGTCAGTGTTGAAATATTTTTATAAACGTAAGTTTTTTAAAAATGAGATTTTTACATTAGTTAGCAATAAAAAAAAATTTAAATAGTAGTCTATGACTTTCTATAGCTAGTAGAGGAGAGAGGAGAGATGTAGACATTGTAGAGTAACGAATGTTTGCGATAATTCCTTATATCTCGGGAGAGAGGAGATAGGAAAGAGAGACTGAGTTGTCAATTTTTTTTTATGAATGATTCCTTTGTATTAAAGAGCGAGAGAGGGACAGGGGCGCCGTTTTGTGTGACAGAGTCAGAATCAATAAATTCTTGGTATAACAAACAGCGTTTCTAACGCATTTAATTAACAGAATGCCATAAAAATTTTGAAAAGCGGGACCGTCCGGGATGCGGAACAAGGCGAAACGGTCGGTAAATTCCGAAAAACGTGGCATAATCCGAGATATTTAACGAAGCGGAACTTCCTCAGGCTTACTCCGTTCTTCTTCTAAAATTGTACATTTTGGCCAGCACCAATTGGTACGGAACGGTATTAATTATTAAGATTCCATATAAACTTATTAATGTGAATTTTATAGTCTTATCTCTAAGAGTAAAAAAAAAATTAAAAAATAAAATTATATATATCATTATACTTCATCTCTGTAACAACTTTTAAAGAAAAATACTATACGTATTCTCATTTCTCAATTCAATTTCTTAACTTCTAGACATAAGTGAATAGGTTCTACATAAATTTATTAATGTAAGTCTTACGACTTTGCGTCTAGAAGTGAAAAAATAAATTGAGAAATGAAATTGTACATGTCATTATTTATTTTAAATCTCCCATTATTGTGAAGAAGATAATTTTATGAGAAATACTAGCTACTAAGAAATCTGAGGTGAATAGCCGAAATAAAAAGGAAGGATATATTTAATGTGTCAAACATCCTTTATTTATTACCCAATTTTTAAATCTCCCCAGATTTTGAAGTTAAATTTGTGAGAAATACTAGCTACTGACATCTCAGGTGAATAACCAAAATAAAAAGGAAAGATACATTTAATGTTTCAAGCATCCTTCAATTATTACCCAATCTGAGTGCATATAATGCTATCAAGTCCCTTCAAAAATGATATATAAATAAAACTTGTGTACATAATTTTCACATTTATGGCCTTTCATTTTAAGCTCATAGTTTTAACTTTTAAAAAGAAAAAGGATATTGCTAATGCGTGCCCTTAGGTACATTCTCAGCATATTTTATCTGGTTATATCAAGTGTTAAAATTTGTATTTTCATAATTTTAAACACTAAAAATTGAATTACTAACATTATGTATAATTAGACAAAACATGCTTAAAATGTGCTCTGATGGCACGTGTTTGCATTTGTTAAAAAAAAATGATGACATGTGTTCTAAGGGTACATTTTAAGCAAGTGTTGTCTAGTTGTACAAAAGATTAAAAATTAGGTTTTCAATGTTGGAAATTGTAAAAGTATAATTTTCAAAATATACTCTTATTACACATTTTAGCAAGACCCTTTTAAAAATATCACACTACTCCTTTGGTGAAGTTTTTTTTGTATATAAAAAAAATTAGTATGAGAAGAAGGTGTCAAACACTCATTTCTCATGCATTTTCTTACTCTGAGATACATGTAAACGAGTTCCGCGAGTGCATTGTGTTGCCTTGCGTCCAGAGAGTGAAAAAATATGGTCAGAGATTAAGTATCGCATTTCACAATAAGAAAATATTTTGCACTAAAAGTAACATCAATGAAGAGTTTAATAAGAAGATCATAGGGTGTGTTTGATCTATACATATTTAGCTTAAATAATGACATGGTGATACATATTACATGGTCATTGTGTAATTAAGTGCCAGCAAACAACATTAGCGGTCTATGCTTTTGTAAATCTGTGTACCCCTGCTTTTCTTTGCATGTATGGATAAGGTCAGAAAATAAAGAGTACCCTCTCTGCATGCCCTCCAACTGATATATATATATATATATATGTGTGTATATAATCCCCCTTGCTTGCTTGTTCAAGCTATGGTTCTGGGTGTTGTAAACATTCTCATGGCTACTCATAAAATGCCTGGTGTTGTTATCTTTTTGTTTCTCGGTTTAGTCATTTGTTCTGGAGCTAGAGTCCTCCAGCTCACTCTTGAAGAAGGAGTTGGCTACGATAAGGGGTCTGGCGGCACCATTGCCTATGGTGCAGGCCAGGGGGAAGACGTTGGCGGACCCATTGGCTATGGTGGACTTAAAGGTGGTGGTGGTGGTGGTCATGGCGGCGGTGGTGGTGGTCATGGTGGCGGCGGTGGTCATGGTGGAAGTGGTGGTCACGGCGGCGGCTCTGGTGGTGCTGTTGGTCATGGTGGCAGCTCTGGTGGTAGTGGTGGTGATGGTCATGGTGGCAGCTCTGGGGGTGGTGGTGGTGATGATCATGGCGGCAGCTCTGGTGGTGGTGGAGGCGGTGTGCCAGGGGGAGGAGGAGTGGGCCATGGTGGAGGGTCTGGTGGTGGTTCAGGAGGGCAAGGTTGTGGCGGTGACAGAGGTGACGACGACTGTGGCGGCGGTAGCGGCAAAGGTGGTGGCTCTGGTGGTGGCTGTGGAAAGCCAGGTGGTGGCTCAGGAAAGCCAGGTGGTGGCAGCAAGCCTTGAAAATCTAGCTCTCTCACAATTTCCCAGCCCGAAGAGAATATTACTTTCCTATTGCATGAAGAATAATAAGTTCCATTTGGCTAAGATGATGTACTCTCCAGTATCGTACTAATATGCATGGAATGGAAGGTCTTTAAACGCTGTATTTCTATTTAGTCAATCAAAGTTTGCATATTATACAAGTGACTAAAGTTCAATTGTGACTCTAGTAGTAATTGATCATTTGGTTCGATGATGATTAGTTTACATATATGCATGAAACTTCTTTCATTGGACTTAAAAAAAAAGTTGGGAACTGACTGAAAATGTCAAAAATAAATAAATAAACAAATGAAGACCCGGCTATCTTTTCGGCTATATAAACCTAAATCAATTACAGCACAGATAATTCCAATTCGATGAACCATTTAAGGATAATCGTGAAATGATCATGGACAAACTCAATTCACACGATAAGATCCATGGATAGTTTTCTTTGTTTATATGGCACTATTCAACAAAACTCAAAATTAAACTCATTTCAAACAAATAGCTTTATAAGATGCATTCTAATTTCCTAAGAACAATATATGAAAAGGGGATCCTCCATGAGGACCCTGCAACGGACATCATGGTCCTCAACACAGGTTATTAATTCAAAAGTATGCATAAAAGAACATAGATTAGAGTCCGAGAAAGGTTGGGTCTGTATCCAGTCCTACCCCTCCCGGCACCCTTAATTATTAATAGGCACCGACAACGGGTATTGCCTATTATACATACATAAAAATACAGATATTATTCTCCAGTTATTTGTCCTCTCAAGCTACATGTTTTTCTTGAGCGCTCTCTCTCTCTCTCTCTCTCTCTCTCTCTCTGTGTGCTTGAAAATTTTCTTCAAATGCTCGGCAATCATCAACGTTGGAGTATGGGCCGATGAAGCCGGGGATTCTCCAGGTGTGTTCTCCACATTATCGATAAGGGATCGACCCCTAATCATGTCAACCTCTCCTTCTTCATTCATCATAACCATGTTGCATGGAATTCTCCTTGCATAAAATTCTCTATACTTCTGGTGATGCCTGTAATTGCCACACAACATCCCAAACCATTAAGATCTATTACAAGGAAAACAACAAAAATGATTCTAGTTAATATACCAATAATATTGTACCTGTCAAACACTACAAGAGTTGCATGAAGGCTTATGATTAGCTCGACCACAAGTAGCTGCAAAGGGTACCCCATTGCAGCTCTCATTTGTGGTTTTACCTAGGAAAAACATATATATATTGTTCAAAGTTACCATCTGCAGGAAAAAGATATTGCTGAGAGAACTTGAAATAGTTCATTATTTATATACCCCATATTTTTGGCAAAGCCCTATTAGTTGTTGAACTTTTTGATACTTGACATCGCTCTTCCATTCGCTTTTCACCTTTACTGTGGACAAATCCTCAAGATCCATATTCCAAATGTCCGACCACGTCTTGGAAGAGACTGATCGTGACACGGAAAGTAACATTGAACTTTTGATTAAGTATGTGTGCTTATATATTTGTATATAGAAGTGTTTGTAAACTTGTGGAAAGGTGATAATCTCATAAAGATACATGAACAGATTATATGAATAATAAGATGGATATGGATTCAAAACCAATAAGGGGTTCAAGATCATAGTTATTTAGGAATCGAAAGCGAGAAACACGACCAAAAAATATAAGTAAAAACGCGAAGCAGGAAAACAATAGGAATCGATTGAAAAACTTAATAGGAATCTTAGTAAAGTGAAAAATTTTGGTAATAGAACCTATATGAAGAATTTAATAGATACTTAGTTGAAATTTAAGGAGAAAAAATTGTATAAAAATCAATACCTCAAATTTCCAAAGAGTTTTTGTAACATTTTCCAAGTGTTTTCATTATATTTTTCAAAAGTATCCTAAAAGTTTTCCAACAAAATTTCTCAAGCATTTTTCTGAGATTTTTAAAAATTTCAAAAGGAGTTTCATATCCGAATCAGAAGCGTCACTTTCAAATGAGTTTCTTGAATATTATGTTTAAGTTAGATATATATATGTATATTTATTTACTTATACTCACGAGGAATGTTGAGCCAGGGCATGATACCAAGGAGGGTTACATTGCAACAAGCCTCCATGGCGATGTTCTTGAGGACCCATTCGACTGGCTCCATTGAAAACTCCTTCAGTCCATCCATTACAACCACCACATGTTTTATAGACTCTACGGAGCCAGGTGACTCGTGAGGTATCAGATCTTGTGCGAGTGTTCCCTTCCCACTCGAGAATTTTCGTGGCTTGGCCACATGGTTTTCTTCTTCCTCATCTTCTTCTTCGATGCTAGAAGCAACCATTTTCTTTTTTTCTTTTTTCTTCTCTCTTCTTGAAGAAAATATCTTTTTGTTTATGCTCATAGTCGTATAGAAAGATGAGACACAGGAAGGGACTTGTTGGAGGTCCTCTTAGTCCTTATATAAAGAGTTTTTTTTGTTTTTTTTCTTGTTAAAGAAGAAAAACAAAGCAAGGTTTTCGACACAACCAAGAGTGAGCCTAGAATCTTTTTTTATGTGAACTAGGCTAAGTCAAGCAAATTACGATAACGCCAAGCCCTAAGACTTTGGGTTCTACAGATTGGTTGATTTATCTCGATCTCTTTGTTTGAGATACTTTGCGTAAGTCTATCTTAAAATTCTTTACCCAAAAAAAAAAATCTATGCAAGGGTAAAGTGGGGAAAGCACAAGATATGCCACTAGTAAGTTAGTAACAAGGAGAAATTAACTAGGGAGAAGATGAAGGGTACTTTGGAGAAAGCACAAGATATACCATGTTATTACGTTATCTCTGCGCATTGATAGAAGCAACCAATTTCTTCTTTTCTTTTCTTTTTCCTTTTGCCACTAATTTGAAAGCTAACCTCTTCTGTAAGGGTTTAAGGATAAAAGTTGCTAAGCAGCAAGTGAAATAGAAGCCACCACACGTGCAAAGAGGAATCACCACAATTGCACGGATACGGTGGATCTAAGGCACTCCCCCGCTAGGCTAGCCCCTGGAGTTAATAGAAGCAACCATTTTTTGTGGGCCTTTTTTTATGAAGAGAAACCACCCCTAAACAGGGCCACGTTAGACTTACTTCAGCAATATAAACTTTTGATGCCTGTAATTAACCGTAACTGCAAGTATCAATTAAGCCGGAAAGTCTCCAACAAAAGTCAAACTTATGACTGCAAGTTTACAGTTGATTCCAGAATCCAACTGCTTAATGTTGATGGACGGGCAAGTCAAATGATCTCAAACTTGACCTCGCGATCTCTCTCTTGAAATTATTTAGTTTTCCAAGGAAGAAAGCAGCAGTATCGGAACATTTAATAAACATAAATATTAACAGCAAGTAGATTTTGCCACATCCATGGACCTTTAGCTCAACCCATTTAATATAGTTCCTCATTTTTTCACATTCAAGCCATGAGTCATGCAAATAGAGGGAATTGCAATGTTTTTCATGATCTCAATATTGAAACATTTGAACTAGAATAGCCCAAATGAACTTTAAGTGAACTTTACATCAGGTAAAACATAAACAAAACTAGGGACCAAATAAACTACCTTATTTCCCACCAGGGGTGAACAGAGAAGACTTGATAGTTGCAGTTTGAAAGGCCAAATAATCCAATGTTTGCAGGAACAAGAGAAAGCTTGCTGCTAACATCTAGAGAACTCTTATGTTGGCCAAAACTAAACAGACCACGTATATTCACCAGAAGTTCACAACCACTTAGCGCAAACTTCCAGCAGCCACAGGACGCATAAAAGAGCTAACATTGGGCTTATGGCGAGTGCTAGAAGGTCTATCATTTCTGGTTGAAGACAATTCAATTCTCCTACTCTTACTGTTCAAAGAACGTTCACCATGGGAGCCGTTCATGGCAGCCAATAATTTCGAGCTCCTGCTATTGGGCATGCCTTTCAGCAGTTTACGAGCCTGCTTTCTGTGTGAATCTTCCAGATCATTGTCCAATTGTCTTTTACAAGGCACCTGTTTCTCTGATAGCGGATGATCCCTCAGGATGGAATAATTAACTACGGAAATTTTCAACCCAGTTCATAGAGTTAGTTCTCACCAATCTCAAGTAAACTAAATATCAAATGCAAAAATCCACAAATGAAAATTTACCTGGAGGCTCTTCTGCATATAGATCCGGGCTAGGAGATCTCGGGGGAGTTGAAGGAGTGATATTGGCATTCTTTTTAACTTCATTGAACTCCCAGTTGCAGTTATTATCTCTAAGAGCAGATGGAGAAAAAATTTTCTCAACTTTACATGACGTTCCAATGGAAGTGTTACTCATCCCCTGTGGCACAGGAGTTAACAACCTATGAGAATCATCTTTAGCCTCATTAGCTTCAACACCATCAAGTCTACCATTAAAAGACTCCGCAGAAATTCCAACCACATCCTCTCTGGCTTCATTGACTTCACAACTACGGTTGTTTGCCGCATTAGGGGATGACACGCAGACGTGATCCATGCTATCCAAAACTGACTTGGGCGAATTATTGAACATATTTCGGTCTAAGGATGATTTCTCTGCTTCCATAAAACTTGAAAACCACGGTGTGCCCTGCCTTGCATAGAATAGAATGTAGGCTTCCTGAGAAAGCACAAAATCTTCTCGAACTCTAGTAACCTAAAAAGAAATACGATTCAGGTGTTAACTTAAACCTCATAGAGATAATAACAGGTCAATCATTTCTGAATGGTGTTCTCAACCAGTATTGCATCCCAGTGTTCTCTCAAGAGCAACAACCAATTTAAACAAATCAACTCAAATAGCCATCACAATAAAATAGTTACAGTTGACAACATTATAAGGAACACTGTACAACTTCAGCTAAGATGAGAAAATTCTCCAAAAATTCAGCAGTTACAGTATGATGCTTAGCTCACTAGCCAACTATGATCCAGAGTAATCACTTCGTTACCCATCAAGCCATCAGATTTTGCCACCAGATTGTTGGAAATGCCAAAACTTCATCATATCCACTGAATATAATGCAATCTAATACTTCACTCAGTTTACAATATCATATGATTTCCAGCAAATACTAATCTTTCCAATCCAAAAAATATATGAAAGTGCAGCAAGTATTACCTTTGAGTCATCCAACCTGTACCATGCATCGGGGGCAGAACGAATGAAGCAATAGTAATGCCCAGAAGTGGATGAGAATCCAATATGCACAACGATTGCATACAGATCATACTTCAATTCCACCTACATGGTATAGAGAAACAGAGGAGTTTAGTACCAGTCCACATAACAAAAACCCAAAAAGAGATGATTGGGAAAATGCATTTCTTTTGAAGTTTATAGCTATACTTGAACCCCTCCCATCCTGCCCATCAATGCATCTTTACCACTGGACCACCAAAAGCAAATTTACTAACATGTAAAGATAGGATCACTCATTTAGTAAAAATATTTGAAGCTGATACCACAAGTTAAAAAGTTTTCTCAAGCTATTCACCATTAGCACCCAACAACAAAAAAATGTAATTGACTCAAGCACCACGATCTTTCAAATTAGATCATGACACAATTGCATCAAGTCTTCTATTATGCGGTTCATTTCATTATAGATCATTCAACCAATGGGCTTTTAACTTCAGTGACACAGGTCATTTGTTCATAGAAATTCCGAGTGTCAAAAGAGGAGACCAATACACTCACATTATTATTCTGACTGCCACCAGTGTACGGCAGCAAGTCTAGCTCCAGTGGGAACTCCACATACTTGTCAATCTTCTCAACATGGGAGCCATCATTCTTGAATCTCTTCAAGTGGAATGCAGCAACTGAAGGGACCTGGTCCAATATAAGCTGTTTTTCCACTGACACTCTTTCTTTACATTTTTCACAAGTAAACTTTGTCTCTGGATCTTCAATCTTTTC
Source organism: Euryodendron excelsum (assembly GCA_033060915.1). Lineage (NCBI taxonomy): Eukaryota > Viridiplantae > Streptophyta > Magnoliopsida > Ericales > Pentaphylacaceae > Euryodendron > Euryodendron excelsum. The sequence continues at coordinate 26,985,070 of CM065378.1, read as the reverse complement.
CACCTTGGTGAAAGAATCCAGAGCACTGGGAAGAGTACTCGCATTCTCAATCTCCAAACTCAGGTCAATCAAGGGCTCATAAGTGTCAGAACAGTGGCCACAGTTGCAACATTGAAGCTGAATTCAATCACAAAAGCATTCAACAATTAATAGACAATTACATATGCTAAACTCTACTTATACATGTGGTGTCTGTTTGCGTATGTGTGATGTTAACTTTAATAGATAACCTCATTTTAAAACATTGAAGATAGAAGGAGAAGCAGAAATCACTTGCAGATTCATACTTTGCTAATAAGAAGACCACCAAAAACCCGCTTGACCAAGTTCTCATCCACTGAAGACAAAGTCATATCCTTCATCTTTGAATAGATACAACAGCTTTCAAGTCTATCCAAAAAGCATTGCAGGAATTCATGAGCATCTTCCTGCTGGAATCTCCGGAAATTAGATGAAATATCTGGTATTTATGGGTTAAAAATCACAATGGAGGGAAACTTCTGAAGAAGTTAAAATATGAAGAATCTATATAATGCAAGATCAGTAACATGGGAATAAATCAAGCAGAAATGCTGATGAGTTCAATTTTCTTCAATCTAGTGACCAAAACTACATTCTTAAATCCTAAAAAGAAATTCCTAAAATATAACAGTGGAAGAGGATACGGCTCAAATTGTCAACAAGTTTCCAAGGAGAGGCAACCCTGCCCATAGAAGCCAAGGAGAGTTCAATGTGGTTACGAAAAGCACAAAGCACGCAGAACCCTTCCCTATCACCTGCAAATTCCACTTCCAAAATCAGACAAAAATACAAATCATTATGAATAACCATTAACATCTGTTAACCACGTGAACAAATCAAAAATATCAACAAAAGCTAAATGAGATGAGGCATAGATAAATGAGGTATAGAATCTTACAGTCACAAGGCCTCGGGTGATTGTATGACCAAAGACCCTGAACAAGCGGCACTGTGTGTGTAAAACATTGCAAGATTGCATTAAGAAAACAAGTGTTGCCTAGATTTGCAAGCCCCGCACTCTACAAAGTCACAAAATGAAGATAATTGAAATACCCAAATTTCAAAAAAAACAAAAAATAAAAAATAAATATAAATAAACATTGCAAGATTTAGAATAGCAACATACCACCAAAGCGGGCTTAATTTCACTGACCCAAGCCGGAGAGACCAAATTTGATTGCTTGTTTTCAGTTTCTTCTTCCAAAGGCCATGGTTCAGAACAACCTGGCACTGAGCCTGCGGGCTTAGCACCTGCACCTGAAGGCCATGTTTCAGACCAATCTGAGGCCGACGTCTTGGCACCTCCCTGGGAATTCCATGGCGTGGAAGACCAGTGCGAAGACGTGTACGCCGGAATAGTATTCACTGGCGAAGAATGTGATGCATCTTTTTCTTCGTCCTCTTGGGAGTCAACATCGAGAAACAAGGCCGAATCGGACTCATGATCAAGTGTTTCGTCGCGGCAGGGCGACTGGTAATCACAATTCGAGGAATCATCGGGATTCGACTCGGACGGAACCGCTGATGAGTTGAGCAGATTATCTAAGGTTTGCGTCGGAGGAGGTGGGGGAGGTGAATTGTGTGAAGGCCCATCTAGGGTTCGCTTCAAATCAACTGAATCGGAAGGTGAGGAATCAAATTCTCGAGTTTCTGTGTGGTGAGTATCCATTGAAATGCAGAGAGAGAGAGAGAGAGAGAGAGAGAGAGAATTCTAGAGAGAGGGGGGGAGGGTCTGGAAATATGGACTAGATGAAACAAAATTGAGAATAGAGTTTTGAAGGTGCGTCTTTGGGAAGCTGTTTTGAGGGAAACCAGAGTTTGGAATGTGGATGGAGGGAAAAAGAGGAGATTTGCTGAGGAATCAGGTGATTTGAAAATTAGGGTTTTGTGTTTTGGGTGGGCTTGGTGAGGGGAAGAAAGAAGAGGGAAACAGAAAATTTTCGCTTCGAACGGTTCGCTTGGTTCAGACTTTGTTTTGAAAAAGGAGGGAAAATGGAGCCGGGGATTTCGGGTTTCCGCCTCACAGGCACACCGAAAACTACATAAAGGGTTGAGAGAGAGAGCTTTTATAAACTAATGGCCACTGTAAATTTTTGCCCTATTTGACCAAAGTTTCTTGAAACAAGCTCAAACTTTTAACAGCCTTTTGGAATTTGGGGAGGGAAGGGAAGCATAAAAATACAAGGGTAACAATCACTTAAATTTTGTATTATAGTTTTAATGTTATCCTTTAAATTTGATTTTTTTTATTTAAGCCCTTAAACTTTGAAAAAAGAAGTTAATATGGTTCAACATTTTAAAATATATTAAAAAAATTAAAGTTTAATTATACTTTAACTTTCGTAATATAATTCAGTTTCACTTCACTCATTAAATTAAAAGTCGTTATATTTTATACAATATAGGTTTTTTTTGTCTCGAGTTGTGTAGTTTCAAAATTGTTCTTAATATTGACAGGGCTAATAATTAATGCTCCACACAAATAAAATTTTATGAATTATTTTGACTACTTTCTTATGCATTTAAAGATAGTTTACAACATTTCAAAGCCATAAAAAAAATTAAAAATTCTTTTTACTTCAAAGATTAGTATAAAATTTTAACCAAACAACCCCTAATTTTTAATTTTATAATGGTAAAAATGTAACGGTTTTTAGTTCAATGAGAGTAAAGTGACATTAAATTATAGTTTAGGAGGCCAAAGTATAATTAATTTTTAATTTTCTTATCTATTTTTATTTTTTGAAAAGTGAAACCACAATGACTTTTTTTTTTAAATTGAAGGGCTTAAATAGAAGAAATCAAAGTTGAGACATAGTATTAAAATTTGAGATAAAGTTAAAGGGACAAAATGATTGTTTACTCAAAAAAGAACGTAGGAAAAACATTTTCCATTTCCTATTTGGTTTTGTAAAAAAAATATAAAAAAAATAGAAGGAAAGAAGAGAGAGCAATTTTTTTTTCTCTTGCTTTTCCCTCATTTTCTCTCCCTTTTCCTTCTATTTCTTTCCTAAATAGAATCAAATAATGAAAGAAAGAAAAATAAAAAAATTTCCTTCTTTTTCTTTTCCTACTAAGCACCAAACAGGTTGTAACAATCAAGAACATAGTTTTGTTCATAAGTAGAAAAGGCCACGTTTGTTTCACTGCATGGTGTAAGAGATAAGAAATCTCAGTGTTACAAATCTAAGGATAATTATATAATTTAACATCTAGTTCCTAATACTCAAATTGTTTGTCCTATTACAAAATTATTTAGTCTTCTGTGTATACAAGACGAAGAATTCTGTCATAATTGCTTATTCCAATTCATTTTCACACAACCAAACACGAAATAAGATTGGATATAGGATTACTAGCTAGTCCAATGCCTTAATCTGTTAAACAAACCAAAAATTATTATTTTAATCCCAATTTTATAAATTGATTAAAAAAAAAAAAAAAAGCTAGTGTTATACAGTTGTTACATCTTATTCTTATGAAACACTTGCTTTAAAACAATTCTAATAACCATAATAGTTTAAATGTGGTTACCGTAGTTTAAGCATATCTATATTTTAAAGATCTAGAAACAATGAAAAAACCAAAAACAAAAACAAATTTATTTGTCATACAGCTCAAGTGATCATTTATATACGAAAGCTTTGAGCAATAATGACATTGTTAAAACTATTGTTATAAGATAGAGAGGGAGTAAAAACCCATTATTGTGTAGAACAATTTCAAGTAGTAGACAAAATTCTAGATTATTAGTGTGAGGTTTGATTATTTGGTATTTTTGAACATGCTTAAACGTTATTCTCTCTAGCCTACAATGCATTAAACATGTATGTAATAATTTATTGTAGTGTTTTTTCTCTAATGAATACTGTCGATGTTTAGAGCTAGATTGAAAATGTTTAAACACATATTTAATAGCTTATTGTAGTTTTTTTTTTCCTAATGACAAGAATGTAGACATTTAATGGTAGAATTTTATTTTATTCAGTTGTCACACAATGTTTAATACTTAAATTTTTTTTTAGTAAATAATGAATTTTCCCTTTACTTTAAATTCAAAATAATTTAATTCTAATACATTTCTAGTTTACACACAGTGTGATATATAATTTTCTTATATTAATGAAAAAAACATAACTATGTTATTAGCAAAGCCTAAACGCCCTTATTAGTCAAGCTTTCGAGCCTAGGCCCTATCTTACTAATAAGATAGGTAAAAAGTAAAAACCATCCTCAAACCGTGACTTTCAAAAAAGTAAACCAAGTCAGCAGCTATTCTTCTCGTCCAAAAACCCTTTACCTAATCCCTAAATTCTGAGCCATCTTAGTAAACAAAAATAGAAAAATACTATCCACAGCCACGGCTGTTTGTCATTCTTCAACTGGTGAGTAATAAGTCAGTTGAACCCACCACCTGATGGTAAAATTTAACTAATGTGTCACCCATCAACTTCTGTTGTGTCACCTATCAATTAACACACATGGGTAACAGTCCTGACCCAAAAAACAAAGGTCTATTGTATCGGCTAGGGATTAGACATGTAGTAAACAAAGAAAAATATATCCGGCCAAGGTTTGGATTCTGAAACCCTCCCCCAACTCTGTACATACAAAATTTTCCCCAAAATTTTTTTATATCTACCATATAAATCCTGAATTTATAACGAACCGTACATTCCCATAATAAAACCGAAAAAGCCCCCAACACATTGAGAATTACATTTTCCTGGTTTAGAAATTACTGAACATGAGTGGGAGGAAGTTACGAACAATGTTGCAAATTATAAAAATTTGTTGAATTACAAAAAAGTTTTCCTGTCCTGAATACATAATATAGACAAACGACGATTGATCTGCCAATCGCTACCCATTTTTTACTCATCCTCACTACATGGTTCGTATCAAAATGCATGAAAATTGGGTGAATCAACAAACATCAACATTCCTTAAATAAACACAAAAGCATGCATAACCAATCTTAAAACCAACTCCTCTGCTACAAAAATAAAATAACACCAGCTTACCGCAGACACAGTGGGTTTTAAAATCTTATTTTTGTCTTTTCAAAGAATCTTATGAACTCTTTTCTACATCCATTAGATAAAATATCGGTTTGCTATTGTAACAAACTCTTCTGATGATTTTGAACTCAAAAACACAGCATCATCAGAGGATTCTATCCTGAAAATCTGTCATTAAAGTGGAAGCCAGGGAACTTAGTTTCTTCCCAGTCTCTCCCGCTATATTTTTAAGAGAGGAGATATCCTGTTGTGCCTGCAGAGAAAGAAAACCAAATCCAGATACATACTCATGTAGTCAAGATAGATGAATAACAAAAACAGAACAATGGAAAGTAAAAGTTCAAAAGAAAATAGGTATTTTCTGACTTCAATACGGCTGTCTATTGTCTGTCAACATGTTCCAGAACAGGAAATACTAAAAACAACAGTTGCAAACAAACCTGGAAAGATAGTCGGTTAAGGAGGTCACTTGCAGTGACATCGAGAGAGGAATCATCTGTTGAGTCACCAAAGAGATCAGCACTAGAGATGGCTGCTGACCCCTGCAAAACAAAGAAAAAAGGGGAAATAATATCTAAATGAGGTGGAAAGCCGTAACAAATTCAATCAATAAATCTATCCACTTCACCAAGTGGTAGGAACAAATTTCAGGTAGACATTGTGTTGTAAGTACTATGATTTCAATATTATCCATCAAAAGGGGAAAAAGAGAGTAAAATAAAATAAAAAATTGAGAGAGAGAGAGAGAGAGAGAGAGAGAGAGAAGAAGAAGAGAGGGGGGGGGGGGGGGGGGGGGGGGGGGGGGGTAGCTAAATATACATATATATACGAACATATGTAATCGTTTAATTGATGTTGACTTATAGTGGCTGTCTCACCCAATAATTATAATTGCTAATCATGCAACCAACAGAAGTTAAGTTTCTAATCAACCAATGCCCTAGTAGCTACACAATCAATTTTTCCCAGAAGAAATAACAAAATTAAAGTTTAAAAGGGAAGCCAAAAAAGAAACAAAATGTTCCTTTAACTGATTTAAGACATGCTAGTCCACGAAATTTCATTTGCGCAACCACGGAAAGTTATTTCTAGTTCAATTTGTATGCTAACACTAAATAAACCCTGCAACTCATTAGCTAGAGATCAATTTTGGTAGAATGAAAACAGCACAACATATGAGAGGATTCAACTTAGGAAAGTCCCTTTATGTGAGATGAGAATATGACAAATTCAAGAAATTAAAGTACTAGGAAATGGTTATGGTTAATGCTTTTACAAGTAATGGTATGAGCATATACCGAGAATTTCTGCAAGGAAACTTGAGCCTCCGCGGCGGCTCTGTTCTGATCCCCAAAAAATTGAGCTGACGAAATAGACTTTGCATTGGAGAACTTCTTCCTTGCTTCATCGGTTTCCTCAACCTGAGAATTATGGTGTGTAAATAATAAATATAGAAACACATGCATTACAAATGCACACCAATTGCCAAAACCAAATTGGACCAAAATATATGAAAATTACCAAAATGTCAAAATTACAATTCCTAATTATCATATTACACCTTAGCATAGAGAAACAAAGAAGAAAGAAGAAAAAGAAACCACCAAGACATCAGGAAAAGGCACAAAATGCCAAGGACTCTAGCTTACGTAGGAAAGATTCACTGCTGCTCAATCAATTTTAAGAATGGTCCTAAAAGGGCCAGTTTATCTGCATTCACTTTTTTTTTTTTTTTTTGACAAATAAATGTGTATTGAAATGACCGCCAGAAAAGGGGCGAACCCTGAACAACAAGCATATACAAAACACTATATCTCACATACCTTCACTGCCTATATATCTACAGGCGTACACAAGTGACCCAGAGAGTCTACAAAAGCAGTCACACTAAAAGGAGTAGCATCAGACATCCAACAAAATAGGGAATTGAGAAGCATTTCCCTTTAAAGTATGTATCGGACGCTCCACTCTGTCAAAAGCTCTGTAATTCCTCTCCTACCAAATGTTCCACATTACATAATGCGGAATAACATCCCAAACCCTTCTAACCCTCCTGTTTGGGCAACCACGACCCCAACATCGCATCAATGCCTTCACCGATTAAGGCATCACCCACTCTACTCCATGCAAAGATAATACCATGTTCCAACAGTCCCAAGCCACTGAAAAATGTAGAAAGAGGTGATTAACCGACTCATCACTTTTCTTGCACATATAGCACCAACCCAAAATAATCTTCTTTCTCTTAAATTATCCACCGTCAAAATAGACTCCTTAACCGCTGTCCATACAAAAAAAGCCACCTTTGGAGGTGCTTTAGTCTTCCAAATCGCTTCCCAGGGATACAGACTTTCCCTTCAGCCTCTCACAGACAAAGCTCAATAGAATGATCGAACGAAAATGGAGCCATTTCCTGAAGCTTTCCACACCATTGAGTCACCCTCTTCCCTATTAATTCTACAATTGTACAACATTCCAATTAGAGCTTCCATCGACTCCAACTCCCAATCCTATAAATTCCTTCTAAACTGTGGAGCCCATACAATGTCATCCGTGGAGATGGACAAATAACTCCCCACCGAGGCTTCCTTATCTCTGGCCATCTCGAAAAGATCAGGGAAAATATCCCTCAGAGGCCTGTGCCCACACCAACTATCCAGCCAGAATCTCACCCTCATACCATCTCCAATTTTAAAAGAAATATACTTGACAAAATCCTCCCAAACCCTCATGATGCTTCTCCAAACACCCACCCCATAAGTCTGACTGTGGGCTTCAGTAGATCACCCTCCCCACCCGTTCCCATATTTTCTCGTCACTACCCAACACCATAGGCTGCCTCTTTCCATTCCAAACTTCCAAAGTAACATTCCTAGAAAAGCCTTGTCAAGCCTTCTAATGCCCGCTCCTCCCTCCTCCCTAGGCAAACACACCTTATCCCACCCCACAAGATGGTACTTAAATTCCTTTCCCATGCCACCCCACCAAAAGTCCTTTCGAAGCTTTTCGAGCCTCTTGAATATATAACTTGGGATTGTGTATAAGGACATAGCATAAGTAGGAAGACAGGACAAAGTGCTCTTGATAAGAGCTAAGCGCCCCCCCTTAGATAATTGTTGTCTCTTCCACATTGCTAGCCTTTTTCGAACCTTTCCATGACATTTTCCCAAACAACTTTAGCTTTGAATGAAGAACCCAATGACAATCCCAAGTAGATAATGGGCAGAGAACCCACCTTGCAACCCAAATTAGCCGAGATGACATTAGTTAGTGGAGTCCTTCAGTATTCCTCAACATTAATTCCCATCAATAGAAAAGCATCTTAAACATGAGCTACTAAATGCTTGTAGGCATAAACTAGTAACTTCCAATGACTCATTAAAGCAAGAAATTCACCAAATTGAAAGGCAAGGAAGACATTTATGTAAGCCATACTGAAGTTATTGTCCAGTGCACTCCTATGCACATAAGTGTTGATCACAAAAACTGTTCCTCTATATTTAACACAGTTTTGGACTACTCCCTCCTTAGAACCTGTCCCCTAGCAAATTATGAAGCCAAATTGATAACATAAGTCAAGAGTCTCACTAGTTACAATAAAATAGGGAAACACAAGCATCACCATCAAATGCATGATAACAGCTAGAGCTTCTTCCTACTTCCGAACACCTCAATGCCAGACCAAGTAGCTTCTCTTAATCAAGATTGAAGGGCAAATAGGAAGTAAATAATTGCGTCTAATAGAATTTTTCAGGTAGACATTTGGTAGAGAGGAGTGACCAATGAAAGCCTAGCTGAATTCTTGCGTCAAGTTTAAGCAAACAATGAGTAGATGTAGAACGGTATTTTTTGAGCAACAGAGAAATAGCTAAGCATTGAAAAAGTAAAAGAAAATACTAACAAGTATTCAAAGCAAATTGAACCAAATTAGGTGGCAATAGATTCTTTCAAAAACTCACCAAAAAAAGATTTTCAGTCTTGGCTCCAGATACGCGTAGAATAGATTTCATCATAATAATTATTTTTGAACCAATATATATGAAATTACTGTCTCCATGAATTTATTTCCTCACAGAAAAACCACTAAAACTTCCTAGAAAATGGTTGATTGATCAAAATAGTTCAAGACTAAGGACTTGGCCTAAATTGGAAGAATGAAAAAAAAGCAAGAAAAGAAACTCTAAAAAACTAGGCAGAAACAAGCATTCAGTTTTCCCTACTAAATTTATAAAAAAAAATGAAGAAAAATACATGGTGATGCTCATTCAATGGTCTACGCCGAGGAAGATAGAAAAATGTAACAAACTCCAATAAGCTAATCACAATAAATTAACTTTTGATTTCCCCATCAACAAAAAAAACAAATAAATAAGTAAATAGAACAAAATAATTATAGAAAGGATAAGGGATCAACAAAGCCCAAGACAGAAAAAAGGGTAATCCAGAACTTCTTGGGAGTCGCCGACTACATGTTAGTACTCACAAACCCTGCAAAGTTCCACCAAGTCAAAGTGTACATCCACATCGAGACCCAGACTCAATTAACCAGCAAAAATGGGCTTAGAGACCCTTGAAATGCTTCTCCGTACTTGTGTAATCACATTAATCTAGTTCTGCTGTAACTTTAAAACAAAATCATAAATAATTTAGCTTACTTGAATTTTCGATGAATTCGAGCCTGTTTTCTTTGGGAAACCACTATCCATCCCAAAGTCTGCAAAGAAACTTGATGATTTTGGCGGGGCTACATGGCTAATCGCATGCGTGCCTCCAGAACTCATTGGAGCAGCTTGGATATTATCTACATACTCGAAACGCGATGTAAGAGATGAACCAGCTGTTGGGTCACTATTTGTTGAGGTGGAAACTTGTACAGGGGTTTCTTCAGGCTTTTGATCATATAGACTCTCACTTGGCTGCATGAATTGAAGTGTGTTTCAGCAAAAGAACTTAAATTAATTATAAAAAATCAAGCAACAACAATTAAACTTCACAAATAGAATTTCTTAAGAAAAAGACCAACGTTTTGTTTATTTCTTATGGACATATAGTTGTCTTTCTGGTAGGCTAACCCAATCTTGGTCAAATTTTGGGCTCTCCATAATCTATGGAGCTGTGAAGGGCTATAACTATTATTTCCGCTTATTGGTCTCTTTTAGTATATGGCTTGCATCTCCTTGATGCTTCTTAATACAGCACTTTTATTACTTATCAAAAAAAGAAGCAAGGATTCACCTTAGTAGTAAGCTTTCGAGCCCCAAGTCCCCCAGTCTTTCCAGTTTTCTTTGCACCAAGAGGCTTTTTAACAGAAGAGGTAAAAACCGTATGAGAAGCTTTAGCTGAAGCAGAGACATCAGAAAATTCTTGCTTTCCTGAGGAAATTTCTTTTGGGGCTTCACTGATCTTAACATCAGGAAGTCCATTAGAGGCATGTGCTGACTGAGAAGCAACTGGCGACAATGGCAAGCCCGCTTCTTCTGCAGAACTTTTAGCAACTTCTTTTGCAAGTATCTGCCTATATAATTCAGCAGCTCTAGAGGTATACTTTGCCTCAATCTTGCCTCCATCACTCCATCCGTGCTGCTTGAAGAAAACTTGAGCACGGTTGTTTCCCCCAAAGCTCATTATCTTTAACTGCTCTGGAGTCCATGAATCTAGATTGGTAGACCTACAATAATAAACCAAGTCTTTTTATTAAGAAAGAATCTCTTCTCTAAAAGGAAAAGACCCTGAAAAACAGAGAAATGAACAAAAAGAAAGATATCTTAAACATCAGGACAAACACAGAAAAACAAGGACTCAAATCAACTTTCACTTCTAATGATTAAAAACTACATTAATTTGCCAGGATGCACCAAATCCTAGATAGGACTGAACAGAAAGACAATCCCAAGAAATCAGCTTTATCTGGTGGTTTAAATGTAGTAATTCACAGAAAAAATTTTATGAAATTGTTCTGGTTCTTCTGAATGTAGTGCATTTGTGTTTATCAAAGTAACTCTTCAGATAAGCAACGGTCAAAACCAAAATTGTTAGTCAAGAGGTGTTCGTAATGTCATGGAAAATAAACCAAACCCATGCCAACAATTAAGATAAAGAAAGGAGCAGAGTAATTATATTTCTGTTTTCACAATGTCAAATCGATAAACATTGGGAGCAGTAGGAAGAGGACAACGATTTACCCCTGCAGGCATACAAACAAGGATATTAAAGTTCTTGGACATTTTCTATTTAATCACTCTTTTTCCTGCTATGGTGTTTCCCATGTTCTATAAAATAGAGGGATCGGTGAAGCAAAATATTTCAACCACAAGGTGAACAATATCCAACACCTTCGCCATCATAACATATCCAACCAAGCCATTGTGGCTAGTACAGGAGGAGTGGCGGGGCGGGGGCGGGGAAGGGATGTTCCGGGGTCCAGAAACCAATAGGAACATGCTATCATAAAACCTCCTGCATTATGTCAAGTACTACCAAGATAGTTCTTTCTTTAGATTCTAAAAGACCGGTTCTACTTAACCAGGAAGAGGTCTCCTCCAAAGGAAACATACAAGGAGGGCAAGAAGGAAAACAATCAACAAATGAACAAGGGCTAGGACTACACGAAAATATTTGTCACACAAGAAAATCTATGATGATGTAGCACCTCCCAAGTATTTTTATAGGTTATCTTCTTTTCCATGATGTCGCTGCCATATAATCTCTACACAAACATTTTGGCGATATGTTTCAACTGAAAAATGAGATTGACTTCTTAAGGTGAATTCCAGAGCAAAGTAAGGCAGAGAATTGAAATAAATTATTCAACAATAGGAATGTTGCACTATAAAATAGTGTAAGATCAAAATCCACTTAGAACCAATTTACGACAGAAGAGATCCAAAAATTTGGACTGCAAAACAACATTCCAAGCCCTCAAGCAAAAAATCAGAGGAGAAGAGTAAGCTAATCAAGCTAACCATATCACGTAAAACTTTGTTAAGTCATTCTGGTCATTACAGGAATGAAAGATATCAAAGACTTTAATTTCATTATAGTTTCAAAGGTTCACAAACACCAAGTAATAGGGGCCTTGGAGAGAGGAGAGACCCACAATAACCCCCCTATCGTTCAAAAGTAAACACATAACACATACCCCCCCCCCCCTTTTTTTTCTCTCTTTCCCCTCCCCCTCCTCCCCTCCCTCCCTCCCTCCCTCCCTCCCTTGTTTGGAGTAAAGTGCAAAATGGACGGAAACTGTTATACTTAACTACGTGTGTGCTCCACTGTAAGGAAATAACTCCCAACAAAATGCACCGTAGTAAGGATGACTATGCCCCTAAAACATTGTTTATTTTACTTATATTTTCTCTCTTCCTTCTTCCTCTATTTTTTTCCTCTTTCTCTAAACCCAAAACACCGAGCTCGTCTCAACAGAAACAAGGTCCTAAACCTAGCCCCACCTCCTCTCTCTCTCACTTTCTCTCAATGTGCCAACCACCCATCTTTATGACGTACCACCACCAGCTACCCCTCACTCCACCAACCGCACACCACCCCGACCCTCTCTAACCCACCACCATTGCAACCTCCTCTCTAACCCACCACCAGCGCTTTATGTATGTGCATTCAACAAATATCAACTTGTATATACACCATGTCCATCCGAATGCCACGTGCACTCCACCTTAGCATAGGCTTCACAACAAAGGTCCCACAGGGGCAACAACCACACATGATTCATAAAGTCATGGCAAGTGTTCAGGACGCCAAATATCACATGACCATGTTTGCGCGTTTGGGACGCCGAACGGTGAGCACAAATCACTCACACCCATGTCATAAGCACTTCGTGCGTGCCCTAACTTGTTGCGTGCTGAGCCACTCTTGCAAACCTACGCCCTAAGGCAAGCCTAGGAAAAGCCGAATGACTTGTTCAGTAGCACCGCGAGAATTCTGGGATTCAGTGGATTGATGGCTTAGGACGAAGACTTCGCCTCGACATGCCCCTTAAGTTGGTCCAAACCGCCATCAAGCCAGTCCAACTAAGAGAGAGACCACTCCATCTGGAACACCAATTCCTTGGCCTACTAGTGCAGGGACTCCTATGGATAGGCCTTATCATCTATAAGTTCAATCCTTACTTGGGCTTTGACATAAGGTCCTACATAAGGGGTCCTTGGGCTCCCTAACCAAGCAGTCCATTCTCTCTAAGTGCTACCATCTTATTGCCTCTCTCTCTCTCTCTCTCTCTCTCTCTCTAGCTTAGATTGCTCCGTCCTTCACCCAATCCTTCCTAGATTTCCTCCGGTGTCATCTGACATGTTATGTAGCTCTGCCTTAACCCATCATAACTCCATATACCCTCATACACAACTCGAACTCTCAATTTGTATATAAGCACTCTTTATGTCTATATACATATATCTACACCTAAAATTTCAGTGTATATACACACCAATTTTGCATATAAAAACCTAAAATTTCACCATAAATACTCACTAATTGTATAGCCAGCTTGCCCGTAGTTTCATTGATGAACCTTTGTTGTGCCATGGTGTGCTCCAAACAGTGGCTTGATGTAGTCTGTTTCTACCAATATAAAGGGAGTTGTGCTCTTGTAGAGGTAAAATGAGTGCTAGCTAAGATTTTTTGTGTTGGTTGATCTATAGTTGCCTGATGCAGTATTTATTTATTTATTTTTGGGTAGACTCTGCTGTTTGAGTTACAAAAGATTGTTATTTTCTAGTTTGTACCATAATTTGTCCCTTGTTATTGTTGTTGCAATACAAAATATCACCCTTTAAATTTAAAAGATAATTTTTCCAGAAAAAATATGATAAAGCTCTCAAAGCTGATATAGTTGATAGTTGAATTGTTGCTTTTCGTCATCATTGAAACTGTTACAGTCCATACATTTTGCACTTTACTCCAAGCTTAGGGTATTCTATGTGAATCAATCATGTCAATGGATTCAAACTAGCTATCCCTTATTCTAATTTTTCCTATATGCTTCCCTGCATCAACTTTGTACCATAATTCGGGCCAAGCTTGATGGATCACTTTACAAAAATCATTAATTGTCTTTCAAAAAGGCAATGCAACAAAATAGGGATACTCAAATTTTGTATAATTTGGGAACATAACTTAAAAGGCCAATCACCTTGGAATATGGGTGAATGACAGGTGATGGTAGATCAAAATCAACTCTTTGGACTCTACATAAAGTTGAAAACATAACTACTAAGACAGCTAGAAAACCAATCATGTTCCATGGAATGAAAAACTAGATAGCTAAGAAACAATATGGTCATAAATGCACGGGGTAGAAACGTAGATGCCAAGGTGGAACAAGGCCAATGCCAGGTTCATAGGATCTAAGTCAATGATTCGTGGAGTGGGTGTGGGAGTGGAAGCATTAGAGTGTCATTTGTCAAAAGGGTTGGGAGTGAGAGCGCCTCCAGAGCGTGTATATATTGATATATTTTATATATTTTTTAAAATAAATGTATACATATGTAACACGTTTATATATGTATTTAGGTAATTTTATTTTTTTATGCTTCAATTTTATGTATGTATAATTGTATCTAGTAAATACAACAAAATAAAAGAAAACAAAATGCAGAGTTGTTCAATGTTTATGTCTACAGTTCAGTGGCAAAAAAGATTGAATTTGAATCAATTGTCCTTTCAATCTTTGTTGCTGGATTAATAAAGGTAAATTCAGGTTTCGTTTTCTAATTTGAATCTAAAGTGCATCCAGTTGGCATGACAATTAATACAGGTGGGACAGGCTTACAGGCTTTTCCCGTTGGGAATCAAGATTATTGGGGCAATGATTACACGTTGCCGTCTCAGAATAAATCACTCAGTCCTCAACTCCTCTTCCATGCATTTCACGGGTGGTCCCCAGGGGCGGACGACGCATCTGCCTCTACTAGATTTTGAAAAAAAAAAATCCCCAACCCAATTAAACATGGACTTTGCCTGATCGAACCCAATACCTAATCCCCATTTCAAAATTTTTTTTACTAAACCCAAACTCATTTATCCATTAAATTAGGGATTGATCCACTCCGTAATCGAATAGAAGATGAGTGGATAAATGACTATCTGGTGACATACATTGTAAGAGACATATTTAACACCATAAACAATGAAGTTTTTTTTGTAAAAGTTTCAAAATATGAAATAATGAAGGGGATTATTGTAATTTGATCCATTAATTTGAACGATGTTTTGTGTGAGAAACATTTGCTATCGATATATAGAATTTCGAATGTTCTCGTATTCTTTTTATTTATTGAAATTTGTCATTTTATTTATAAATAATTGTTCAAGAGTATTTTCTGCCTCCACTTGAGAAAATTCCTGGGTCTGCCACTGGTGGTCCCAGTCCAACAAGAAAGATTGAGCTTTCATGTTTCTACACCCAAAACCCAACCAATTTTTCCATTCAAATCTATTCTGAGGTCTAATTAAATGCACATTTACGATCTTTGTTGGAGCAAAGAAGCAATATAAAAAAAATATATTTATATGTATAGATCTGTCAATAAACTTAGCAATACCAACGTAGAACAATAAACAATTAAAAGAGCAAATGCCAAAATTAACCAAAAAAAGTGACCGAAAGTGAGAATAAATTTCTTAACCCCAATTGTTAAATAAAGCAAGTTAATAGGACAATAGAGCTCTAAATCAATTTTAGAAACAAAGAATTGCAAATGGACCTCACCTAACAAAGCTGACATGAACGCCAAGACTGCGATGAGCAGCCGAACAATCGATGCACAAGAAGATCCCGTACGTAACAGACGCCCATGTTGGATTCTTCGCATTGCAATCAAAACACATCTGAAAAATAAAAGAAGAAGCCCTAAAATGAAATCATAATCGATATATATTCAGGAAAAACCAGATCTGAATCAGATCTCGCCATCACGATCAAATTCACCCAAAAACAAATTAAATTTCACGTAAAATGGAGAAAATAAAAGCCCAATACGCAAACATAGAGATAGACGTACCTTGTTCTCGGACTTAGCTTTCAGCTTTCTGAAAACAGCGTTCTTGTCGCCGAAGCCGTCGGTGGTCGCCATGGTAGAGAGAGAAACTAGAGACAGTAGAGAGAGAGAGAGAGAGAGAGAGAGAGTTCCGAGAGGAGGAAAGGCCAAAGGGGGTTTTCGAAGCAGACGGACCGGACCTCCTCGGGGAACAACACAGAAACGAGCGAGTGAGAGAAATGTGTGTAAAACCGCTTTAAAGTTTTCTTCATTTTTTCGAAAGCTTTTATTGTCAACAGTTCATGGAATTGATCTGCAGTGACAAAAATGCCCTTCGTGCTGGTGCGCCGTTGTTGCCTTCGTAGTTTGTAATTATATATAATGACGTAAATGTCCCTGTCTCTGCTTGCAGATGGATAGTGAGGTGGCACATTTCAGTATCGGCTATAAGTACCAATCATTAACTGATCAACCGTTGATAACGAGGCGATGTTTGGTATAGTATTTTTTAATTTTTTTATGAATCAGTTTGGGAATAATTTTTTTTATTGAATAAACTGTTTAAAAAAAGTTTAGTTAGGGTGTTTGATAATTCATTAAAAAAAATTGATAGTTTTTAGTTAGGCTATTTGATGCATATTTTTTTTTTTTTATTAAAAAAATTTACCTAATAATATGAATACTTTCTTCAAAACAATGGTAATGGTTAGTGAGGGTTGTGGGTGACAGCAAAGGTGGTGTTGGATGGGGGTAGTGGCAACTGCAGTGATGGTGCGTGGCGGCAACGGTGCCCTAGATGGGCGTGGTGGGTGACAGCGATAGTGTGCTGGATGGGGGTGGTTGGCGACGAATAATAGTGATATTGTTGGGTAGTGATGGGTTGCAATGACGATTGTCAATTGGTGTTAGTAAAGGACATTTTAAAATTTTAATAAATTTTATTAACTTTCACTACAATGATTTAAGCACAAAAAACATCAAATTTTTTAGAACGCTTCATGCTTTTTTTTTAAGCAAAAAGCTAAATAAACTCCAAAAATAAATTGTTTCCAAGCGAGCCTATAAGAAAAAAGACTTCTTTTTTTTTTATAAGTGTGGGGGAATAACCCATGGCCCAACCCAATGGGTGAGACTCAATCTGCACAAATTAAAGTTGGGGTTGCTTTGCTGACCCAGATCAGAATTAAAAGGAAGGCCAGCTTTGACTACCGACCTCCTTCACAGCATAGCCTAAACTGCGAAAAGTGGGCCCAAACCGCTAGCGGTCTTTGCGCATTAAATGCAGAGTTGACTCGCATTAAATGCATAAGCGGCTGCCCACGCGACGTCGACATGCACGTCCGGTCAGCCGAAATCCTCCACGACGGTGCGCCAGACCCTGTGAGTAATCAGGCAGCGTCAATGATGATGCCTACCCAGCAGGCCATGAGAGCCTGCTGGTAGACCAAGGCAAAACACACTCCCTCAAAGATTTTATAAATACCCAAGGCATCGAGAGCCAGGTATGGACAGTAAACTCCAAGTATTCACAACTTTCATTCATCTTTATCGATTAAGCTTGCTAACTTAATCTTCAGAGTGTGATCGGCCCATTAAGGGTCGATCCATTCTAACCTCCTTGTCTTGCAAGAGATATTTGGACTCATCCATTTGGGGCTTGAGAGTTCAGCCCAGCCTTCCCGAAAAATCCCACTTACAATTGGCGCCATCTGTGGGAAGGTTTAGAAAAACCATGAGTCTAAACAACCGGAGGCGTAGGGGAGAGAACCACGACGGGAGAGGTTTCGGAACCTCCTCCAGTAAAGACCAGACCAATTCGGCACACTGCCAATCTACACCAGTAGATCGGCAAAGAGGGAGAACACTAAGGTCGGAGATACGAACGCCCACTGAGAGCCACTAAGAAGCACCAGATGAAATGCGGAGGGATACGAGTTATGTCAGGGACAGAAACTTCCGCAGGAAGCACCCTCGAAACCTTGCCCCGTCGCCCTCCAGTGGGCGGATCCCAAGTGAGGATACGCTCCGTGTGGCGGAGAGGGAAATTCGGCGGCGCGGAGAAGAGATAGCCTACCTCACCTCCCAAGTTCGGGCCATGAGGGAGGCGTTCTCTGGAAGAAATGGGCGCGGGAGAGAAATGTACCCAGATCGGGAGCAGGTTACTGGCGCTAGGGACGATCCAGCGCCGCGGGTAAGAGGGAGTTACACCCGTAGTACTGGGGGTTGCGTTAATAGGCGCACAGATCGGCAGAGGGGAAGGAGCGAAACCCCGCCAGATAATAATCCAACTGAAGGAGATCGGCGGAGGGAGGACTGGGAGAAGTGGTATAACGAAAAGCAGGAGGATAGAAGGCAGCAAACTAAGGAGCGCACAGCCCATGACCTGATGAAAAAGGCCCTTGATCAAATTGCATCCACGTCATTCACTGAGGAGATTGAATCCCACCCAATTCCTCGAAAATTCACCCCACCAAAGTTCACCCTCTATGACGGGAAGACCGACCCGATTAACCATGTTCGGCATTACAAATAGCTTATGGTAGTGTGGTGCAGTGACCAGATGCTGATGTGTCGAATCTTCCCCTCCAACCTGGGAAGTGTGGCTTTACTGTGGTTTGATAAATTGCCACTTAAGTTCGTTTCTGGCTGGAGGCAACTAGCCGAGCTTTTTACAACTCGTTTTATAGCAAACAGCTTACAGTTGAAGGAGGTTGATTTCTTGCTGACATTACGAAAAGAGGAAGGGAAAGGATTGCGAGCATACGCCCGACGCTACTGGGAAGCTTATAACGAAATTGACAAGTGCAGCAAGCAATTAGCTGTAACTTAGTTCAAGATCGGCCTTCCCAGGGAGCATCGCTTGCGACAGTTCTTAATGAAGAAACCAGCTCTCACGATACAGGAACTAATGCTCAGGATCGAGTGCTATGCACGGTTGGACGAAGACATACCCCAGATAGCATCGACCAAGGTCGGCGCTGCTGCCGAAAAGACAAATAAGAAGGATGCCAAGAAACCTCGGTCAGAAGATAGCGGCCGAGAAAAAAGGGTAATTGAGGGGGTCTATACAGTCTTTAAGGACCCCATCTATAAAATATTGCCCCAGATCCGTGATAAGCCCTTCTTCAAGTGGCCACCAAAGTTGGGAGGAGACCTAGCGACCCGAGACCAGAAGAGGTTCTGTTCATACCACCGCGAGAAGGGACATAAAACGGAGCAGTGTCGGCATCTGAAAACTCACTTGGAAGACCTGGCCAAAGCAGGCCACCTCGACCAATTCATTGATCGGGAGAAGACAAAGAATGAAGCCGAGCAACCGCGGGTAGAGGACGCAGCCCGAAAGGAACCAGAATCAAGGCCGGTTCGGGTAATCAATGTGTTGCACGGTTCGGCTGAATCAGGAACAGTCGACCCACATAGGTACCGAGCCGAGATACAGAAAGCTGCACACCTAAAGGAAGTGATGCAGGTACAACAACCCAGCAAGAAAGCAAAAGTCGGCAGCCGCCGTGTACCAATTTCTTTCACCGATGAGGATCTCATGGGAGTGCAGATTCCTCATAATGATGCCTTGGTGGTTACTTTAAGGATGGCGGATTGCGACGTTAAAAGACTGCTCATTGACCAGGGGAGTTCGTCTGAAGTTATGTACTACAGCCTGTTCAAGCAGTTGGGACTTAACGAGTTCGACCTCCAACCGTCACTTAATCCATTAGTCGGATTCAGCTCGGACCCAATTTGGCCAATAAGAAAGGTGACGAGTCCTATAACAGCCGGCGGAATC
This sequence comes from Euryodendron excelsum, assembly GCA_033060915.1. Lineage (NCBI taxonomy): Eukaryota > Viridiplantae > Streptophyta > Magnoliopsida > Ericales > Pentaphylacaceae > Euryodendron > Euryodendron excelsum. The sequence goes on along the minus strand of CM065378.1, from coordinate 26,965,253 downwards.
ACATTGCAAATCGAATTCCTTGTTGTTAACGTACCCTCCCCCTACAATGCCATCATGGGACGAACCTGGTTGCACCTCATGAGGGTCGTTCCGTCGTCATACCATCAGTTGCTTCGATTTTCGACCCCAGCAGGAGTTGGAGAAATCAGGGGAGACCAAGTGGCTGCCAAACAATGTTTCCTGATAGCATGTGCGACGAAGACAAAACCTGAGAAAGTGCAGATGATGGAGCTGCATGAAGACACCCCCACTATCGATGATGTGGGACAGACACCTGAGAACAAAGCTATGGAGGACCTGAAGAAGATATACATTGATCGGCGAGGAGACAGATACTTCATCATCAGCACCTCTCTGTCCAAACAAAAGGAAAAATCCCTCATCGAGTTGTTGACGAACTTCTTGGAAGTGTTCGCCTGGACCCCTTATGACATGCCTGGGATCGGCGCTGATGTTGCTTGTCATCGCCTGAATGTTAACCCAAATTGCCAACCTGTTGTCCAAAAGGGGAGAAGGGCCGCTACCCAACATGTGGACGCTGTCTTGGAGGAAACGGAGAAGCTTTTGGAAGCTGGGGCCATTCGGGAGATTAACTACCCAAGCTGGTTATCAAATACCGTGGTTGTAAAAAAGAAGGACGGTAAGTGGAGGGTCTGTGTGGACTTCACTGATCTCAACAGGGCATGCCCCAAAGATCTATTCCCCTTGTCCAAAATTGACCAGCTTGTGGATGCAACCGCCGGCTTCGAAAGGATGAGTTTCTTGGATGCTTACCGAGGATACCACCAGATCCCACTCCACCCCGACGACCAAAAAAAAATGGCTTTCATCACTCCAAGAGGTATTTACTGCTATAGGGTTATGCCCTTTGGCCTGAAGAACACCGGAGCTACGTATCAGCGATTGGTCACAAAGATGTTCAAGACGCAGCTCGGCAGAACTGTCGAGGTCTACATCGATGACATGGTGGTAAAAAGCAAACTGAGTAACACCCACTTGGCAGACCTAAAGGAGGTACTCTGCATCTTGAAAGACTACAAAATGAGGCTGAACGCTTCAAAATGTGTCTTCGGGGTCGGCTCGGGCAAGTTTCTGGGGTTCCTGGTCACACATCAGGGCACTAAAGTGGACCCACGGCAGATTAGTGCGATTTAGAGCATTCAAGCCCCAAGGAATGCCAAAGAGGTTTAGAGACTGACAGGAATGGCCGCCGCGCTCAACAGGCTCATTAGCCGTTCATCAGACAGGTGCCGACCCTTCTTCCAGCTCCTAAAGAAACAAGAACGGTTCGAGTGGACCCCAGAGTGTGACTCTGTCCTTGCCGATCTAAAAAACTACCTAACCAAACCACCCCTGCTCTCCACCCCCGTCCAGCACGAGGAACTCTTCCTCTACCTTGCAGTGTCAGACCATGCAGTTTGCGCCGTTCTACTCAGGTAAGAAAACCGGTAACAATTCTCGGTCTATTACGTCAGCAAAACCCTTCTCGGAGTCGAGAGCAGGTACCTACCCCTCGAAAAGCTGGCACTCGCACTGATAGTAGCATCCCGCAAGTTGGTGCATTACTTCAGAACTCACACTATCAACGTCCTCACTAACCACCAGCTCAAACCTCTTCTAAGGAAGGCCGACTTCTCTGGGAGAATTGCAAAATGGGTCGTGGAATTAGGGGAGTCTGACATCAAGTTTCAACCTAGATCGGCAGTGAAGGGGCAGGTTCTTGTAGACTTTGTTGCCGAGTTCTCTGTCAAGATACTAACAGAAGTAGAATAGACTCCAGCAACTGGCCAACCGCAACACGAATTCCCCCTGGACCTTTGGGAACAAACTGATCATTGGCAACTCTACGTGGATGGAGCTTCCAATGACTGGGGGGCAGGATCAGGCATCGTACTCATCACACCAGACGGTCTAACCATCGAACAAGCCATCAAGCTCGAGTTCACTGCCTCCAACAATGAGTCAGAATACGAGGCCTTGCTCGCCGGAATACGTCGAGCCATTGAACTTCGAATTCCTGAAATCGTCATCTATTCGGACTCCTTACTTGTTGTAAACCAAATTACAGGAGAATACGTAGCAAATAACGACAAAATGACGCAGTACTTAGCAAAAGCCAAGGAACTACTCGGCCAATTCAAAAGCTACAAGTTTCGACAGATCAGCCGAGACAACAACTCACATGCGAATGTGTTGGCAACTTTGGGCACAGCTCTGAAGTCTGGATCGAAAAGGACGATCAATGTAGAAACTCTTGCCAAGCCCAGCATCTTTCGGGAGGAGGAGGAAGCTCTAACAGCAGAAAAGTTAGCACCATCATGGATGGACCCAATCATCTCTTACCTTGACGCAGACAAACTACCAGACGATAAGGCTGAAGCTCGGCGAATCAAACATGCATCTCTCAGGTATTGGCTGTCACCAAGTAAGGAGCTTTACAGACGTTCCTTTACAGGTCCATATTTACACTGCGTCCATCTGGACCAAGTATAGGGCGTGTTGTTCGAAATCCACGAGGGGATATGTGGAAGTCATGTCGGTGGAAGATCGATAGCACACCGAGCCATCTCGCAGGGATACTGGTGGCTTTACATGTAGAAAGATGCAGCCCAGTACGTCCTGAAGTGTGACAAGTGTCAGAGGTTTTCCCCCATCATCCACCAGCCAGCCGAAGATCTTGCCACCATCACCAGTCCGTGGCCTTTCGCTCAGTAAGGACTGGATATCGTTGGACCTCTACCCCGAGCTCCTGGAAACAAAAGGTTTCTCATCGTAGCGACCGACTACTTTACCAAACGGGTAGAAGCGGAGCCCTTGTAAAACATCAGGGAAATCGATGCCAAAAGATTCGTATGGAAAAGCATTGTCACGAGATTCGGGTTGCCCCGTGCCATTGTTTCAGATAACGGCACCCAGTTCGATGGCAATATCTTTAGATCATTTTGCGAAGGATTGGGGATCAGAAAGTATTACTCAACGCCGGCCTACCCCCAATACAACGGGCAAGCCGAGATTTCAAAAAAAACCATGCTTAACGGAGTCAAAAAACGACTAGAAAAAGCCAAAGGGAAGTGGACGGAGGAGCTATCCAACATTCTATGGTCCTATAGAACAACCCCAAGAAGGTCTACTGGAGAAACCCCGTTCTCCTTGGCATACGGGGTGGAAGCAGTCATCCCTTTAGAGGTCGGACTACCAACAATCAGATCGGCAGCTTTTAACACGGGTCTCAATGACCAGACGGTTGCAAGAGACCTGGATCTCGTCGAAGAAAGAAGGGAAACCGCCTTGATCAGGCTCACAGAGTATCAGCGATAGCTAAAACGCTCTTACAGCAAAAAGGTTCGCCCGAGGAGCTTTGCTCCAGGAGATCTAGTTTTACAAAAAGTGTTGGGGGGCAACCAAGAAGGCGGCAGATGGAAAGCTCGGCCCAAATTGGGAAGGCCCTTACAGAGTGACATCCCAGGTCGGCATTGGCGCATACAGACTAGAGACTGTTGAAGAAGGGAGACAATTGCCCTGACCCTGGAATGCAAGCAACTTGAGGAAATTCTACCAGTAATACGAAGCTCCATGCGATGTAACAGTCCATAAAATGTGTAAAGCTCTGCTGAAGAATCAATGAAAATGAAGCTATTCAAACAAATCTACTCTGAGCACTCTGTGAAACCCACAAAAACCAAGTGTAAAAACTTGATCCTATCCAAGTTGGACAGGTCGGCCAAAGAAGGCCAAAAGAAAAACCAAGTGTAAAAACTTGGTCCTGTCCAAGTTGGACAAGTCGGCCAAAGAAGGCCAAAAAAAAAACCAAGTGTAAAAATTTGGTCCTGTCCAAGTTGGACAGGTCGACCAAAGAAGGCGAAAACAAAACCAAGTCTAAAAAACTTGGTCTTGTCCAACTTGGACAGGTCGGCCAAAGAAGGCCAAAATAAAAACCAAGTCTAAAAAACTTGGTATTGTCCAACTTGGACAGGTCGGCCAAAGAAGGCCAAAACAAAAACCAAGTCTAAAAAACTTGGTCTTGTCCAACTTGGACAGGTCGGCCAAAGAAGGCTAAAACAAAAACCAAGTCTAAAAACTTGGTCCTGTCCAAGTTGGGCAGGTCGGCCAAAGAAGGCCAAAAGAAAAACCAAGTGTAAAAACTTGGTCCTGTCCAAGTTGGACAGGTCGGCCAAAGAAGGCTAAAACAAAAACCAAGTCTAAAAAACTTGGTCCTGTCCAACTTGGACAGGTCGGCCAAAGAAGGCCAAAACAAAAACCAAGTCTAAAAAACTTGGTCCTGCCCAACTTGGACAGGTCGCCCAAAAAAGGCCAAAACAAAAACCAAGTCTAAAAAACTTGGTCCTGTCCAACTTGGACAGGTCGGCCAAAGAAGGCCAAAACAAAAACCAAGTCTAAACAACTTGGTCCTTTCCAACTTGGACAGGTCGGCCAAAGAAGACCAAAACAAAAACCAAGACTAAAAAACTTGGTCCTGTCCAACTTGGACACGTCGGCCAAAGAAGGCCAAAACAAAAACCAAGTGTAAACAATGAAATCAGATAAGACAGATTCAGTAATAAACGACAAAACGAGCTTTTTTCATTAAAAGGCATTGATGGTTACAAAAAATCAAAGAAAAGAGAAAGAACAGTTATGCCGACTTCTCCCCCGGCTGCGAAATTGCCCCTGGCAAACCACCGACAATCTCTTCCGCATCCTCAGGGGGTTCGACAGCGGCCTTCAATTTTTCAGCTCTCTCCTTCTCAGCAGCAGCTTCTTCGGCCGCGGCTTTTAAAATAAGCTCTCGTTTGTATTGGGCATTTGCAAGCACTTTTTTCGGACAAACGACGCCATCCTCGGTAGTATCAAAGAAGTTTGGGCAAAGACCCCAAACGTTAGAGGCCTTATCCAGTTCTACAACGACAAGGGCACCGTTCCAACCCTGTCGGAATATGGAGCGACTAAGGTCCATCATCTCTTCGGCCAAACGCTTGGCCCCCCTTTCTTCACCCCTCTTCAATGTGGCCTCTTCTTCCACCTTCAGCTTGGCCACTTCGGAGTTAAGGGCCTCGACCTTAGCATTTGCGTTGTACAGATCTACGGACTGCACATCGAACTTCTTTTCGAGGTCGGCTAGATCCTTATCTCTCTTTTCAAAATTGGCTTTCATCAACAAAAGCTCGGCGGAAACCTGTTCGGCCTGTTTTCTAAAAGTGATCCGCTCCTTATTTGCTTCGATCCACTCAAGCTTTAAGCCGCCGTGCTCTTCAATGAGTTCCTGGTAAGTCTCGGCAAGCTTCTGAAAGCGCGTCATCGCCTCCAAGGAATTTAGACAACCCTACACAGATAAGAGAAGGTCATTTTGAGAGCGAATGTCCAAAAGAGTCTGTAATCATTTAAAAAGTCGGTGCCGACTTACCAGCACCGAGTCATGAAAAGCACCCATAAAGACGGCTAAGTCACTTGCTTCGCCCAGCTTCGCCACGTCCTTTTTCTGCAGGACGCTCTTAATAACACCAAATGCCACCTCGGGCTAGTCAATCATAGAATCTGCTGTCGTCATAGGACGACTTAGAATGTCCGGAGTGATGGTCACAGTCTCGCTGACCTCGTCCGCCGCGCCTTTTCCTTTTTACTTTTTTGGGCGCTGGAGTTGGAGGAGTGACATCGGGCCTTCTTTTCCTCTGTTGCCAAGTCTCTGGCCTCTATTGCACGGGAGGGGCTTCCTCCACGAGAGTTATCACCAACTCGGCTGGAGGAGTTTCGGCGGGAGTGGGGGTGGCTAACCTTAGCGGCTGGCCCGCGAGAGCAAACATTCTCTCCCTCAGACTCATGCTAACCATTTCGTCGGGGGATGGGTTGGAATCACTTGTTCTTGTAGGAATCTTAACTCGGCGGTCGGGCGCAGTATACAGTGACAAAGTGGATGCCGAGCTGTGTGATTTCGTTCACGCTTCGTGCCGTTCTTCACCAGCTGGCTCCGATGGAGGAGCAACCGCGACTGTCACGCCTGTAGGACTGCATGCCCTTTCGATCGCTATTCCGGTGGGGATCTCCTCGAAGTCTCCTTCGGCACCTTCTTCCGCTAATCTTGCAAGTATACTCTGGGAAACACCCGTCTCGGCAGTGAAAGTTGAGTATCGCAGCGGGTAGGAAAGCAAAATGTGTGCAGCCCGAGCTACGTATCTTAGTCGACCTTCGCCGACGTAGTTCAAAACCTTGTTGAGGTCGTCAGAGTTGACTAACCAGTCACGAGCTTTCGACCGCTTCCTTGTGTCTGCAAAAAGTTCGAGAGTCAGTTTTGCTGCAAATTGAAATTTAAAATGATGCACAGTATGAGAGATCGGCATCAAACCTAGTTCGACGGGCACTCTAGGGCATCAAATCGTCGGTCTATCCTTCTCAGGAACGTTGCCGAACTCCCATGGACCGATTACCTAGACCTTAACGTCGTCGACGCCCTTCCTTGAGGAAGGCAGACACTTCACTAACTCTAAGGACTTCTTTATTGCCCGGAGGTAGACTTTGTAACTATCTCCGACTTTACAAAGAGTGTAGCAGTAGTCCAGTTCGGCAAGGCCCAGGTTCACACCTAGACGCCGATTTATTTCAAGCATGCTAAAAAAGATCCTGTACACGTTCGATGTTAACTGGGATGGCGACACCTTATTTTTTACCATGAACTTATGAAGAAGAGGGTGAAGGGGAAACCTGAGCCCCCCTTCTACGATGGCGATGACTGGGAATGGCACTCCCTTCTCAGTCTCGCCCATACGGTAGTCATTGTGGTCGACCAGCTCTAAGCCGATCTCATCTGGGATGTCAAACCTGGCCCTGAACGAAGCAAGGGCCGACATACCATCTAGCATTTTACGAAGACGGGACGCCATCAGGGGGCAACCGTCAAAACACAGAATAAAATGAACAGCAAAAGAGTTGCAGGCTCAAAGGACACTTACAGTGGTGGGTGCCGAAACAGCTGACGCACATGCTATTTAGGAGGCAAAGGAAAAAAAGCAAGTGTCTTCCAACTGATTAGGGCATCGCTCTTTTATACACACCAGAGCCGTCGGTTCGTACACGGTAAAATGACGTTAATCATGACGCTCTGCCGAAACGTCACATCGGCCGTCGATTCAATAACGCCCCACCAATGAATCTTTTAAAATTCCCGCCATTTATGTGGCCGGGTGACCGTTACAGCCCTTGGCCGTTTCAGAAACCAAAACGACACAAAGGCTGGGGGGCAATTGTGGGGGAATAACCCCCGGCCTAACCCAATGGGTGAGACCCAATCTGCGCATATTAAAGTTCGGGCTGCTTTGCTAGCCCAAATCAGAATTAGAGGGAAGGCTAGCTTTGACTGCCGACCTCCTTCACAGCATAGCCCAAACTGTGAAAAGCGGGCCCAAACCGCTAGCGGTCTTTGCGCATTAAATGCAGAGTTGACTCGCATTAAATGCACAAGCGGCTGCCCACGCGACGTCGACATGCACGTCCGGTCAGCCGGAATCCTCCACGAGGGTGCGCCAGACCTTGTGAGTAATCAGGCGGCGTTAATGATGATGCCTACCCAGCAGGCCATGAGAGCCTGCTGGTAGGCCAAGGCAAAACACACTCCCTCAAAGATTCTATAAATACCCAAGGCATCGAGAACCAGGTATGGACAGTAAACTCCAAGTATTCACAACTTTCATTCATCTTTATCGATTAAGCTTGCTAACTTAATCTTCGGAGTGTGATCGGCCCATTAAGGGTCGACCCATTCTAACCTCCTTGTCTTGTAGGAGATATTTGGACTCATCCATTTGGGGCTTGAGAGTTCGGCCCAGCCTTCCCGAAAAATTCCACTTACAATAAGCTAGGACTAGCATAAAAACAAACAAACAAAAAAAAGAGAGAGAAAAAGATTAAAAAAATTAATTTTTTCCTTATAAATTAAAAAAACTTGAAATAAGCTCTACCAAATAGTTTTTTTTTCCCACAAAACCAACCAATAGGATTTGGAGATTTATTAATTCGGTGCTTGATTGGATCTACTTATTTACTATTTATTTTTTTATTTTTCTAATTTTATAACTTAAAATATATTTGTTTCTTTTAAAAGTTTTTAGTTTATGTTTTCAACTATTTTACTAAAAATAAAAAAACTAATGTTTTTTGTTTTTAGTTGTTTACAAAATTAAAAAAATAAAATAAAAAACACTAAAATAAATGTGTTCTTTGTTTCCAAAATATTGCTTGGATACTGTTGGCACAATGATAACCTACAAATACCCATTACTAAATTATAAAAAATACAAAACAAAAATTAAAAATTGACAGCGTTACCAAACAAGGACATAGTATTTTGTTAAATCTATGGATCAAATATGTATAAGGTTCCTCGGCAAGAGTTTGCTCAGGGCACTTTTGCCCTGTGGAGGCCTATAAGTGAAGCTTTTCATGTTCACATTCGGTTAATGGCTGAGCCCAATGACTCATTTCAGCAGCTTACTCGGTTGTGCTCACCTTAAGGAGCGTTATAATTTTTAACATGAAAGTTATAGATAATGATATTAAATAGTGGCCTATTTGGCTATTCTAAAAATGTAAATTATTTTATAATTTATAAAACAGATAAAATAACTCAAGAAAAAGTTTAAAGAATAATTGTTCAAGAATTATCAAATATTTATCATATTAGTTCTTCTAAAACTATTAGTGTTAAATATTCTGGGCTACCCAATACTTTATTGATAATATATAACCAAAAGAATACAACATAAGATTTGAGAACTTAACTATACTTCACTTCCTTCTATTTTCTCTCTACTTCTTCCTTTCTATTTCTCTCTGTTTCTTTATTTATATTTTTTCTCTGTTCTTGATTGTATCTCAAATTATCAACTGAGCCCCTATTTATAATGATTTGGAATAGGTGGTAAGTCAGATTCATATTCCAATCTAATTCGTATTCCACAAGTCGGTTGAGACTATGAGGTCATCCATGACGCTTGTTTGCAGATGAAGTCATTTATGACTTCATAACGCTCCCCTTTTGATGACCGTAATATATATTAGAATATATTAAAACTGCCTCATTAAAACATTGCTAGGAAAAACTCAGTGAGAAAAAAAATCTTAGCGAAGAAAAAAGAGTACAGTGCTTAACTTCCTCTGTTTAATAAAAACTTGTTTTGCTTTATGAAATATTTCTAAGACGATGCATACCAATGTCATGCACTAATTTCTCAAATGTTATAGTTGGTAGTACTTTAGTAAACAAGCCTGCCAAATTATCACTTGAACGTATTTGCTGAACATCAATATCATCGCTTTTCTAGAGCTTATGTGTATGGAAGAACTTTGGAGAAATATGTTTCGTTATGTCACCTTTGATGTAGTCTCCCTTAATCTGTGTAATACAAGATGCATTGACCTCGTATAATATTGTCGAGGTATCTTTGACTGTAGATAATTGGCAGCTTTCTTAAATATATCGAATCATGTATCTTAGCCAGATGTACTCTCATCTTGCTTCATGAATTGCAATTATTTTAGAATGATTTAAAGAAATTACAATTAATGTTTGCTCCATAGATCGCCAGGATATAACAGTATTACCATAAGTAAACATATACCCAGTTTGAAACTGAGCTTTATGTGGGTCAAAAAGGTAACCAGTGTCTGTATAGCCAATTAATTCATATTGTGACTCTCTTGAATAGAATAAACCCATATCAGTTGTCCCTTGTAGGTAACTCAATATATACTTAATTCCTTTCCAATGTCTTTGCGTTGGTGCAAAACTATATCGCGTCAACAAATTGACAGAGAATGCTATATTAGGTCTTGTACAATTTGCAAGATATATAAAAGCACCGATTGTACTAAGATATGGTACTTCAGGACCAATAAGTTCTTTACCATCTTCTCAATAATGGAAATGATCTTTCTGTACATTTAGTGAACGGACAACCATTGGAGAACTTAATGGATGAGCCTTGTCCATGTAAAACTGCTTTAAAACCTTTTCAGTATATGCCGATTGATGGACAATAATTCTATTTGATAAGTGCTCAATCTGTAATCCAAGACAAAACTTGTTTTTTCCAATATGTTTCATTTCAAACTCCTTCTTTAAATAATTAACGGCTTTAGTAATCTTTTTAGGAGTTTCGATCATATTCAAATCGTCAACATAGAATGCAATGATAACAAATCCGAATTCTGATTTCTTAATGCAAATGCATGGGCAAATTATATTATTCACATATTCTTCTTTCAAGAGATATTTATTTAAATGATTGTACCACATGCAACTGAATTGCTTTAACTAGTGTAAAGATCTTTGAAGTTTGATTGAACAGAAATTTCGTGGTTTTGAAATATTTGCTTCAGACATCTTGAATCCTTCAGAGATTCTCATATATAAACCATTATTCAATTTCCTATAAAAAAAATATAGTTACTACATCCATTAGACACATATCTAGTCATTCTAAAATTAATAAACTAATCAAGATTCTGCATGTAATTGCATCTATTACAGGAGAGTAAGTCTCATCATAGTCAATACCAGCTCTCTACGAGAAACATTGTGCTACAAGTCGGGCTTTATATCGTACTATTTCATTTTTCTCATTTCGCTTTCTTACAAATACCCATTTATATCCAACTAGTTTCACATCTTCAGGTTTGTGGACTACAGATCCAAATACTTTACGTTGTGCTAATGAGTATAATTCTGCCTCAATAGCTTCTTTTAATTTTGGTCAATCAATATTACGTCAACATTCGTTAACTGTCTGTGGTTCAGTCTCTTCATTACTTCTGGTAATACCAAAAGCTACTTTAAATAAAACTGCATTGTCGACAACCATTTTATTTCTATTCCAACTTTCTCCTGTATTCATATAACTTATTGAGATCTTATTATTTTTTAGTACCATATCACTTATAGGAAATATCTCTTAAAGAGGTTTCTCTCTTGGAAATTATTCTTCAAGATTCTCTTCTTTATGAAGTTTAAATATTGTGTTATCTTCAGGAGCACTAACTTGCTTATGCATTTTTTTCTTGTGTCTTCCTTTTCCAGGAACAATGTTTTTTGCATCGACAGGCTTCCCACGCTTCAGGCGTGTTTTAGATTCATTTGCTGCTATATTAATAGATTGTCCGACAAGGATATTAATACGTGCTAGAGTATTAGCAGCTAGTATATGTGATTTTGTCACTTTTCTTGTGTTGGTGAACGTATCTGGCAATTAATTTGCAATTGTCTCTAAATGAATGATTCTATAAATTTTGGGTTCACATTGACTTGTTCGAGGATCAATATAAGACATTGTTGCAACATTCCAATTGATCTCTCGTTACTTTTCTAATTGCGCATTTTTCCCCTTAATGGTGGGAAAACTAATTCATCAATTCGTATGGAAGAGTGCACACATTATGCGCTAATCCTACATATATGATCCAAAAGTTTTTTTTTTTATACTGAGGCCTCCGGCCACTTGGCGAAAATCTAAAAAAAAAAGGGCCTTAATTCCATTACCTAGATTTTATTTGATTATCCTAATTGATGGTAAGCTTTGGAGAAACACAATCGTACAAATTGGGCCACTTTCTAGCTTGGGCCACTTAGCCCAGTCAAAGCTACAGGATTACTCGGATTATCTAAAAAATGTATGCACTCTTCCATGGCTTTAAAGAGGAGATTTAGAATTATCGAATTGGAATCCAACGAAGCCCATACCGTAAGGCCCATGAGGATAACTTTCGTAAGCACAGGCCCATGGGCCTAATTGACAAAGAATTCCTGCCTCTTTTCATTCTCTCCTCTTGACCATTTGAATGAAATTTTTTTCCTCTCATTTGATTTGCTTATTCTTTCTAGAACAGAATCATACATTTTGCCTTTAATGTATGTTCTTTACAATGTGTTTGTAAAGAAAGAATCACTTGCAAGGACTAGTAGAGTCTTTTAACTTTGCAACTTGGTTGGACACCTTTAAGCTGGTTTCTATACTTTATAAGCCATTTTGCATAAAATATATATAATTTTAGTGATTCTCTGGAGAAAGTAGGTTCCATCTACTTCCACACAGAAGAAAATGTGGTTGTCTCACAAAGTAAAATGAACTTTCTTTTCCCTTCTGTTCTTGATTTTTCACACAACCACTTGCATGAGAGAGAGAGAGACAGGTCTTGATACTTGTCAATGGGGTCCCTTAGAAAATGACAATGGTTGGGATACTGAAAACCAAATTTGTCTACTAGGAGTGAGGCAGCATGTGAACTGCATCTCACGCTCACCTGTCACTCATCACACCTTATCACAATGGTTACTCACCCCCCTCCCTCATGGAAGCAATTAATTTGCCCCACGGTTCCATGTGCTTCAATACTTAGCTCATGCATGCCCAAACTGCACCATTCATGTCCCCAAAAACCTCTTAAAGAGTGTAAAACTAGTGTCAAATTTAATAGAACAGCCAACATGACCAACAAATTCACGCTAAGCAAGCAAAACCCATAAAAGCCCAAGGATTCTTGTTCAGATGGATTTGAGGCTGATAAAATTCAATAATTCCAACCGAAAGATATGTTGTTTAATCCTTGCCACGATAATCAAAATTTTAGAGGTTTCCCACAATAATCAAAACCCATTGGTTGTTTCAACAAAAAAATAAAAAATATATAGAAGAGAATAACCACAATGACTACTAGTAAAAGAAAGGGATTTGAATATTGTTGAAGGTTTTTCACATTGGGAAGGACTGGTGGTGAGGTTATAAGTGTGAGGGAAAGTTTCATCCTTTGAGCTAACTTTTGGGGTTGAGATAAGGTATTGGTGATGGATGGTCTTGGACCTATCTCAACCCCAAAAGCTAGCTCAAGGGGTGAGGCTTTCCCTCACAATGTTAAACTAACCACTAGCTCCTTCCACAGTTGATGAGGGACAAATTTTCAATAATAAGTTAGTACAAACTAGTACCATTAACATTAAACTATTATAGTATGAGATCCACCACTATATCGAGAGTAAAATATCATAACACGAGTAGTATCCTAAAAAGATGAATGCTACCTACCTACAAGAGGGCCAAAGCCCCTACATTGGTGACTGATATGGGGGTGTGCAGGGGCCCCGCCCCCTAAGTTTTTGAAAATTTCACTAATTATACTGAATATTTTGGGTTTTTGGGCAAATAAATGGTACATTGACCCCAAAATTCAAAAACATTACCTTGCCTCGTTAAAGTTTAAAAATCATTGCTTAGATCCTAAGTTATTGAGTATTGTGATAAATAAATAACCAAATAAATATTTATTACCCCCACTAACAGTCAAATAGATTCACTTTGACCATCCCAAAAGTTTCTCCTACTTTTTCATATTCATTTTGATATTTGTTGTTCATTGTAAAGTTTAGATTTGAGTGGTTTGTACTATTAAATTTTTTTTTTTATGTTGGCTCCTTTCTGTAAAAGTTTTGAGTTTGCTAATACCTAATGAAAGGAGTAAGATGATGTGGATAAGTTAAACCCATAACTCATGACAATAATGGAGGTGCCACTTTTACTGGGATCACCTTACTTGCCGAAATTAGACTCGGGTCTCAAAGCTAATAGCCCATTTATTAGAAGGGGCTGCCTCAATGATGCAAGTTTTATTTTACCGAAATGCAATGCCAATGTAGTGGGACAGTTGACAATGTGGTGTTGACAGTCGAGGTGTGAACCACGTGCATATGCCTGCCCGTTTATATGACTCGGCCAGTAAGTATTATGGTGTTGACAGTCGAGGTGTGAACCACGTGCATATGCCTGCCTGTTTATATGACTCGGCCAGTAAGTATTCATTGTGGAATAGTCTCTGGAAGTATACTCCACATGGTCACGCTAACGGAAAGAGTGCTCCACATGGTAAAAAAGCTCACACAAAAGAAGGTAGGTGTTGAATTAAAATGGGTCGGGTCAAATTGAATCCAATCAAATGAAAAAGAATGGAGATAGTTCAAAAATTCAGCTGGAAAACGAGATCTGATCCAATCCAATAAGTTGGAATTTCAGTAAGCGGGGCTTACATGGGTTCATCAATCTGCCCTGTATCCAGCATCCACATAAACCTGCCAAAATCCAATGCGGTTGCACTTGCTGATTGAACGGCTTCGAGTTAACCCATTTAAGTGTCGAACCCGACCTAAACCTGCAGGTCTGCAACCCTGGCCTTTTAGTAAGGCAGTTGCCAACCAAATGTTAGTGACAAAAAGAAAAAGGCAAATTACATTTACTTCTCTTTAGGTTTAAAATTATTACAATTTATTTTTTGAGCTTTTAAAAATTACATTTTCTTCCTTTGAGGTTTAAGGTGAGTTACATTTTTTCTTACATGTTAAATTTTTTAACAGAATATATGTGATGTTAACAAAAAAAATAAGTTTATTATTTAAATTGCCCTTAATGTGCATAAAATAACATAAATAGGATTTTTATTTTGCTTCTAAAATTAATTTGTATGTTAATTTTTAAAATTTTTATTTTTTTTCCTAAATGTTAAATCTTTTTTCTCCACGTGTGTTGATTTTTTTTATAGTATGTAAGATCTATTTGTCATGTCATAAGAAAAAAAAAAATTATTTGTTATTTTATGCATATTAGGTACAATTTAGATAATGAATTTATTTTTTTTGTTGACATCACATATATTCAGTTAAAAAATTTAATATCTGAATAAAAATGTAACTCACCTCAAACCTTAAGGAAGAAAGATGTAATTTTTAGAATATCAAAAAGTAAGTTGTAATAATCTCAAACCTCAAAAGAGGTAGATATAATTTGCTCAAAAAAGAATGATGCAAAATCCTCCTAATAGTGCTAATGCTTTTTTACACATCACGGACCATGTGGTGGTGGGCCGTAAGGCGTAAGAGGACCAGAACTTTGTCCCTCTGGGATTGCCTTTTCATTTTAGTGTTGGACTAAGCGAAGCCTTGATAAGATTGCACACCTTCGGCTTTTTGGGGTTTAACCGCGTGTACTGGGACACGGGTACCACGTGAGGGTGGCGGTCTCTGGAACGCATGGGTGTAAATCTGATAATCAAATGGAATTTATCCCATTGACTTTTTTTTTTTTTTAAGATTTAAAACCCAACTTAACATTTGACAATCATGAACTAAATTGACCCATTAGGTCGGATTGATTCGATTCCCTAGTTTTTAAAGTTCTTTTATGCACTCATCTATGCTAATACTCGTGTCTTACACTTTTATTTTGACTGATATGCTACTTTTGATAAATTCCAATTGATGTGGCAGTATCAAAATTGCAAATGTCTCTCAATCTCACCAGGCACTAAGCATTCTGCAAGATGAAAAATGCTATTATTATTTAAAAAAGTTGTGCAAATAGTTTTACTAGAATAACAAGATGATAATATTTTTATAATTATGACCATCGTATTAGATATTTTGTTTCTAAATGAAAGGGTATCATTTGCCCTCATTGTTTTGTGCAAAAAATTATGTATAAAATTTTTAGTTGTGTAAGATTACTCTTGAAAGTGATATCAACCTCAGTACACAAGCATGAGCGGGTTCAAAAATAAAAATACCCCAAAGGTGCCGCAAAAGTGAGAGAGAAAAACATGAAGTGAGTAGTAGCGGCCGCAAAAATCTAAATTAATACTCTTATTGTTTTATCCATGTGAGCTAAATAAGTTGTACACAATGTTAGTAATTTATTGAACTTTACAAGACAGTTTAGAAAGATAAAAAGAGCGTGTCAAATACTTACCAAATTATAGTGTTTGCTTTTTATAATAACATAGATGAGTGAGTTTTGAGAGACACTATAGAGTAGGGGTGTGCATAAGTTGGGTTGAATTGGGTTGGGTTGGGTCCATACTAGACCCAGAACCAATCCGAACTTGATCGATTCTAGATTTTGGACCGGAGTCAAACCGAGCATTTAATGGAATCGAACGAAACCAACTCAGCTCGGTTCGGGTTGGTTTGGTTCAGTCTCATACCTCTAGTTGAGTTGGGTCTAGATTGGTCTGAGTTAAGTCGGCTTTACTTTTATGTATATTGTTTAACTTATTTATTAAAAAAAATAAAATAATAAGATTGATTTTGCATTATTATTTATTCAAAAAAATAAAAAGTGATGTACAAATACAAAGCAATAAATATTTAAGTACAAATAACAATGATCTAATAACATATATACAATATATATATGGACTTTTATGGTATATAAAGATTGGGTCTCGGTTCAGTTCTTGGATCGATACAAATTGAATTGGTTCTCGGTTCGGTTCGAGTTTAGAAAATGTAGAACGGAGAATCGAATCAAACTTATTGATTTGTCAATTTTTAGACCTAGATCTGAATTGAACTCTTTACAAATCTAAATCAAACTAATCCAAAGAGGCTAAATTGATTCAATTTTCGATTTTTTTGTGCATCCTACTATAGAGTTCAGAAAGAGAAAATACCAAATTGGTGTTCTATATATATATATACAGTATGTGTACATGGGAATTAATCATCAAATAAAAGACATTTTACTTAATTAATGCGGATAAAGAAAAAGAAATGGTAGAAAAAATTTAAAAAGAAAAAACAGAAAGTGAAGTACCTGTGAAAGTGAAAGCCGAATCCATGAAGAAAGTACGTGAGGTTTAGAAACAATTTAAAAGCAAAAAAAAAAAAAGTGAAGTAGTCGTGAAAGTAGAAAAAATTTGAAAAGAAAAAAAAAAAAGTGAAGAACCTGTGACAGTGAAAGCCGAATCCATGAAGAAAGAACGTAAGGTTAAGAAAAAATTTAAAAACAAAAAACAGAAAGTGAAGTACCTGTCGAAGTGAAAGCAGAATCCGTGAAGAAAGTACGTGAGGTTTGAGAAGTGTAGCGATTAGCGAAGTATCCTACTACAACCCTCCACAGCAAAGTCCACACGGCGTTGCAACTTGCAGGAAAGGATACGTCGGCTGCTGGTCACAGGAAAAGCCCTCCAGCCAGCCACGTCACTCCAACTCAGGCTTGCTTGTGCCGCCAATCTGGCTTTCGATAATTAATTTGATTGATAATAATTATTGCTCTAAAAAAATCTGGAAGGTTTTAAAGCTGTTACCAGTTGATTAATGCGACTAAACAAATTAAGCATGTATTATAGTATTAACGTTTAGTTTTGATGCAATGATACAGTGTATAATTTTTTACACGAGAAGAGTATTATAATGTGATATATGTCTTTTAAAAATTAAGTTTAATATAAAAATACAAGGTTCAGAGACACGTGTAGCATTTTGATCTGCACTTGTTTAAAAAAATTATACACTGTAAGTGTATAAAAATTAAACTCATAGATTATTAAATTCTAACGGAGATTTATAATTTTTTTTACATTTTCCTCATACTATACAATTCGCTACATGACTATTGAACCTTTGTGTTAAGGGCATTTGTTAACATTTGTTGATAAAAAATATTCTTAGTAAAAAGTAAAAAAAATATAACAAGAAATAAAATCACATTGTTTTAACGAATGGTGTGGCTATGAATTGAGACCTTTTATTTTTTTTGAATACATTAGAGGGCAAAAGTCTTAAGAAGGTAGAGAATGACGATAACAAGTTAACTTGAAATGAAAAGACCTCTCAAAATAAATAAAAATATTTTTTAAACGATTTATTATTTGAAAAAAATTAATATTACTGATGTAATAAAAAGCTATTTGTGTATTAGCTAACTAGTGGAACCTTCTTTTTAGGTCTAAGAGCCCATTTGATTATGATTTTTTAAAGCTTTTTTTAAATTTCTTTTGACTTATAACAAAAAAAATTTACTTTTTTTACTTGTCTTAGCTTCGGAAAATAAAAAAACTAAAAACTTTAGTATCCGTTTGGAAGTGTTGTCAGTTTTTGTTTTTTGTTATGTGTAATAGGTGTGTATTTTTATTTTTTATTTTTTATAATTTGATGATGACATTTATAAATTACCGTTCTGCTAATAGTACCATATCAATATTTTAGAATAAAAAAACACACTTATTTTAATATTTTTTTATATTTTTTATTTTTTAAAAAATAAAAAACAGAAATAAAAAACATAATTTTTGTACTTTTATATAAAAAAAATCAAACGGGCCTAAATGACGAGCCATCCGGATAAAGTGTCGGTAGGGGCGTGACTCACTTGCAGCGGCCACTACTCTTCACTATAATACTCAATCTAAGAAAATTTGGTAAAATGAGGTCCATTTGTCAGGTAACAGCTGTTGAGCTTCCCATCACCATGCATTTGGGGTGGACACTGATTAGATGGGCCGGATTCATATTGGACATATACTATAAATAATTTGTCGGGTTTAAACTGAATTTTTAAATTTAAAAAATTAAATTATTAAGCTTGTTTATTTAAACACTTAACCCCGAGTGCATGTACCCAAGTATGTAATAGCAGTCAAGTTGCCTGGTGATGGTGTGGATGACAGTGATGGTGTAATTTGGATTTTGGCTTTATTTAATGCAAAAGGTACATCCGGCTTTGGCTTCACGTTTATCTCCTGCGCCTCCTTTTTCTTCCTCCTCTCCTGTGGCTGCATGTCGAGGGGGTTGAATGTGGTGAATGCGTCTTTTCTTTTGTTTCTATCTCACTTTCGTGGTGAGTCACTGGATTGGGACCCGGCCCCACACTGCAGATTTTGCAATGCGTGCCCTTTCTTTGTCATTTTGCTTTGGCTCATTTTTCAAAGTTACCACTTTCTAATCTCTAACCCATTAAACCAAAATCAATTTCAATGATTAATCGAAACTAGTACCAACTTTAGCCGTAAAACCAAACAATAACGAATTTTATGTTTCGTTCATTTCACCAGCACGACTCGATAAATTTGTATTTACTAAAAATTTGAGTTATCTGAACTTAAATCATGATCAGTGCTATTAAATGTCATTTGATGTCAATTTAAAAAATAAATAACTTAAATTTGTACATATTTTAAAATATGATAAATTTTTAAATAAAATTTAAACAACCTACTACTTGATCCGTTTACAATCCTAGTCCCAAATTGAAGCATAAAGTTACTTTATTTTCAGTTTTCGTAACTTATCTATTTCAATTAAAGAAACAAAGAGACAAAAAAAAAAAAAAAAACCTCCTCAAAGTTATTTAGGAAATAAAAAATCTATGTTTGTACATTGGATGCGGTGGCTCTCCCACATCGAGACAATTTGAGTGTATGTGTATTTATAAACTTTTTCACCACTTTACGTGTAATGGGTTGTGTTGAGTTTGATTATTTAAAAAAAAAAACTAATTCTCGACTTGTGGCACGTTCTTCTAATCGTGTTGGGTTGTCCCTCTCATATTGGGAGACTTTGAGTGTGTTTGTGTGCATTTATATACCTTGTCACTACTTCTTGTTTAACTTGTTGTGTTAGGTTTGATTACTTAAAAAAAAAAAAAAAAAAATGGGTACATTGCATGGGATTGTTTTTTTATTTATAGTTTTGAAGCTGTTTTATCCATTTCTGATCAAGGGGTATTGCTTTTGGTATAATTAGGTGTCGATGGTTTATGGTTGATACTTTCAAGTTGGTTTTGGCTGCTAAGGCTTTTAAAATTTAAACTATTGTAGATTTGAATCAAGGATGTAACCTAAAATTAAGAATCTTTTTTGGGTGCATGACGAAACTATATTAAGCATGCGTTCTTAATTTGATTTTTATAAATATCTGTTGCGTGTACGTAACACAAAAAAATAAATAAATTGAATTAGCGCATGATGCACGCCCAAATTATGTTCTTCAATCGCTTTGATCATCATTACTCTGCTAAAAAATTAAACGGAATAAACAAATGCACATCATAATCATCTAAAATGATACTATTTGTTTGCACCATTTGATTGAAATAGCTCAACCATGCATGGTAGTTGGCTTGTAGGTAGCCACACCCTGCGATGGATTTTCTTGAATTCTTGGCACTATGTGGATTGGTAAACTCAGCATGTTCGTAATGCTCTAAGCTTTTTACTTTGATACCTTGAGGTATCTGCACAGGCAAAGCAGTTGGTATGCAATACATTCGCCTTGATCCTTCTTCACGCCTCTTTAGGATCAGCTATTATTCATACAATATATGAAGTTTTTATGCAGTGGTAGATGCAAGATTTGTATAAAAGGGGAGCCAAGGTAAATTTTTTTAAATTTTGTAGGACAAAGGTAAAATTTTTAAAATTTTGGGAGCCAATACCTATATATTATTTCTGTAAATACTAAAAAATTTATAGGTATTATGAAAAATTTTAAAAGTTTTAAGAAGCTGTGGCCCCAACCACCCCCCTCCGTCCCCTACTGTTTGTATTGTTCATGTGAATTTTAACCTTGCATGAGCTCTAAGAAATTATTAGTTAAAAGTCCGGCTCTGGTGGGGTCAGTTGATCCCATCAGCCAATTAAAAATCCTAAATTTTTTTTAATGTTATACATTTAAAAAAATACATTGTTGACCCCATCAAAAAAATACTTGACTCCAAAACTTATATAAACACCAAACCCAACACATTGTTTGTTCCATTGAAGAGAGAGAGAAAGGGAGAACTTTGTTGCCTAGCTATCGACTTGTTGCCATTGGTGTTAATTTCACAGTCGGTGCAACTCTGTAGTCTTTTTCTTCTTCACGCACTATTTTCTCCCTTTTTTGTTTTCAAATTTTTCTTTTAATATTTATGAGTTATGAGAAGCTGAATGTCAATGAATTTTTATTTCAGGGGTCTCACCATTGATCACTATTAATGTCTTTTTTGTTGTTGCTACATTAGAGAGCTAAATGCTTAAAGAGAGGGATGGTGAATCGAACCCGTAAATATATGGTATTGGTGAAGACACTATTACCACTTAATTAACCTTACTCCTCGATTATTGTAGGATCAAACTGAATATGTTTTTTTTTTTGTTTATTAGTTTAGCTTATATGAATGAATGATTAATTGGTGATATACATGGAGAAGGATATATTTGATGATATTAATAATGAATTTTTTTTTTACCACTTTCAAAATATGAAATCTTATCTATGGCAATCATAAAAACACATATATTTGCATTTTTTTTTGGCCAAAAACAATAGCATCAATATATTATATTATTTTATATATATATTAGAATTAGTATTTGAGTTTTCATATGACCCATCAAAAACAATTTCCAGAGCCGTCATTGAATCCTGTTAAAAAAAAAACACACACACACACATTGGCCTTGGTACTTGTGCTATAGATGTTGAGCAAAGGGTGACCTCAAAGTAAGCCAAATTACTGTTTTCTGGTAGATTTGCTATATTTTGGGTATTGATAGGTATTAAAAGCATTGTAGTCAGGCTGCCAATACAGTGAAAGAAAGCTAGCTAATCCACATCCAACCATTCTGTAGAGAAGAAAGATAAAGTTTTATCAGCTTGCACTCAAAGTGGGGACATGCTTCTCTACAAATTCCTATTGCTTGATTGGAACTCAATGCCAAAAAGGGGGACTGAATCAAAGGCTTTTTGCTTATAATGGGTCCTCAAAGTTTGGTTTCAGGTGATTTAGAAAACATGGGAAATGCACCTAGTCAAATGGGGTTGTGGTGTTCTTGTCTGGCATATGTAGCTTACTCTGCCAAGAACTGGGTATTTCCAACACTGCCCCTTATTTTTATGTAATTAGATTCTCCCCTTGTTTGTTTTTGTTTTTTTTTTCTTTTCTTGCATTTGTTCACTAATTACATTAGGTTGTCTTCTTTATTTGTTGGTCTAGGTGTGAGTATAACCATCTTGTATTTTTCTTCACATCCATGTGTTTTAGATTGTTTTTAGTAATGTATTTGGTGTAAGTGTGACAACAAATTGGTTCATCTAACATTCAACCTCACATCAATTTATGTTTATAAGTATTATTTAAATTTTAAGAATTAGTGGTACTTTGGACATGATAATGGATTGGTATAGTGTTGCCTTTTGGTTGGTTAAATTCGCTACTGATACAGAGAATGTGTATGCACTATGTACTATTGTGAATATTTAAATATTTTTTCTTGGGAAAATGTGTGAATGGAAATAAAATAAAATAGATGCAAACAAGAAAATGAATTTTTAGAAGATGGATGGGAATTCTCACATCTAAGAGACAATGAGAAAAAACCAAAATTTAGAAGTTTACCAAAGGAAAAGCAACAAAGGAATTCGATTAGTTTGAGGTCAGTGAAATCCCTCTGCGTAAGCTATGTATTAGATGGAAAGAACATATAGTAACGAACAACTAGAGTCTTGACATACCTACAAATTTACTAGAGTTTATCTTCTGATTGTTGTTGTTGTCGTCGCAATAGTACAAGCGAAATGTCCAATTGTGACAACAAAAACAACAAAAGAAAATGGAAAAACCAAAGCAATTGTTGATACCAATTACGAAACATTAGCAATTTAGGGAGAAAATTCCTTCTCATGAGCCATTATTTTTTGTGAGAGAAAATTATCTACACATGGTGATAAACGCACCAATAAGCCGTCACTCAACTGTATTTCTAATTATATACAAAATAATTATTGTAATACAGTAACATGTGTATGTTTGCAGAAGATCTTCACAAAGAATATAAATGCCATAAAATTTTGTTAGTGTTTAGAATTAGACCAAATTGGAAAGGGTGTTTTTTTGGCCCAATTACGTAATTGAAGAGGGGTGAATTGAGTTTTTAAAAATTAATAGTAAACAAAAACAATTAAGAATTAATTAACCAATGAAACAGTGAATTCAAAATATATGTACAATACAAGCAATCAATGAAAAGTAAGAAAGAGAAAAACAAAGCAAAAGAAGAACATTAGATTTATTAAGATTTAGTCATAATATGTGACCTACGTCTTCATCTCCAAGATTCTTTTGAAAGTTTTTTACTATGCAAAAATTTCTTTACACAGCAAGTGCTGGTTGTCTAAGTGTCCAGCTCACTTTATATAAGAATTTTTCCCAAACACTTGTAAGTCATCAAATTCTTCAAGAATCTTCTAAATAAGGCTTTCAATAGTTTGAAATGACTTCTCCAAAAGTTGTTGATCTTCAAAAACATTTTCAATCTCTTCAGGATGAAATTAATCCAATCATATGTGGGGTTCTTCAATCAACATATCTTCTTCTATTGATCCAAGTCTTTTTAAAATCTTCAAGAGAGTTTCAAAATCTTATAATCTCATCTTCAACTGATCTCCAGCTCTTCTCATGCCATATTATAGAAAGCGTCAGCTCTTGCTGTTGACTTTCTTTGGAAGACGTTAGCTTTACCAAGAAAGTGTCGTTACTTTCTTTCAACCTCGGTGTCAGTACCTGATGTCGATCCCCTTTTCCGATCTCAAGTATCAGCATCTCTAAGTTATACTTTAGAACTTGATACCAATATCATTTTTAAGCATCAGCATCTTGGAGTTAGGCTTCAGTACTTGATGTCAATATTTTTTAATGATCTTAAGTGTCAGTATTTCTGAGTTAGGCTTTAGTACTTTATGTTGCCCTTTTTAAGTGTTAGCATAATAGAGTTAGACTGCATTACTTGATGCTGATCTTCTTTTTTAAGTTCGGATCTTTTATTCTTTTAAGATATTTTCAAAATCTTTCACTTTGATGTCGATCTCATTACGCTTAATTTTGTTTTTCATATACTTTATGCTGATTTTCTTTTTCTTGATGCCGATCTACTTTTTAAGTTTAGATATTTAATATTTTCAATATATATTAAGGTTCAAGTCATAATCTAATTGAGATTAAAAACATAAAATAATATCTATACTAAGTAAAATTATTAAATTTTTTACACAATATTTTATTATTAACAAAATCAAGTTATATTTTATCGTCGATATGTTTAACATAAATCAAATATAATATGAGAAGGTTCTTATCCGTTATCAATCCATAAAAAAATGAAATAAAGAAAAGAAAATGGTAGTGGTGGTTTTTCACAGGCCCCCTCCAAATAAATATAAACGTCGTTTTCACGTTACGCATCATGCGAAACGTGCCTCTATAGTTTCTTATGGTGTATATGATATATATATATATATATAATTATTATCATTATCTCATTTGGATTTTTGCGGGGGAATCGGACGAATGGTGACGGCCCTATCAAGGGTCAGGATGATCTCTTGTGACGCCAACGCGATTTTATCATATATTTGTACTGTATGTATTTGTTTGTATGTATTAGTTATGCCATTACGATGAGGACAGTTACCACACGGTGGGTCAGTCGAGTGACACATCAATTAAATTTATTATCAGTTGATAAGATTTAATTAATGTGTCACTTATCAATTAAAGTGTAATTAACGGACGCAATCATGAGTAGTATTTTTCTTATATTGATACACTAGATATAACTTGTGCATACAATGCTTTTAATAAAATATTTTATTTAATTTTTAATAAATTAAATGTAAAAAATATTTTATAATATTTAAATGTGAATGTAAAAAATTAAATAAATTATTTAGACAGATCCTATGTAATAAGACATAACTTATTAAATTTAAAAAACTTATCAGACAATAATAAAAAAACTTTTAGAAAATTTTTACAAGTTATGAGACTCACATAACTTGTTTGGGCAAGATTTGAATTTGGGACAAAAGGTTCAATTGATCTCAACCATTAAATAAAATTCAAAATAAATGTGAGCTGTCGAATATAAATATGAGGAATATATTTTTAAAAAAAATTATGTTTTATTATATAAATGTGCATGTATGTGTTAATTAACTAGGGTTTTAGCTGAGGTGCTTAAGCTAACAAGAGACTAGAGTCAAGGGGAGTGCCGATTATTTGCAGATGCGGCCCACGAGTGACGAGTATTTGGTTCAATTGGTGGCTGCGATGTTTCTTGGAAGCCCGAGAGTTCTGGAGTGATGATTTTATTGCATCATCCCATTCGGACCCTGTGTTCTAAACCAAGATCCATTTAGAGAAGATTGTGAACTTTTGTTCTTTTTTGTTTTTTTTTTTTTCTTTTAACTAACTTACCAAATGGCAAATCTGTATAACAAAATCGTTACGGTCCGGATGAGCGCCACCTGTTGTATGGACATAAATTAAGCTATTTCAGTGTGAGAATATAAGAATTAATTTTACGTATTTCATTAAACCTAGACAGCAGATTGTGAGACATCTAAAGAGAAAAAGAATTATTTGTCACATATTGATTTTCCTAACAAAAGTATACACCCGGCTCATTGCATTTTTTATTTTTTTGAAAGAGATTGCAATATCTACTATTTTCAACCCTCTTTCTCACACTAATAAATTTTATTTTACGGGAGAGGAGGGTGTGTATGGTGGATAGAGTCGTGGTGAATGTAAACTTCTCATTTGAGGGTATTCAACATTCAGTAAAGCTTCGGTTGGCTTAACGTCCAGATGGCATTTATCTTTATGACAATTTTATTTAATTCTAGTGACAATTTCATTTAAAAGGCCACTTATACATTGTTTTTGGATTATTCTTAACACTAAATGCAATTGGAATCTGCTAAAATCATTTTTATGTTCTCTGAAATATTGATCTAGGAGACTTACTTCATTTTTTCACATAGGTATGATTGCCAAATTTTGTGTGAATATTTGTACTATATATATTAGCAGTAAATCCGTGCTATGCTTGGAATTATAAATATTACAATCATAACATGATTTTAGTAAAATTATTTTCTAAATTTGTTTAGAGGAGCATATGTGTTTAAATATCGTTCTAATACATTAGATTTGTTGAAAACATTTTCTTTGTTCCAATAACCACAGAGAAAATTTTATAAAAATAATTTTTATATAATAACTATTATAAGTTGTATTTTTAATATATCTATGTCCTCTAAAAAAAAATATTAGTAATAAGTTTGGAAATCAATTTTATTTGGTCTTAAAAGGGTGAAGATATGCCACTTATTATATATGCTAATTAAAGTTGTTGCATAAATTAACTTTGCTCAATGTGTAGCATAAAATAATCGACTATCGTAGACTCGTGATCTTACATGTGTCTAATTATTATCTTGAAATCACAATACAAATAAATATAAAAAATTAAAATGACAAAGGTTCATTAAGTTAAATATGAGCAAATCTTTTAATTTCATACTTAAACCACATATGTTTCTAAAATTAAAATGGCGAGAAATTTTAACTTGTTTTGATTCTATATAAGGTCAATTAAAGTTTAGATGTATATATATTTAAATTCAACTGAAACTAAATTTGATGGAAGCTGAAATTGTTTGGAAAGGAACTATTGTTTAAGAATTTAAAAAGACTATCAGATTAAATTACTTTATTGATTGTAAAGTGTCATTTACAATGACTGGTTTATGACATGTGTATTTTTTTTTATTTTTTAAATTCAAAAACTCTAAAAAAAAAAAAAGGAATCAAGACTTTCAAGCTTAGTGATCTAACAACGTATTACTATAATCTATACTATATATTGTAGCAACATGTTAGAAGGTCTTTGGCCTTAAAAGTTTCAATCCCTTTTTCTCAATTTTTTAAAAATTTAAAAACATAAAATACATGTGTCATACTATTATTGATTCATCTTAATTTTTTGTTTATTCTAAACTTCATAAATGCTATCAATTAATAGTTATAGTAACATTTTTAAATTTCCTTTATGCTCATTCTAAAGAATCTTTATATATTATAAACTAGATTTTAAGTTTCTAAAATAGAAAGAACATGTTGTGAAATTATTAACACTTTGTCATATATAAAATACATGTGTTGTAATATTATTGGTGCTTTCTAATTTTTTTTATTTCTTCAAAATTTTGTAAGTTCTATCCATTAATGGATGTGATAATATTTCTAGATTTTCTTTAGTATGATCCTTCTAACGAATCCTTAATTAAGTATAAATTATATATTAAAATTATAAAGTAAAAATAACATATATAATGAAATTATTAGCATTTTCTATTATTTTTTATTGTCTCAATTCCCACACCTCTAAAAAATTGTTTTCAAGAAAATAGAAATAACAAATCAGTCTTTTGAACTAAAATAAAAGGAATACAGCTAACTCAAAATGAATAAAATTGTGATGAAATTATTTGTTTATTTAATCTTACTTTTTGCAAAAATGTAAAAACTTATCTCCCTGACAAAGTCAACAGAGCTAGGAAATTGATTTAGGAAACCATTAATCATGGCCCATGAGATTTTTTTTTTTCTTTGGCACTCGATGTTCGTATATATACACAGTATATATAATTTTATAATTGTTTTCCTTTTCCATCTCTTGATATTTATATTAAATGAGTCGAATTATGAATGCATGACAAGGTCTTATTTTTTTTTTTTAAATTAGCACTTATTAAAATTTTAAGTAACTATTCTTAAAAGATAATCATTAAACTCAAAGAAACATTGTGATATAACTATACTCATGTATTGCATTATCAATGGTCTCTTTCTTATTAGGGATAAGTTTCTTCATTAAGATAAATTTGAAAATCGAAGTACTGAAAAAAATGTTTTTGAAAATCAAACTTCTGTAAGTACATGAAGTATTTAGTGATAGGTCAAGTATCCCCGATTCAAAAATACAAATTTTTTTAATTAAAATTTTCAGTTTTGAGTAACTATATATGTGCATATGTACATTCACCATTAAATGCACATAATTCATCTAAATATGTGACTTACATATTGATGGGGACCGAGGAGTTGACCACGAATTCCCCTGACCACACCCCACGCTCGGGGTACTCAGAGGAATGGAGGGTTACTGATGGGGATCGACCAGGAACGCCCTCAATGCCCCGATCAGGAGAAAGCATCGCGACAGGAGGCTCGACCCTGAGAGGCCCGAGGCCCAGCTGGCCAAGGCTTGGTCAGGAAGGTCGTGACTAACCAGTCCCTGGCCGACCACGACCGAATGGGCCACGCCCGAGCAGGTCCAGCGAGATGTGACTAGTCATTCGTCCCACCCCTCACGCCAGCCAAAGCCATCATGGACAACCTAATCATGATAACGTGTTCCCGTCTCCAAGACTTCGCGTGTAGGAGGTAGTCACCCCACTCACCCTGACACGCGCCTAAGGGAGCGCCACGTCTTGAGGATTGGACAACCGCTCCTCCCACTACCCTGCCACCAGTCAGGACCCCCAATGCCAGGTTGCCGCGTGGACAGACAGCCGTCTCCCACCTTTCCCATGC
Source organism: Euryodendron excelsum (assembly GCA_033060915.1). NCBI lineage: Eukaryota > Viridiplantae > Streptophyta > Magnoliopsida > Ericales > Pentaphylacaceae > Euryodendron > Euryodendron excelsum. The sequence goes on along the minus strand of CM065378.1, from coordinate 26,937,033 downwards.
ATGCAACGGCCCCCTAAGGCTACGAGGATGCCTGCCAATATAAAAGAAAAATCATTTTCCCCAAGGAGGTACGCAAACAGAAAACTCTAACCAGAAAACTTTGCTGATCTCTCCAAAAAGTCTAACTTAGGCATCGGAGTGCCCTTGGCTGGCACCACACCGGTGCCCTTCACTCTTTTTCCTTCTCAGATTATATTGGAGTCGATCGTTGCCGACCTGGGAACCGACTTACTGCATCATCAGTTGGCGCCGTCTGTGGGAACGATTGTTTTCCATTTTCATGGTCGTCACCAGGTCTGGCACTTCACGCGTTTCCCTGCCCATGGAGGATCAAAACACCAACCGAGTCGCTGGTGACCAAAGCACCGACAGAGTTACCGCCCTCGAAACTTGCATGGCCGCCGTTATGGCCAACATGCAGATGCTGATTACCCAAAACCAGGAGTTGCTTCAACGCCTCCTCGCTACCCCCACGGGGGGACAACTGCCCAGGACCCAACCGGAGAATGAAAGAAGTCACGCCAGCCGAGACGCGAACGAAGATCCCGTCTTGCCTGCCGGCGGCCTCTCGCCCCCTGGCGCTGTGCCACCGCCCCGAGACGACCATGCTCCACCGGACGAAGCACAAAGCCAGGCCCCTGGCCTGCCGCCTCGACGCCGCTCCCAGCACGTTGAAGAGGAAGGGGAGAGGGGGGACAATCCCCCGGCCTGGGACGAGCGATTGAGAGCCCCTCCAAGCCCAGATGACCGGGGTCATGGAAGCTGTGAGGACCAGAACTCCAAACACCGTTGAGGAAATGGTAAACAGAACCGACTCCCCGTTCACCCAGGCAGTCATGCAGGTCCCCCTACCGCCTAAGTTCAAGATGCCCACCATGGAGATGTTCGATGGGACGAAGGACTCATTGGACCACTTGGAGACCTACAAGGCTTTGATGCAGCTCCAAGCCGTCCCCGACGAGGTTATGTGCCGCGCTTTCCCTGTCACTCTCAAAGGGGCAGCTAGAGTGTGGTTCAACTGGATTCAGCCCTCCACTGTCACTTCCTTCGCTCAGCTCAGCAAGCTGTTCGTCGGACACTACATTGGAGCCCAGCGGCAGAGGAGACCGGCGATCAGCTTGCTTAACGTGAAGCAGAAAAAAGACGAAACTCTACGAGAGTTTGTCACCAGGTTCAACCTGGAAACCTTGGAGGTGGACGATGTTGACGACAAGGTCGCAGTCATCGCTTTCATGAGTGGAGTCAGGACCCATAAGTTCATGTTTTCGTTGGCCAAGGTGCCTCCGAAGATTATGGCGGACCTCATGATCAAAGCCCAGAAGCATATGAATGCCGAGGACACGATGAACGCTAGACGGGAACGCGATGAGGGTGTCACTTCCCGGTCAGATAAGAAGAAGAGGTCACCCGAACGCAAGGACGACCGAGACAAGAAGGCCATGAGGAGCGAGCGGGTGGAAAGGAGGGACCGACCAAGAAGCCGTTTCGCTGCCTTCGAGCGCAATTTCACTCCGCTAACCATGCCATTGGAGCACGTCCTGAACGAGATCAAGAATGACCCAGACTTGAAATGGCCTGGGAAGCTAAGGGGAGACCCCGAAGAGAGAAACCGAAGGAAGTACTGTCGATTCCATAGGGACCATGGCCACAACATAGAGGATTGTTTCGATCTCAAGCAACAGATAGAGAACCTGATCAAAGAAGGACGTTTGGGGCAGTACGTTGCTAGCCAACGGCAAGACAGAGCACGACCGTCCGAGCAAAAGAGTCCAGAAAGAGCCCCAGCACACCAACGCCCGATTGGAGAGATAAGGGTCATCTCTGGGGGCTTTGGAGGTGGCGGTGAGTCCTCATCCGCCAGAAAGAACCATGTTAGGAGGGCGAAGCAAGCAGAAGTGTTCAATGTTGGCCGACCGAGCAAAAAGCCCTGACCAGACGTACCGGACGTAGTATTCACCGAGGACGAAGCTTCGGAGCTGAGTCACCCGCACGATGACGCCCTGGTGGTCAGCGCCATCATCTCTAACTACAGAACACGACGAATCCTCATCGATAATGGCAGCTCGGCTGACATCTTGTTCTGGGGAGTCTTCAAACAACTGCAGATACCGAGAGAGACCCTGAAGCCTGTGAACTCCCCCCTTGTGGGGTTCACCGGCGACCGGGTCGTCCCCATAGGCTCCATTGAGCTACTCGTCACCCTGGGGGATGACCCCCCAACAAACCACGAAGTTGGTCAATTTTCTGGTCGTGGACTGCCCCTCGGCCTACAATGTGATTATAGGGCGTTCCACCCTAAATCAGTTTAAGGCAATCACGTCCACGTACCACCTGAGGCTGAAGTTTCCAACAGAGCACGGGGTGGGAACTGTAAAGGGCGATCAGGTAATCGCGAAGGAGTGCTACTTGGCGTCCTTCAAGGGGGATGCCGCTACAGAGGCCCTCGTGATAGAAGAGCTGGAAGTCAGGGACGAGGAAGATCTCAGGCGAGGAGAACCCGTGGAAGAGTTAGAGTCAGTGCCCATTGGTTGGCCAGCCCGAGATAGCAGCACCCAGTCGCCCAAGGTTGTCATGATCGGTATCGAGGCCCCAGAGCAGCACAAGCAGGAGTTGCGACAGTTCTTGAGGGACAACGCTAACGTCTTCGCCTGGACCCATGAAGATATGCCGGGCATTGACCCTGGAGTTGCCGCCCACTACCTCAACGTTTCACCAGACGCCAAACCCATCAAACAGAAAAGGAGAAGCTTTGCACCCGAGCGCAACGAGGCCATCGCAGAAGAAGTGGACAAGCTCGTCCAGGCCGAGTTCATCTGGGAGGCACAGTACCCAGCCTGGCTCTCAAACGTTGTGATGGTAAAGAAGCCAAGCGGGAAATGGCGGATGTGCGTCGACTTCACTGATCTCAACAAGGCTTGCCCCAAAGACAGCTTCCCCCTGCCCACCATTGACCTTCTAGTCGATTCCACGGCAGGGTACGAGATGCTTTCCTTTATGGACACCTTTTCCAGGTACAACCAGATAAAAATGGCGGAGCGCGATCAGGAACACACTGCCTTCATTACCGACAGAGGGTTATACTGCTACCGAGTGATGCCATTCGGCCTGAAAAATGCTGGAGCAACTTACCAAAGGCTGGTCAACAAGATATTTAAGGCCCAGATAGGACGAAACGTGGAGGTATATGTGGACGACATGCTGGTGAAGAGCAAGCAAGCCGTCGACCATTTGAAAGATTTGAAAGAAACCTTCCGTACTCTCAGGAGCTACAACATGAAGTTAAACTCGGCCAAATGTGCATTCGAGGTGGCCTCGGGGAAGTTCCTAGGTTTTATGGTATCACAGAGAGGCATAGAGGCAAACCCAGAAAAGGTCAGGGCCATACTTGACATGCAGGCCCCAAAGACGATCAAGAACGTTCAACGACTGGCAGGACGAGTGGCAGTCCTGAACAGATTCATCTCCAGGTCAACCGACAAATGCCTACCTTTCTTCCGGACGTTAAGAAAAGCATTCCAGTGGACCGGCGAATGCGAGGAAGCCTTTCAGCAGTTAAAACACTACTTGGGCTCTGTTCCCCTACTAAGCCGAATAGTCACGGGAGAGGAGCTCTACCTCTACTTGGCCGTCTCTGCCACGGCAGTCAGTTCAGCCCTTGTGCGGGAAAGTGAAGGAGTCCAAAAGCCAGTATACTACATGAGCAGAGCGCTCAGGGGAGCCGAGGAAAGATATCTGAAGATGGAGTTGTTAGCCTTCGCTCTGGTGAACTCGACGCGAAGGCTCCGGCCGTACTTCCAATCCCATACGATCGTGGTCCTAACAGACCAGCCTATCAAAAAAGTCCTACACAAGCCTGAAACGTTCGGTCGGCTAATGAAGTGGTCAGTAGAGCTCAGCCAGTTTGACATTCAGTACAGACCCCAAACAGCAGTTAAAGGACAAGCGGCGGCAGATTTCATTGCAGAATTTACCACCCCACCTCATGCCGCAACCGACGCGGAGGATGCCGAGAATACCTGGATACTAAACGCTGATGGCTCCTCCACCGAACAATCAAGCGGAGCAGGCGTGGTTCTTGTTACCCCGGACGGCCAGAAAGTGGAGTACGCTCTCAGATTCAACTTCCCGGCCACCAATAACGAGGCTGAATACGAGGCGCTCATTGCAGGGCTCTGAATTGCTCGACGAATGGGAGCGGAGCAGATAACCGTCAGGGGAGATTTGCAGCTGGTGATAGAGCAGATCCAGGGGGAGTATGAAGCCAGAGGCGACAAGATGAAGGAGTACTGCCAGATAGCCAGGGACTTGGTCAAAAAATTCTCCAAAGTAGTATTGCAGAGGGTCCCCCGTCTGGAAAACGAAGAGGCAGATAGATTGGCGAGAATAGCGTCCTCAGACCAACCTGACCCCGAAGTGCCCATGGAGACTCTCGATTCACCGAGCATCCAAACCCCGGAGGTCAATACGCTGGAGATAGATGGCTCGTGGGCTAGGCCAATCCGAGACTACTTGGAGCGCAACGCCCTCCCTGAGGATAAGCTGGAGGCAAGGAGGATCAAATTCAGGGCCAGTCGATATGTAATATTCGACGGGGTCCTGTACAAGCGAGGGCACACTACCCCCCTTCTCAGGTGCGCCACTGAGGAAGAGGCAGCCTACATCATGAGAGAAGTCCACGAAGGTATTTGCGGTAACCATTCCGGAGGACGATCCCTGGCTAATAAGATCCTCAGGACAGCCTACTACTGGCCAACCATGAGTAAAGACTGCCAAGAGTTCGTAAGAAAGTGCGACAAGTGCCAACGGTTTGCCAACGTCCCAAGACAACCCGCATAGGAGTTGACCCCCATCCCCAGCCCGTGGCCTTTCGCCCATTGGGGGATCGACATCGTCGGCCCGTTGCCCCTGGGTAGGGGGCAAAACAAGTTCGCTGTGATAGCCATCGACTATTTCACCAAATGGGTTGAAGCAGAGGCCCTCCCCACCATCACCGAGCAGAAGATGATGAACTTCCTCTGGAAGCACATTGTGTGTTGTTTTGGAATACCCAAAGTAGTCATCACTGACAATGGTAAGCAGTTCGAGGGGAAGCAGTTTAGCGGATTGTGCTCGAACTTGCACATCAGCCACCACTTTTCTTTCCCGGAACATCCCTAAGCAAACGGCCAAGTGGAAGTCACCAACTGGTCCCTTCTCAAGATCATTAAGACCAAGCTCGAGAAAGCCAAGGGGCTATGGGCGGAGGAGCTCCCCAGTGTGCTCTGGGCGTACCGAACCACCGAGCGAGTCTCCACAGGTCAAACCCCCTTCTCCCTCACCTTTGGCACTGAAGTCGTCATCCCAGTGGAGATCGGCCTTCCCAGCCCCAGGGCCCAAACCTACGATCCGGAGACCAATAACGAGGCACTAACAGTCGACATGGACCTACTGGAGGAGAAATAGCTCCAGGCAGCAATCAAAATGGCCTCGTATCAACAGCAGATGCGCCAATACCATAACAGCCGGGTGCGAGTAAGGCATTTCAGGACGGGAGACTTGGTGCTGAAAAAGGTCAACCAATCTACCAGAATGGCGCAAGACGGGAAGCTTGGCTCGAACTAGGAAGGACCTTACGAGGTAACGAGCTTCACCAGAAAGGGAACCTACAGGTTGAAGGGTCCCAACGGCAAGGAATTGCCCCACCCTTGGCATGTTGAGCATCTGAGGAAGTACTATGTGTAAGCAATATTTGATTTTAACACGCAATTGTAGTAAAGAATCTTTTTGTCTATTAATGCCATACAGGGACCTTCCTAAGTTTATCAACCGCTCTATCCGTACCTACAAGTTGATTACATGACATATCGGGTATCTGCACGATCCTCTTTACTTGCAAAACTCACACATCTCCCTCGCACAACGAAGCGACAAAAGTCCTGCTCAGACCATGGCCGAGCAGGCAAAGGCTTTACGCCCACAACGAAGCGAAAAAAGTCCTGCTCAAGCCATGGCCGAGCAGGCAAAGGCTTTACGCCCACAACGAAGCGACAAAAGTCCTGCTAAGGCCATGGCCGAGCAGGCAAAGTCTTTACGCCCACAACGAAGCGACAAAAGTCCTGCTCAGGCCATGGCCGAGCAGGCAAAGGCTTTACGCCCACAACGAAGCGACAAAAGTCCTGCTCAGGCCATGGCCGAGCAGGCAAAGGCTTTACGCCCACAACGAAGCGACAAAAGTCCTGCTCAGGCCATGGCCGAGCAGGCAAAGGCTTTACACCCACAACGAAGCGACAAAGGTCCTGTTCGATCCCCCGCCGAGCAGCATAAAGCAACAACCGACCTGCTCAGACCATGACTGAGCAGGAATAGGCTTCACGCCCATAAGCCTCGCCCTGCTCGGACACGGCCGAGCAGCCATAGGCAACAAAGCACTGTTGGAGCATGCCAAGCAAGTTTAAAAAAAAAAAAAAAAAACTACATACACACAAAGTTCTGCTCAGGAAGAGGCTTTATGCCCGCAGTTACAAGAGTCCGTGGTCGGGAATGGCCGAGCAAATAAAGGCTTAACGCCCACTGCTAAAGGGGACGGGGCCCACTTTCAACAGACAACGACCATGGACCCTTGCAATTCCTGGTTGGGGATAGCCTAATATTTCATTCGTTTCAACTATTTCCGCTACAGATGGGGGGTACTGTTTGTCCTTAGGCGACAGTAAAAGACAGAACGCAATGGAAATGTCAGCAACAAGCAAACGAGCTTTTTTCATTTACAGCAAACAAGTACATACAAACAGATCGCAAAAGCCAAAGCAGTGTTACAAACCTAAAGCCACGGCTAAGGCAAAAAAAAAAAAAGAGCAAAACTCCTATACAATGGATCTACTTGGCCTTGGGCGTTCTGGACAGGGCTACACCTTTGGCCTGCGCCTCCCCCTTTTCTGGGGCCCTGGGATGGACGGCTTCCTTGGCTTGGCCCTCACCCCTCTCTGAGGGCTTGGAAGGGATTACAGCCTTGGGCTAACCATCGCCCCTCTCTGAGGGTTTGGGAGGGATCCCAGCTTTGGGCTGACTATCACCCCTCTCTGAGGGCTTGGAGGGGATGACAGCTTTCGGCTGGCCCTCACGCTTCTTCGAGGGGATGGGGGGAACTACAGGCTTGGGCTGGGCCTCACTGCCTTCTAGGCCTTGGGAAACAGTTGCGACTTGGGTAGCCCTGGACTGGGCGTCATCTTTGTCTGCCCCCTCCTTGTCTTGCATCCCGCCTTTCGACGTCGCCTGGGAGACCGCATCATCTTCGTCCTCCGGTTCGACCATGGAAAGGTCCATGCCGGGGTAAGCCCGAACGATCAGAGTTTTGGCTTCTGCGAAGCCATCCAGGTAGATCTTAGCAAAGGCCATCTGGCACTCTGCCCCCTGCATGTATGCCCGCTCCGCCGCCTTCTTCGCCTCCGACAGCTCCGCAGGAAACCCTGCAATCTGGTCCCGGGCAACCTTCAAGGCAGCCTTATCTGCTGCCAGCTTTTCCCAGCATGCCTCCTTCTGGCCCTTCTCTTTCTTGAGGTCCTCCCTCAGTCTCGCCTGCTCGTTTTCGAGCTCCTTCACCTTCTCCAAGGCGGCGCTCAGCTTTGCCCGGAGCTTTTCCAAGACCCTTGCCTCCTCAGTGAAGGACCGTTCAAAATTCGCTGACCGAGCAACCAGCGTCACCACCCTCGCAGCAGCCTGAGCAAGAAACGACACGGCCAGGAAAACGCTTAGCACTCTCAAACAATAGGGCAATGGAAATTCAAAGTACCCAACACAAAGCAGCATTGCCATACCTTTAGCAAGTCCTGACAGGCCTCCTTCGCCAACGTCTGGGACGCCACCACACCCAACCTGCTGATGTCTGCAGCAGGGATGGCACTCTTCACCCTCCTCATTGCCTCGCCAGCGCTCCCGAACACTGACGTCGAGTCTGGCGCGTCCCCCCGAGGAAGAGTAGGGGGCACGGTAGGTGGTGGCGAGACGACCTCAACGGGGGGAGTGCCGCCCCGCTGCGGAGCATCATCCTCCACGACTATCGCTTTCCCCCTGCTCCCTTCGGCCAAGGCTGGAGCACTGGCCTTCTAACCAGACCCCAGTTTGAACCTTTTGACTGGGATCGGAGGGTCAGCTCCCACATTTAGCTTTGCCCTATTCAGGAAGCTTCGGTTTAGCGCCATCTCTTCCTCCTCGTCCTCTGGAACGTCTACCCCCTGATCTGCAAAAGCCACAGAGCATGGATGTCAGCGCTTGGCAGACCACAGTTATCTACAAGATATTAAGTACTCACTCCTTGCTCGTTCTGCCATTAGAGCATAATCTGTAGGCTTAGGGCCCAACAAGAACATACCCAGGTTTTCCACATTCACCAGGGCACAGGCGTCAGTAACGCCATGCTCGACAGTTCGATTTATGCTCCCCTTCAACTCCTCGCTTAACGAAGGGGCAACCCAAGCTAAAAAAAATAACCTACGTCAGTGCTCTACAGGCCTACAAATCTAACGCAAAAATAAAGGCAAAGCACCGGGATTGGAGAGCGTACCCTTCCTAGAAGGCCTCCCCCAAGCGTGAGGAATTCGAACGAACTTCTCGTCCGCTGGTTCCCAGGGCTGGCTCTCCCAACCTTCACCATACACAAAGAAGAACTTGTCCTTCCACCCTTTGTGGGACGAGGGCAAATCCTTCACTAACACCATGCCCTTGTTCCGGGCAGAAAAGTACCACCACCCACTCTCGAGCTCCGACATCTTGTAGCAATGTAGGAATTCCCTCAATGTGAGGCTGTCCTTACCACCGCTACTCGCCTGCCACAACACCGCCAGCCCCACCAAAATCCTTCATGCATTTGGCATGAGCTGACCAAGCGCCAGCCCCAAAGTACCCAAAATCTCCCTGATGGGAGTGGGGACGGGAAATCTAAGCCCATTTGCCAGGGCGGCCTCGTATACGCAGATCTCCCCTGGCCTACCAGAGTAATCCCACTCCCCCTTCTTGGGAATCCTGTAACGCAGCGAAGAGGGCATTTGGTATTCCTTCCAAATCCTCCTCATCCTCTACTCCGTCATCATGGAGGATACCCCTTCGCCGTGAAGTTAAACTCCCTCACCCCCGCCACTACCATCGCCCCGGCCCCTGGGTCCGTACTCCCTTCGGAGGCCCCAGACGGACCCATCGATGAACTGTCAGGCACCCCCACCCTCACCCTCACCAGATCCTGAGAGGGGGTATTCTCAGAATTTGACGACTGCGCCTCCCTCTCATCCATCGTTCCTATCACATACCCCTTTCTCCTAACCTTTGCCAGTGTCTCGGCCAGTTCTTCACCCCCCCCACGACAATCGCCCCGGACAATCTACACCCCCAGTCGCCCAACAATCTACGGCCACAATGAAAGCACTTACCAACCCAACAAGAATCTTCGCAACAGTCACGAATCCACACGGCCAGCCACGACGATGAAGAAAACCTCTGGAACAGTCCGAAAATCTGCCAAGTACGGAAGCGTGGGAGCCAAAACTGCTAATGCCTAGGTTAAAACCCTCTTTTTCGAAATCAACGGATCAGATCACCCCACCCAGCCATGGATCCAACGGTTGGCAGCCCACGGGTCGCGTCACCCTTCGTCAACTAATCACCATGCGCCGCGTGGCCACATGTCAATGGACGCATTCAATCTTCGCCAGCCTTATCATAAATGCGCCTACGGCGCTATAAATGCGTCACGCCCCCACAAAGCGACGCCTCCCAACCCCGACACGCCATTTGGATCCCACACTCGGGGTACTCAGCGGAATGGAGGGCTACTGATAAGGACCGAGGAGCTGACCACGAATTCCCCTGACCACACCCCACGCTCGGGGTACTCAGCAAAATGGAGGGCTACTGATGGGGACCGAGGAGCTGACCACGAATTCCCCTGACCACACCCCACGCTCGGGGTACTCAGCGGAATGGAGGGCTACTGATGGGGACCGAGGAGCTGACCACAAATTCCCCTGACCACACCCCACGCTCAGGGTACTCAGAGGAATGGAGGGCTACTGATGAGGATCGACCAGGAACGCCCTCAACGCCCCGACCAAGAGAAAGCATCGCGACAGGAGGCTCGACCCTGAGAGGCCTAAGGCCCAGCTGGCCAAGGCTTGGTCAGGAAGGTCGTGACTAACCAGTCCCTGGCCGACCACGACCGAATGGGCCACGCCCGAGCAGGTCCAGCGAGATGTGACTGGTCATTCGTCCCACCCCTCACACCAGCGAAAGCCATCATGAACAACCTAATCATGATAACGTGTTCCCGTCTCCAAGACTTCGCGTGTAGGAGGCAGTCACCCCACTCACCCTGACACGCGCCTAAGGGAGCACCACGTCTTGAGGATTGGACAACCGCTCCTCTCACTACCCTGCCACCAGTCAGGACCCCCAATGCCAAGCTGCCGCGTGGATAGACAGCCGTCTCCCACCTTTCCCATGCATGCAACGGCTCCCTAGGGCTACGAGGATGCCTACCAATATAAAAGAAAAATCATTTTCCCCAAGGAGGTACGCAAACAGAAAACTCTAACCAGAAAACTTTGTTGATCTCTCCAAAAAGTCTAACTTAGGCATCGGAGTGCCCTTGGCTGGCACCACACCGGTGCCCTTCACTCTTTTTCCTTCTCAGATTACATTGGAGCCGATCGTTGCCGACCTGGGAATCGACTTACTGCATCATCACATATTGTTTACTGTGGGGGAATAACCCCCTGCCCAACCCAATGGATGAGATTCAATCTACGCAAATTAAAGTTGGGGCTACTTGGCGGCCCAGATCCGAAATAGAGGGAGGATTGGCCTTAATTGCCGACCTCGCCCCTATTGAAACCCAAACCGCGAAAGGCGGGCCCAAACCGCTAGCGGTCTTCAAGCATTAAATGCAGAGTTGACTTGCATTAAATGCACAAGCAGCTGCCCACGCGACGTCGACGTGCATGTCCGGTTAGCCGGAATTCCCCGCGACGGTGCACTAGACCTTGCAAGTAATTAGGCGGCGTCAATGATGATGCCTACCCAGCAGGCCATGAGAGCTTGCTGATGAGCCGAGGCAAAACACACTCCACCGATAACTCTATAAATACCCAAGGCATTGAGAGCCAGGTATGGACTAGTTAACCCAAAGTTTTCACAACTTTCATTCATTTTTATCTCGATTAAGCTTGTTGACTGAATCTTCGGAGTGTGATTGGCCCACTAAGGGTCGACTCATTCTAACATTCTTGTCTTGCAGAAAGAGTTTATACTCATCCATTTGAGCCTTGAGAGTTCGGCCCAGCCGTCCCGAAAAATCCCACCTATATTTACATTAAAATTTTAGTTTCTTATTGCAAATTAGAGATTTTTTCACAATTAATTATTACAATTTATTTCAAGATTATATTGATTATTATAATTTAATATGAATTTTATAATTATTGTAAGATTCAAACCTCTACAATTAATAACTTATCTTTTTATAATGTTTTTAAATTTAGTATTTTTTTTCCCCCGGTGCATAGCACAGGTTTAATGATGGCATATAGTATAGATATATACTAATAGTTTTTGATGCACTACTATTAAGAATGGCACAGCTAGGTACTTTGTATGTTGGACTCTTTTTTTTATATTTTTTTTTATGGCTTAGTGTTCGGGTCGATTTACGCGCACTTTCACTAATTTCAGAGCTTATGCAGTTTTCTCGTTCAACACAAATTTAATAATTTCTAGGCCAAAGGCCCTTGGAGTAGCTATAAAAAATTGATAACACTAAAAAATTTCAAACTTAAAATCTTAAAGGAAGCAGACTCTTAAGTTCTAAGCCTCCAAACCTATCCCTTAGAGCTTGGTATGTTGGATTCAGATCTTATCCATTACTCTCATAAATGAAATCAAGATTTTTATTCCAGAGTCGGTACATAATTTAAAACACTGAAGGTATCAGATAATACCAACTCAACTATGGGATCTAATAAATGGTGAAAATCGTAAAAATAAGTGTGGACTTCACACTTTATATAACCAAATAATGCATTCTTAACAGGATATGTTAGCAAAACCCCAAAAAATTTATTTTAAACTAATGTAAATTTTAGACAGCTTATTTACCTTAATCTTGTCCATTAATTTTCAATTTTAACAAAGTACCGACTTTCCTTAAGTGGAGTGAAGATATGATTCAGTAGAGATTTGACTTCCTTCCAGTGATGATAACTATGCTATTTTGTGTATATAAAAATAATTTCTTTTAAAGCAAATATCTTTGTTTCTGTTATGAATTTAATGTGCTTACCCTTTTTTTGTGATAAGGACCACATAATAATGAGTAATTTATTTTGTGACCATTCAAGCCTCGCTAATTTTATGATGATTCTAAAAATTGATGATTTGTAGTAAAATTCGAGGTGAAGGAAATTATACTGGCGCTTACCACATTTTTATCATTAAATTAGAAAATTGTTAATCATATATCATTTTTAGTAAAGATGATATCCAATTTAATGAAAGGAGCTCTCGGTTGAGGAAAGAGATTTTCTTGGGAAAAAGGAAAAGTTATGTTTGGTGTCTAGGAAAAAGAAAAGAAAATACAAATAAAATTACTTATGCCTATTTGTTTTTGCGAGTGAATGAATAAAAAATAAAATTTTTACAAATACCTATTAGAAGAGTTGTTTTATTTTTCAAGACAATCAAAATAAAATTTAAAAGAGTAATGCTATACAACCAGAATATATAACCAGAATGATATGACTGAGTTGTGAGCCTATCACTTTAAAATAAAGAACTCATCAAGATATATTTTAATTATAAAACTGTCACTGCTACATCATTTTAATTTAAAATTTTAAAAAAATAATATTTTTTAATTTAAAAATTCTCACTTCTGTTTTCCTTCTTTATTCTTCTCCCTTTAACCAAGCACGTGGAAGAGGGGGAAAAACAGGGAAGGACCACACGTGGATGGATTGAAATTGACCCAAATGAGATGCGGATTGGAAAAGAGATTGAGAGGAGTCGGGTCCAATTTGCGCTCCAATTATCATCCGGTTCACAACTGTTTCAACTTCCAAGTTTCAACACAAGAAACCAAATACCGGCACGCGTGAACGAACGAAAAACGTAACCTAGGGACTCACTCACTCTCTATAGTGCGCCGGCTTTTCACAATAGACTCCGCCGATTAAATCGGGGAGGCCTTCGTAGAAACCGCCTTCTCTCTCTCTCTCTCTCTCAACTAACTGCTAATTCAGCTCAAAGCACCCCTAATAAATCCCAAACCCATACGGAACCGAAATTCTCGACCCACCACCACGACCACCAGCGCCCACCCTATCACCTCTCTCTCTCTCTCTCTACATCATTCAGCCGCCTTCTCTCTCTAAAACTCTCTCCGACCACACCGACACGCAGGTCGATTCAGTGGTCACTCATCGGAACACCTCTACCTTAAACCACGAATCACGTACACTACCATCTTTCTCTGGGACATTTCTCTCTCTCGCTCTAGAACCTGGAGAGCCGGTTGCCGGTGTATGGTATGACGGACTACCGGTCACCGACGATGAATCTTTGGACGGACGACAACGCTTCCATGATGGAGGCGTTCATGACGCCCGACATGACGTCGTTTTGGCCGCCGCCGCCGTCGTCCTCGGCATCGACGTCTACCACCGCGCTGGCGGACAACTCCAAAGCCCTGAACCAACAGCCGTCACTGCCGCAGTCAATTGCGCTACTCAACCAGGAGACCCTCCAGCAGCGGCTTCAGGCCCTGATCGAGGGTGGTCGGGAGAGCTGGACCTACGCGATCTTCTGGCAGTCATCGGTCGACTATACCGGCGGGTCGATGCTGGGATGGGGCGACGGGTACTACAAAGGCGAGGAAGACAAGGGCAAGCGCAAGGCGGCGTTGTCGTCGTCGGCGGCTGAGCAGGAGCACCGCAAGAAGGTCCTCCGCGAGCTGAACTCTCTGATTTCCGGTGCCTCTCCCTCGGCTGACGACAACGTGGATGAGGAAGTTACCGACACCGAGTGGTTCTTCCTCGTCTCGATGACCCAGTCGTTTGTCAATGACAGTGGGCTCCCTGGCCGGGCGTTTATCAATTCATTCCCGATTTGGGTCACCGGAGCTGAACGGCTCGCAGCTTCACCCTGCGAGCGAGCTCGACAGGGACAAGTGTTTGGGTTGCGGACCATGGTGTGCATACCCTCCGTGAACGGGGTTGTGGAGTTGGGTTCTACGCAATTGATATTTCAGAGCTCGGATCTCATGAACAAGGTTAGGGTTCTGTTCAATTTCAATGGTATTGAATTGGGTTCGTGGCCGATGCAGACGGATCACGGCGAGAATGACCCGTCGGCGCTCTATATAACTGATCCTTCCTCAGCTGACACCACACCTGCCTCAATTCCTTCTAACAATCACCAATTGTCAAAGCAAATCACGTTTGAAAACCCTACTGCAATTCATGCTCACAATCGCAGCCCTCACCAACAAAACCAACATCAAGAATCTCATGCCCAGAGCTTCTTTAACAGAGAATTGAAATTTTCAGAATTTGGTTACGAGGGAACTAGTGTTAGGAATGGGAATTCCCACTCGTACAAGCCCGAATCAGGTGAGATATTGAATTTCGGGGAGAGTAAGAGGAGTTCATGTAGTGCGAATGGGAATCTCTTTTCGGGTCATTCCGAATTTGGGGCTGCAGAGGAGAATAACAAGAAGAGGTCGCCAACTTCACGGGGTAGCAACGAAGAAGGCATGCTTTCGTTTACTTCCGGTGTGATCTTGCCCTCATCAGGGGTGGTGAAGTCGGGCGGCGGCGGCGATTCAGACCACTCTGATCTCGAAGCCTCAGTGGTTCGGGAAGCTGACAGTAGTAGAGTCGTAGACCCGGAGAAGAAACCTCGCAAGCGGGGTAGAAAGCCCGCAAATGGAAGAGAAGAGCCATTGAATCACGTTGAGGCCGAGAGGCAAAGGAGGGAGAAGCTCAACCAGAGATTCTATTCTCTCCGAGCGGTAGTCCCAAATGTGTCGAAAATGGACAAAGCTTCGCTTCTTGGAGATGCCATTGCTTACATCAACGAGCTGAAGTCGAAGCTTCAAGCTGCAGAGTCGGAGAAAGAGGAGATGAAGAACCAAATGCAGGTTCTGAAGAAAGAATCGCGACATTCAGGTCCGCCTCCACCTGATCAAGACGTGAAGATATCAAACCACCATGGAAGCAAGTTGATAGACATGGACATTGATGTCAAGATAATTGGGTGGGATGCGATGCTTCGAATCCAATGCGGCAAGAAGAACCACCCGCCAGCAAGGCTAATGTCAGCTCTGAAAGAGCTGGACCTCGATGTGCACCATGCGAGTGTCTCCGTGGTGAATGATTTAATGATCCAACAGGCCACGGTGAAGATGGGGAGTCGATTTTACACGCAAGAGCAGCTCAGGCTAGCCTTGTCATCCAGAGTGTCTGACACCCGATAAGCATTAGTGGCGTGTCGAGCTTCACGAGAGAGCCGGAACGGAGTCCATTTGTCAATTGTGCCGAGGCGCCGGGACATTTTAAGGCTCCCGGAAGCGAGCTCTGTAATATAACTCTCTTTCAAATTGATCTTCATTAGCTTTCTTTCTAGTATAGTTTCAAAGCTTTTGTGGAGATTTGAGAGTACGAAAAAGGCCGGGTGAATTAGGCTTTTTTCTTATTTTTGGTGCTTATCTTCTGTCTAGTTCCGATGTATATAAACCTAAAGCCGATGAATTTCCAGCTTCTTGATCATTGTCAATTAGAGGCCATGCATGGCTTGATCTTCATTGGTTCTGTTATGTTTTCTTGTATCCTCCATTGTTCATGAATTTTTATGGTTGATCTTCAACCTAATGGAGATTAGAATCATGTTGAACTAAACAGATTGTTTCTTGAGGGAGTGTTATATGGAAAACCCAGTTGAGAGTAAATGAAATATGCATTTTTTTTATGTACCATTCTAATCATCAGTTGGGTCGAAATAGAATTTGATGTCTGTATAGCGCTATTAGGTTTCTGACCCGTTGGTTCGTGCTTTATTGCTACATGTTTCTGGCCTCCGTTTTCAGTTTGGGAGCACCAGTGATAAAAAAATGGCTATCAACTCCAATTTCAACAACTCTCCATGGCTACAAGGCTGAACCTTTTGACTCTCTATTTTATTCTGAGAATACACGAACAGGGTTGGCAATGAAAGAGACTTAACATGAAGGGAGATGTCCTCTCTCTCGCTCTTTCTCTCTGTCTATCTATATATATATATACACATAAATATAGATGTATATGAAACCATGGAATGAACAAAACGTGTAGTCTGAAAACAAGTTAAAACATGTTTAATCCGTTTGTCTTCTGTCTCGTGAGCTAATTTTGGGGTCACAGAATGTGATAAAATGGTGAAATGTGCTGAAAGAGGTTACTTTCATTTTGTTCATATTAAATGTTATCATCAAGTCGAACATTACTAACTGTCTACTTGGAAACCTATTCTGTCTCCAATAACCTTCCATTCCACAGATTGATATTCCTAATGGGTGTGATGACTATTTTGTATATATTTTCTTTTTATTGATAGTGTAGCAACTTACAACACACATGCACAATTATATACATACATATATATATATATATATATATGCAGTCCTCCAGCTTTATGAGGCTGTATGTGTCTCTTGTTACTGAGTCCACATAACAAAGAACGTTCATTTGCTTTTGTTCTCTTCATATCAACAGAAATATTTTCTTGAGGACCCTTCAACCTTAACTTTCCAAACGTTGGAAGAACAAATTCCTTGTCCTAATTGAATACTTCTTTATCGTTGTTCATTGAACTTTCCCCCCACCCCCAAAATTCCATTTCTTGATATATTTTTTTGATACTGCTTCTCATGATACTAGTAATCTAGATTCTAGAATATGAGCTAAATTTTTTTTGTTTTTACTAATAAACATACTTTAACTAATTTTAAAATTTGTATAATCACTTATCTTATAAAAATTAAATAATTATTAAGCGGTTATGAAATTTTTTTAAATTTGACAAAAATGAACCCTGATCTCTTTCTTGGAATGCGCGTTCTAAGACAAGGCTAGCGTAGGATATGCTCTAATTTGTGGCAAGCAGGTGCAGTAGAAAAGTTTTGCGGAAAGCGACACTACAACAAACAATAATGATTTAGCTGTAAAAACATGCTTTACACGTGCCAATAGTTTAGTAAAAGAAGTCATGACCTACCATTAGGTGGCCGGCCCGATGGCGGGCCAGGCTCGCCAACCATTTATAAGGTTTGAAAATATTTTTAAGCCAGATTATAGATTTGAGAATTGTCTCTAAAATTCGATCTGAATTATATATAAAATAATATATTTTTATATTTTATTATTATTAAAATTATTTTTTAAAAAATATTTATAAGTTAAATGAACGGATTTAAAAATTATAATTTTTATTTTAGATGAATTTGAGATTTGATTTTAGACTTGATGAAAAAATTTTAATATTGATCTTTCAATGTCTAACCCTACTTATAATATGTTATTTTTACTCCGGTCTTGGTGCAATGAAAATGTTGCTTTATTGTGACCCAAGTGTTGCAAGTTCCAAACATGAAACCAACATCTTCACAAGCAGTTGGACCGTGAAAAGATTGCGTACGCACTGTGCAGTAACAAGACTCTTGTGCACTTAGATTTCCCTTAAAACCTTATAAGGTGACGCAGAAAATTAGATGTTTGCAAGTTGTAAGAAAATCCTATCTTATGATACTGATAATTAGATCAATTGTAAAATCATCGTCGCTTACTGATTTTTAATTAGATATATATTTTTTTTCCCGGGAATCGAAAATATAATTCGGATGTAAATTGGATGCTCATCGTTTCAAGGAATTTGATTGGTTGACAACAAATTCATGTCCATTGGACAATACTTGTGTCTCGTGTAAAAACTCATTTTACGCTAATGGACTATAAAAAACAAAACCCAATGGTAAATTTGTTTAGTTGGAAACAAAGTGTTTTTTTTTTTTTTTTTTTTGACTAAGAAAAAAGGGTGTGATAAGGCAATCAGCACTAGCATCCCCCATGAGCATGACTAACGGGGCCCACACCCGCCACCGACATTTCGATTTGAGCCATAGCTACTTTCAGAAAGAGAGCCCATCACCGACATCACCACTTGAAACATAGTGGGAGGGATTCGAACTCAGGGCAGATCGTACCCTAGTCTGGTACACCAACCACTAAGCTAGATCCCTTGGTGATCAAAGTGTTTCAACTCCATACTTCTATCAATTGGTGCATTTGGACCTTTTGAGTCTTTAAACTTGGTTTGTTTATGAGTAGTCCTTGTAGTTAATATACGTATATAAAAGATAATGTGATTAACAATAAGCACTTTTATCAACCAATTCTTTGTGGTTGACTAGTCGCAATGTAGATATGGGCCAGGTTTGAAAGTACCAAGTCATCCCCTTATGCAATGTCAACTGGGCCTACTTTTTCCCTTTTTTTTTGGGTTTCTGTTTTAAGCTGAGGTGTCCAACCAAAAAATAAATTGGGTTAAGGGTTTCTCTAGTCATGGGTTCATTTTTATTTTTATTTTTGCTAACGGGTATCTAGGTCTTTGATCAATTACTCTCTGAAACTCATGAATGATGATTGATTGGCCCAAACAGGCATGAGGAGATATTGAACTTGATATCTCATACTAAGCATGAGAACCAGTTAACCACTCGGTCAAACCCCTTGTGATTAGTCATAGGTCCAATTAGAGCCAAAGACGTCATGAATTATCACCCAAAGCATGCCTAAACCATTCTGTTACAAAGTTAGGCAAACATGTCAAACATTGGTTTTTGTCAATCCTGGCTTCCCTTATCCGAAGTCTAAATAAATAGAAGTAGGGTTTGCTTTAAAATTTTCTTTTCGTTCTTTGGCAACTGGATACCTATAGTTTATGTTAATCCAACTTGGCCAGTTGTGATGTCAACATGGGTTTATACTTTCCTCAAAACAAATAGCGGCCATATTTAAAAGGAGAGATTGGTAAATCCACATTCATTATAATTGTATCTATAACCCCCACAAATTTTTAATAGGACAGTTGTACAAATAACCGTCATTCAGATTTTGTTCACCAAAAAAGAGGGGATCAGTTTGGCAAGAAGATGGCCCAACTTATTATAATATACACGATCTCACCTGAAAAAATCAAGTACCATCATAGCACTTGATTTCTTTTTTCTAATATAACCCCTATCGACCTACCTAAAATGAGACCAGTTATTTGCACGGGCATAACACGTGCTCCTTGCTAGTTTTAAAAAAATATATATTATCTAAATTTTGGACTAACAATGACACATGTTGGTACCTACCCAAATTAGGAGTGGACTAGCTGTTTTTCCGGATCCATTTTTCCAATGGGACACAAAGAATGGTCCTAATCCCTCCCACCACCTAGGACTACCCTAAATATCTACCCCCAACCTATCTCATTTCTCTTTTCCCCTCCCCACCCAGTTCATGACATTCAAAAACTTCAGCCCCATTAATAATGGAAGAGTAACCCCCTGGCGCCCTTTCTCTCTCTCCCTCTCCCTCTCCCTCTCTCTCTCAACCATGAGTCTCAGTTGCCTGACGTGCCAGAACCTGCCGAGGGTAGACTCCGAGAAAGAATATAGCGAGAGATGTAGTGTTGACAAGCGCCATTTTGTGCTAGGGTGGCCACAGAGGGATAGAAACTGGTCGGGAAACCTAGCGGCTCGACCGGTTGAGAAGATGATGAGAAATAATGAAGCAGCAGCCATGGGAGGTGGTGGAAAGAGGGTCAAGAGCGGCCGTTACCGGATGCATAGCAGTGGGCCTATCGGGTACGGGACCGGACCGAGGCTGGTGAGGAGCAGTGGGATGAGAAGGGATTGGAGCTTTGAGGATCTGAGACAAATAATGGATGAGAAGATGCAAGAAGTGAAGAGACATTGAGAGACTTCCCTAGCTCTCAATGTCATTTTCTTCTTTTGTCTATAATGGTTTTTCTTCCCTTTTTTTTTTTGGCCTTTTCTTTTTATTGAGCCGAAGGAGATCGCAGATGTATTGGGGTTGAAGTTTGATCAAAGGAGGGTGGGGTTGTGCCTCTGAATAAAGTGTTTTGTTTGTAAATTGTAAGAACTATGATCTTGTTGAATATGTATCTATGTATATATATATTTGTGCATGTTTAGCAGCTGAGTCAGAATGTCGATTGAGGGGCATCAAAGCATGGATGCGAGATTATTTCTCTTGATGTATTTCAAGTGGAAGTAGCAAACAAAAGCTAATAAAGGGATTTTTCTTTTTAGTTTTAAGATTTTTTTTTTTAATCTTGAGACACAAAGAAGTTTAAATGGCACAAAAAGAACAAAAATTGGAAGTAGATTATTTCTCTTGCATGTCAATTGGAAGTAGCAAACAAATGCTAATACAAGGATGTTTTTATTAGTTTTATGATTTTTTTTTTTTTTTATATCTTGAGACACAAAGGCAAGTTTAAATGGCACATAAAGAACTAAAATTTACGAGTAGATTTGAGATAAGAGATATTTAACAAAAAAAAAAAACCCAAACAACCCAATCATTGCAAACAAAAACTCTGTTTTTAATATTCCACCAGTAAGTGTTTGGCTTTAATACTGACTTCACAAATGTTGGCTTGACTTGCCATGCTTGAAAGTTTTTTTTTTCTGAGGGACATTGAAAATCATATCGGAATAGTTCACAGCTCTCGTTTGGAAAGGGTTTCAAAATTTTCATTTTCTTTTTTTTTTTTGGTTAAAAACAAAAACAATGAAAACTTTGAATGTACCATCATTTTCACATAATTTCTATTTTCGAGTGCAAACTGTTTTCAGAAACTTATAAAATAGCTTTTTTTTCCCCTAAAACTACCGTCGTTTTAAAAAGTCGTCTTGGCAACTTAAAGACTAAACCAAAAAACATTCCCAAGCAAATTTTTAAAACAAAATTCAATTTTCTTAGTTTTTATGGACTTCTAAATTATACATAACAACTTTTTTCAACAAAATTCAATTTTCTTTTTTTTTTTTTTATAGACTTTCAGATTATACGTACTCATTTAAAAAAATTAAACATTAGTTAAAAAAAAGTTACAAAGACCCAGGTGGGGGGCTAGAAAATTGAATTTCCCTTGCCTCTCATCATTGGAATATTCGACGTGACGAAAGAAGGTTTAGGTGGAGGAATAACCATGATGGAGGTCTGGACTTTCCTCCCCACTCTCCAAGTGAAACATTTGAAAAGCCCTGTTCTCCTTCCTATATAATAATGAGAAACATTTTGAAGTTGGGCCATGTCAATTGAACTATAGGTTATGATGAAGGGCAACCCATGAAAAACTAATACGTCCATTATATTCCAATTCACAGAGAGAGAGAGAGAGGTCACCAAATTCATTCCACACCAGCACAGGCTTGAACATGAGATAGTCTAATGATCAAAATTTGACTTTCAACAAAACCTATATACACACACATGCCAAGTTGAATCAGTTTGCGAAATACAACAAAAAAAAATGAAAAAAAGATGCATTGCTTCTGAAAAAGGTTTAGGAGCAAGTGTTAAAAGCCTTTTCTAACGTGCATATAGTGACAATCTTCATATCCTTCCTACATCATGGACATTATCCTCAAATTGTTCCTGAACAATGACCTGAATTCTCTAAACTGAAATTATCCCCCAGTGCTCTTGCTCCTTGCTACTACAAAATAAATAATGGACCTATTCTCCACCACCTCTAATATCTGCAATCAAATAAGTTGACTAGTGTTAAAGAAAATTGCAAAATCACTCATACTAGAAGCGCAACACACACAAGACTTACCACAACATCATGAGTTACTCGGCCATTACCATTTTAGACATCTTTCCTACTGAATTAGTGATTGGTTAGCCTGCATTGATACTACCCAAGTAAAGCAACCCAGCAGTAACCACTTCAGCTTTTCTTATTTCTTGCATCTGCTTTCCAATGTCTTCGGCCAGGCGTAACACTTCTTTCACCATTATTCGGGGCAGGTGAATTCCGTGAATGAATTTCCCTTTCTATTGGTGGCTTTGCTTCAGCTCCTGAGGGAAACAAGGTTGCTTGACTTTCATAGGCTGAGGTCAAACCAGTAATAACAGAGCCATTTAATCCGACTTCTTGTTCCTTCACTGCATGGGCCCTTCTTGCGTCTTTTTTCCAATCTCGCTGACAATGAATACTGGTCACATAATTGTTTGGGATCTCATTCACTTGCGTCTCCACTAGCAGTGGAGTTGAGTTGCTTATGGTACTACATGCCGCCTTCATATCAGCTTCAAGACGTTTTCGAGCCCTGTATCTACGTTGACGTTCTCGGTTCTTTAAACGACGGGTCATAATATCATTATTGCTTTTCGCATGTTCTCTTTGATCCAGAGGTTCCATCAGAAAGCTATTTTGTCTTCCAAAAAGCATTCATACTCTGCCCATGCTCCTTTTCAATTATGGGTTGCAGCACCTGCATGAATAAGTTTCAACAAAGAGGGGCTATAATCAACAATTCCGACTGAACTCTATTTTGTCGTAAATAAAAAATAATGCTTTCTAATACTGAAAGTTAGCTTTTCTGCTCAGATAACATCCTGTTGCTGTTAACTCCATCAATCCAATGTCTCAACCATCAATTGGGAGGAAAGGAATGTCACTTGCATTTGCTAAGCCCCACACCACATCATTCCGATTGTTGACAATATATCTATTGTAGATGATAAGCAACAGTCAAAAGATAGGTTACCCATCAATAATAGGGACAAAGTTTCTCTCTTTTTGTATCACACATTGTTAGTGTCCATATATAGCAAAGCTAACCAACTAGGGCTAGCCTAGTTGGCCAGGATCTTGACTTCTCTCAAAGAGGTCAAGGGTTCGATTCTCTCTCCCCTGATCCCCTCCCTGGCTTAGGCCCTCCCCAATGTACCAAAAATATATATATATAGCAAAGCTAATCAAGCAGTTTTCAGACAAAAAATTAAGGGAGAATAAAAAGAAAAGAAAATGCTTTCTGTTGACACTAAATATTGTTTGCTTTCTGGAAAACCCAGTTGAAAATGGTAGATTTAAAATTGCGATGTGGGACGCAGTACAAAGAGGTCTAATGGCCGAAGGCCCTACCTTGGGGTAACAATGTAAGATAGGTAGAAGCAGGATCCTAGAACAAGAGTGACAGAGTGATCTAGTGTCTCATCGGATATCACTCGGGGGGGCGGGGTAGACTTCTTATGGAATCCAAACTTCTTCCAAGGCAACAGGCCAGAAACCAATGAGCTCAAGGCCACAAGGGCTGCAGTACCTAGGAACAATAACTCTAGGAGGGTCAGTATATTAAGCAGAACTGATAGGCTTACCAAGTGTAAACTGCAAACAAGTGACACCCATCCTTAGTAACCACCTTCATTCCCCCTCAAGAAGTCGGTCATCCCATGCATGAGAGTACAATCCCAGTGAGGTCTGCATAACACGTCTTGTATAAACCACGTAAATCCTCTTGAAAGCACATAACGTTATGCTATATTCATTGAAGAAAAACCTGTTAAATGAAAAAACCAGATAAATTATGTCATCAGAGTAACATTTGGCAAATTTAGAAAGGTATAGTTACATGCATCAACACAATCATTGATGATATGATTATTACAGTTGATTGATAGAATCCTTGCTACTCCTTAGACATTATGGCTACAGGCATCAACACATTAAGGATATTAATTTTTATCATCAATTGATAGAATTCTTAGACATACCATACCCGTTAAACATGTCCTCATAAACAAGCAAAAAATCAGGAGCTGATAAAAGTTCCATGCTATAAAGACCATGAACACGAACCCTTAACAATATGAAACTTAAATGCAATCATTCTCTTAATAATAACCAATTATGCAGCATCTCCTTACCATCAACATATAAAATATACTCCACTGAAATAAACACTTATGTAATAAAGGAGGGGAATAGGGCAATTCTTGATCCAATAAATGGCATCAAGTATCAGAAAGCATAGATTTCCACCCCAATCAATTAAGATGGCAGGCCTTGCTTGCCACAGTTTGTCAGCAGCTGTACAGTGATTTTTTAGTGTAAAAGCACTTTTCAGCATGTATTCTTAGTGAACAAAGGCACTTGAAGCTCCCAAATAATTCCTCCTTTTTTTGCTTCTTTTTCTTTGTTTGGAATCAGTTTGAATAGTCCTTTCCTGAAAAGTAAAACTACTGCAATTTGAAACTATTTCTTAATTAAACCCCCCCCCCCCCCCCCCCCCCCCCCAAAAAAAAAAAAACTTTTTCCTCCTCTTTCCCGCTTCAAAGGGTATATTTGCTCCCTTCAATAAGAAAAAGATGAAGTTTGCCCCAAAATAATACATTTCACATTTTGTTTTCTAACTTTGGCTGTCTCCAGAAGTTCAGAAATATAGTCACCTAAGAATATCTGACATTCCAGCATTCAGAACTTCAGAGAAAGCTTTATGTAGAAGATTACTACATTAAAATCTACAGTAAGTGTAACTAGGTAGTAATTCTCGTAACTCATATCAATAAGTGGGGATATTACTCAAAAGTATAGATCCCAAAGTTTTAAGTAAGCAGGACAAAGACAAAACACATGGAATCTAACTTCACTAATGCTAGTTATAGAATGAAGAAATAGTGCAAACGACAGGCCATCAAATGTGTAAAAGTGATCATTCAATTATCTTGGATAGTCATAAATAGAAGCAAATGATCCAAAATCCAAACAAGAGGAAGACACAAACATGTTCATTGTGATGGTGAAGAAAGATATGGCAACTTATCATTTAGCACACAATATGGCCCCAAGTAAAGCATCCCGACTAAAACAGCATTTATGTAGCCAATCTTAATCTGTTGGGACTTGTGCCTTTGTTGAGTTGTAAATGCAATCAAATGGTAGAAATTAGACAAGCATATGTCCTCTTTTTTTCTTCTCTTTTCTTTTTTCCTTTCTTTCCTTCTTATTTTTTACGGACAAGCATATGCTTTCAATAGGGAATTTCATAAATAATGCAAGAATTTCATTGATGAACCAAAGAATCATTGAGAATGTTGAGGGTATTTTTTTGATAATTAAAGAAGTATTCAACTTTTAACTTTTCATGGAATTAATTAATGACGAGTTAAGTAGACTAAAATATGAAGTCATTTGAAGGATTTTATTATAATGACAAACAGGAAACGGCCATCAAGGAGTAACCTCAGACCTCACAAAATTTCAGAAGCCTCAAACCAGTTCTTACCACTCTATTGAATAATAATAGTTCAAGATTCAATAACCACCATAACATCTATCCCACAGCAGTATCTCAAATCACACAAACACAGAGGGTTGAAGGGAAGGTCATGGAATGAGTAACATGGGTTCAGAGGGCACTAAATACGCCTAACTTGTGCACACACATCATCTCTACCTCGTTAAAGCATTGATAAGATGCTAAATCGTCAGAGATAATGGCAGCGAAACCCATTTTGGGTAATCAATCGTCAGAGATCAGCAAAAGTTTCAACATACTCTGCTAACCACTTATCACAGCACTTGTTACAATCCCATAAACACAATACCTAACTACTGAAAATGATCATGAAATAGCACTAGTAAAAGCCTATTTTCACAAACAAAACAAAAAGGAAATCAATTCAGATATACATCTTTGTTAATCATACAAGTCGAATAGATGGGTTAAGCGATAAATTTATAATTTTTATAATAATATACAGAATGGGAAACTAATACGATGTGTAGAGAATAGCTGAGGGGTGAAAGGAACATTACCTTTAGGGGAATGTTAACTGTTCAAAGATCTGTTTGAGAAATCGAGTCTTCACAGAAGGAAGAGAGAGAGAGAGAGAGAGAGAGAGAAACCCTAGAAATGGTGAAGGGCAAATGTTGAACCTTTGTCTCGTTTAGAGAGAGAGAGAGAAGCTCTGCATCCGAGAGTGTAGGTTCCACCGCCACCTTGCTACCTGTCAGGGGCACGTGTGGAGTTTCACTTTCTCACTTTTATTTTATTTTAAATTTTAGTCGACCGTTTCGACATCCGGGGTGGTGGCGCAGTTGGCTAGCGCGTAGGTCTCATAGCTTTCTGAGTTATCCTGAGGTCGAGAGTTCGAGCCTCTCTCACCCCATTGCCTGTGTTTTGTATTTCCTTTTTGCTCTCTCTCTCTCTCCTTCCTTTGAATACAAATTTAAAACGGAGCTGGAGCTTGGCCCCCTATATGAAGCAAAAAACAGTTGTCTACTAATTTGCTTGATTTGGACTTACTTGGATGTTTTTTCTGTTGTGTTATTATTCATTCTACTCAAAGAATAAAAATGCCTATTCCTTAGGAAAACAGTCATGTAAGTATTATTCATGTAAAGTTTACATAATTTGCATAGATAGTAGCTTTGCACAATTTCAAAAGCATATTCGATCGACATGGACCAAGAATTTTCTTGAGAAGGTCCAAGGTGAGATTTTGTAATGTGGAGGTAAAATTTTTTAAAGTTTAAGGGAACTAATACACTATTTTTATTATGAATACTCAAAAAATTATAAGATATAAACATAATTTCAAAAACTATAGGGGATCATTTCTTATTATAAATTACAAAAATTACAGGCCTAAATACAATTTTAAAAATTCATAGGCACATAGACCCTATTGGCCAACATAGATTATCCACTGTCGATCAAAAACTTAGACACCTTATAACCAAAAAAAAAAAAAAGACCACTACTAGCCTTATGAATCAAGTAGTATCCTGGTTTTTTTTTTTTTTTTCCAAACTTTATATAGAGAATTCAAATCCCTTTTTGTATTGTCTTCCCTATCCCCATCAAAGGAATAAAAAAACAAAAACAAAAACAAAATAAGTGCATGCTTATCCTAAAAATTATATGTTGAAATTCAATAGAGAAGGCTATAAAATATTTGTCTCAATTTTGTAATGTAATTCACTATGGGACATAATCTTTTTAGTGAATTTAGTTGCTTGTCAATCCACAGATTTGAGATATTAATTAGCCAAGCATAACGATGCTACGAAGATTTGAAAAGTTCAAAGTTACTTTAAATAATCAAGTGAGCAATTTCTTCGAAAAAGTTTGTGAGCTTTGACTAAAAAAAACAAATTTATAAATGAGCATCTTTCAACGCGTTTTGAATCATGAAATATAATCACCATGTTCGGGGATGTAAGACTAGTTCATACTTGGAAAATTTGTTGAAATTGGAGTAGATCGAGAATGCTAGTTATAATAATGTCCACACTTCAAGAAAGTAATTAACTAAACATATCAGGGTTGTGAAGACACATGTGGAGTTAATTAAACATGTTTTACATAGTAAACAAGTGAATATTCTTATAAAATTTTGTAAGTTTGACTACTTTTGACAGATTCTAAACAAATTATCTTTGCAACGCGTTGTCTATAATGACTTTGACTTTCCTAGTTTGATCAAAGTGAAAGAGACGTCAACTTTGA
This sequence comes from Euryodendron excelsum, assembly GCA_033060915.1. Lineage (NCBI taxonomy): Eukaryota > Viridiplantae > Streptophyta > Magnoliopsida > Ericales > Pentaphylacaceae > Euryodendron > Euryodendron excelsum. The sequence goes on along the minus strand of CM065378.1, from coordinate 26,909,438 downwards.
ATGTCTTGGGACTATTTGGGTTGGGTGGTCTAAAAGCCCCAACCACCCACCTCATTAGTGAAAAGAAAAAAAATAAGAAAATGAAAATGAAATAAAACTACAACATGCATATTATATATATATATATATATAAATGAACAAATAAATAAAACACCAATGACTTGTGGGTCGTTTAGTATGTGGTTGGTTAAGTATTTGTGGATCGATTAGTATGTGGTTGGTCAAGTGACACTTATGTCATATTTGGATATTGAATTTATAAAAAAAAAATTTTAAAAAATAAAATAAAATAAATAAAGTTAATTATTTATTTTTTATTTGGTTATGTATCTTGAATTTGTGGAGGAAAAAAAAATGAGAGAGAGAGAGAGAGAGAATAAAGCAAAAAAAGTTGATTATTATTTTTTATTTAGTTACGAAAATGAGAAGAAAATGAATAGGTATGTGTTAAAAAAAAAAATTTTGTTGGGTTAACCATGAAATATAAATATATAAGTTATTTTATCCATATTTTGATTTTTATTTCTTAACAAATCTAAAGTCCAAACATAAATTTAGGTGAATTAGATTGCTAGCTCAAAGCATGAAAGGAAATTTTCTTTCAGCTGATGTGAAAGAAAATTAACAAAAATGAAAAGCAAAAGAAGATCTAGTATAGTAGTACACTGGTTTATAAAGTACTAAATTTAATTTACACATATAAGATAGTGTTTTTGATATATTTATTCGTTTTATATTCTTATTCGGCATTAGCTTTTGTATGTTGCTCATACATACAATTAGTGAATGACCAGAGTGTACTTCAACACTTCAGAAAAGAGAAACCTCCCAAAGTGGATATATACCTATCTATACCATTATAAGGTAAACCTGAGGTTTGGTGAAACTTTTATTTTAGTGAAATTTTCACATCAATTTATATAGTAATTTTGTATAAATTTTTTTATAAAAATAGCATTTTTTACAAAAATAATTCACAACAAAAAGTTTACATTTAAAACATGTAAGAGTACTTGTGTAATATCTACAACTAAACTATTTTCTAAAATTCTGTAATAATCTAGTACTACATTAATAGCAGAGAGAATAATTGGATGTAGTGCTGTACCTATGGGTGTGCCATCATTTTAGTATATATTAAAACTAACTCCTTGGCAGTAGCCTTCTAAAATAAAACTAAGGGCTAATTATTACATTCTAAACTAGGACACGGTATCATTAAATTCTCATAGACTTTAAAATGTAACACATTAACTATTTAAAATTTCAAATTGTATCAATCAACAACTTCTATAAGCAAGTCATTTAAAAAATGGATGAAAATTTATTTTATGACTTGTATCTGTTCACAAAAGTATAATTTTATATTTAAATTGATATTATCTTATTATAATAATTTTTCAATGACCGAAATATATCTTGAAATGACATGTAAATATAAAAACGATTTTCAATGGGCATTTCAGTCATTATATTATTATTACAAAAAGAGAATATTAATTTATGTATAAAATTATATTATGTCAACATGTGCAAGTCAAGTGACAATTTTTATTTATTCTCTTAAGAGATTGCTAATATATTACTAACAAAGTTGATTGATACAAATTAATAATTTTATTACATTTTATAGCTTATGGGGTCTTAATGATACTGAGACATAATTTAAGAAGTGTTGTTGTAATTATCCTACTGAAGTTAATAAAAAAACTACCATTAATAGTGATGTTCTAACCCAATAGAAATGAGAATTAATCAACTGAAACAGCAACTACAACACCAAACTCTTTAATTAAAGACATTTGGAACTCCATCAATTACTCAATATATATATATATATTGCTTTTGAAATTCGTGTCAAAATTTATTATGAGAGACGCACGATAACTCAAGAGTTTTAACACTAAAACCAGTGTCAAAATAGTAATCGAAAATCGTAATCAAATCGGGATTGTTAGAACATTTAACCTGAAGGATGAATAAATTAATCAAAATGGATTTTGATTAACAACTAATAAAAATTTTCCCTGAAATGAGCTTTTTCTTCTGGTATTATGTTTAAATCTTAAATTTGTGACCCAAAAAAAATATGAGAAAAACAAAACGAACAAGTTAAATTTATTGATATGTAATGTTTTCAACTAAAAAAATTCATGCATTGACTATTGACTATGGAGGAATGGGCGAGCCTTCTCACACCAGTGCAGACGCAACGACGTAAGCCCACTCGAGCCTTCTCCACCAGAGTCCACTCCACCACACACCTAATCATTTCCATTTGAAAATTGACCAAACGCGCACGTTAGCCGCTGCCGTACGCTAGGGATTTCCCACCACTCTGTCTCTCTCTCCCTCCCGTCGTCGTCGTCGTCGTCGTCCTCCCCCTCCACGTCCTTGTCTCTTTCAAAACTTCCAACTCATTCTAGAGAGATAAAGTCAGAGAGAGAGAGAGAGATAGGGATGGACTCTGTTTCGGCATCTCTCTCATTCGGTGCAAGTCAAGGCGTAATCTCCTTAGCTTTGCCCTCTATTTGTTTCACTTTCTTTGCGGTTAATTACTATTGAAGAGAGAGAGAGAGAGAGTGGGAAGTTGGTAAGAGTGTTTATTTTTTCGTCTTCTTTCCCAGATTCGGTTTTAATTCATGAACTGTAGAGAAACCTGAGACAGAATTAATCGATTTTGGGCGAAAGAAGTTTATCCTGACTATACACGAGCTGGAACTTGGAAATCGTGACGGTATTGGATTTGATCTGGGGTTTCGGAGTTGGGGAAGCCAAGAAAAGGGTATGCTTTCTCATTCTAGGGTTTTGATTTGGTGCTTTATGTGAGCTTGATTTGTTCAATGTTTGATTGTTAGTGTTTGAGCTTCGATTTGGAAGTTCTTGGTGTCGTTTTGGATCCCTAGACTGGTCTAAATTTGTGTGATCTGAGGAAAATAAATTGAGTTTGCGATTCTCGAACTGGTTAAAGGTTGAATTTGTTGAAATGGATAACAGGAATAGGCATAATGAACAATTGGGTGTGAACAAGATGGGGAAAAACATAAGGAAGAGCCCACTGCACCAGCCCAATTTTGCTAATAACACTAGGCAACAACCTCAACCTCAGGTCTACAATATTAACAAGAATGATTTTCGGAATATTGTTCAGCAGCTAACGGGCTCGCCCTCACGGGAACCGCTACCTAGACCTCCCCACAATCCACCTAAGCCCCCAAGCATGAGGTTGCAGAGGATCCGCCCTCCACCATTAACACCCATAAATCGGCCCCCAATTCCCATTCACCACCCTCCAGCTCCGGCCCATGGTCCTCCTATGTCTGCAGCACCAGTTTCTTACTCCAATGCCTTTGTTAGACCACCTGCTCAATTTGGTCAGCCATCACCTACAATGTTGCCGCCTTTTACCCCTGGTGATTCAGTTTGGTCAAATACAACTGAGTCTCCTATCTCAGTATACATGCGTTACCTTCAAAACTCAGTTCTTGATTCAGGACCAAGACAAACCCAAGTTCTACCTCAACCTCATCTTCAGCCACAGCCTCAGGTTCAAGGTCAAGTTCAAGCCCAGCCTCCATCATCTGGTTTACTTCCTAACCCACCTCTGCCTCATCTTTCCTCTCCAAGAGTGGGTGGTCCTCCTCCTCTTTTACCCTCTCCTACTTCTCAGTTCCTTTTGCCATCGCCTAGTGGTTTCTTAAATTTGTTGTCTCCGCGGTCACCTTATCCCTTGCTTTCTCCTGGGTATCAGTTTCCTCCACCGTTGACACCAAATTTTGCATTTTCTCCCATGGCTCAGTCGGGGATTTTAGGTCCTGGGCCCCAACCTCCGCTTTCTCCTGGCATTGCATTTCCATTATCTCCTTCGGGCTTTTTCCCCATTGCAAGTCCAAGATGGAGGGACTACTAGTCCTAGACGGCTGTAAACTATTTGTTGTTTCCGTGCTTGACCCTCAGTGAGGACATTCTTTGTCGTGACTAACCACCTCTGCATGGGAGCTTCATTTGCAAAAATCTGATGTATACTGGCCAGTAAGAAGTCCTTTGGAAGTATGTATTTTTTTTTGGTTTTTTGTTCTCTTTTGCTTTCCTTGTTTTCTATTGTCTGTACTTAAGGTTTGTTTTGAGATGTTGATTATGTAATAGCTGCAATGTGTCTATTTCCTTGGGCAAGTGTAACTTTAGGTGATTTAGTGTAGATTGGAGAACTCATCCAGGCACTTCAGCAATGTTGTAACAAATAACGAGGTAGGATAGACACTGATATTTATTACTCTGCTGGAAGAATTTTTGTTTTGCTCTAATGTTGAATTGAAATCATTTTGCAGTTTGACTGGCCCTTAGAAGGAATCTAAAGGTTATGATTATGCTTATGGCCTCATGTTATGCATTATTGAGTTGTCAAGCATCTCTGATAGATACCTTCCCAAAAGCATAAGTTTTTAGGAAATTAGTTCAACAATGTATATCAAGCTATTCAACACCTTTCTTTACAAGGTATGTGGGGAGGAGAACAAACTGAATTCAACAGGGTGCACAAACATGAATAAGACAAAGAGTACAGTAAAAAGCGTAATGAGAAACAAACACAAAGCACGAGATTTGAACCCCACACCTTTTGAAACCAGAGCTCTAATATCATGTTGCATCACCAATTGTTTCAAAGCTTGAAAGAAATTGTGTTCTCTTCTCATTCTCTTCCCTTCTCTTGCTAATTCTTATGAAGACAGCTTCTTATATCTCTTGTATACAATTTAGGATACGTTTGTCCATTGTATATTTGCATGTTGATTTTTTATCTGAATGAGTTGAAATTATGAACATAGAATATTTTCTCCTACAAGTCTTTTATTTTTAATGGGGAATGATTTTCTAAATTTGAAGGGTTCTTTTTCATTCTTTGCTTGGAAAAAGGGGGAAAAAAAGGAAAAGCGATACATCCCTGATGTACTCTCCTATTTATCCTTGTGGGTTTCTTGGTCTTTTTGGGCATAGTTTTTGTTTCTTTGGGATGATGGATTGATTTATTAAATAGTTAAAGTTTGATCAGCCTCTGGAAATGACTTTTCTGTTTTGTGCGGGAAATTTCAAGACCAACCTCAAGAGATGCTTGCTATCCCAGATAGTTGAGTAGGATGAGGATTTTACCACAATCCTGGGAGAGGGTGATAAAACAAAGAATGGGATTCTGTGTTGTTATCCTGTATGTCCCGAGTTCTGGGAACTATAAATGGGTAGTTTCTTCCCTCCTTTTCCGTCCCCCTTCTCTTCATTTCTCGTTTTGTTTCCTCTTCTTCCTATGCTATTTTCTTCTGCCTTGTGTTGTTGATCTGCAACTGGAAATCATTAAGTTGTTAGTGTCGTGCTGTCGCCATTAGCTCACTGGCTCTGCTGGCAGGTCCAGGTCAGTTAGGTTTTAGCTTGTAAACTGATTTGACTTGAGATCTATTTTAACTGTTACTCTTTAGGCCTTGAGAAGTACTCTGATCGAGTTTATTACGAAAACAAGGTTTGTTTTTATACCTATTTCTCAGTTCCAGGTATTTTTAAACTTAAATACCAAACCAGATTGTTTCAGCAGTTGTGCACCTGGAAATGGGAAGTAAATTTTAAAACCACCTTTGTTTGGGCATAAACTCTACTTTGATTATTTACAGATGGAGTAGACAAGCTTTAGTTGCTTGATATTGATTGCTTCGTGCTGAAATTTATAGTGTTCAGCCTATTAGGTAAATGGTTTCTTCTTCTTCTTGTTTTCTTTCTTTCTTTGGGCAGCTTATGGTTGTGTGTATAAAGGAGTTATATAAACAATGGGTTGAAACATTTCCCTTCAACTGTCGGGATACAATTTTTCTGTAGATTGAACCAGCCAGCTAATTATTTTCTCAAGAACAGGTCAGGTTGATTGCTTTCATGAACAGTTACTAATTAAGAGATGAAATGTTTGTGTGTGTTAATCATGAGCAGGATTGTTTGTATCTTGATGTCTTATAGTGATGTATATAACATATGAAAAGCGAGCTAAGCCTTATTAATGGGCAGCTTAAGAAGATAAAAGATTGGTTAGTTTGGCTTGAATTTGCTGGATTGTAGAGGAGGTTTGCATTTGGGACTATCTCTTAAACCCTGATTTAATGAGAATATGTTTTTCCCTAACCCTCAAAAATTAATTGGTTGTTCTGTTGCTTGCATAAAAAAGCAGGAAACATATTTTTGTTTTTTGCCACTTCCCCAAGAGGGTTCAATATGAGAAAGGAATAAATGAAAGTATTACAAGAGATTAGATGGATAAACTATGTGATGCGTACTGAACTTGGAAAACAGAAAAAAGTAAAAAATAGAATTGGGCATGTTGGTCCAGTGGCAATTGGAATTATTTTGGGGGTAAATGACAAGGTTTGAATCTCCTATCAAATAATAACTAAATGGGTACCACATGCTCTGTTTGTGAACTTTTGTCTCTTATGCATCATAATCCACTTCTCTCTCTCTCTCTCTCTCTCTCTCATTCCACAGAAAATGGTAGATTTACAGAACCCTGAAGGGTTGCTGAATAAACAATTTTTAATCCCTTTATTCCGAATTGATAATCATGACGAGTTCAAGTTGTAAGTTAAAAGAGGGAAAGGAGGTAGTCACGCAAGAGCACTCAAACAAACCCCCCCCCCCCCCCCCCCCCCCCCCCCCCCCCCCCCCCCCCCCCCCCCCCCTCACCGCGTTTCAGTTTAAAAAAAATTCCCATGAAATTTTATAGGTATAATTACACTTTATTTTTTTATAGTTTGAGTTAAAATTCGATGAGCTTTCCGTGAACACATAAATCACTTGTGGTTTGGACTCGATTATAAAATGGATAGAAATTATTAGAATTAACAAAAAATTTGTTATAACGGTATTTTTATAATTTCATCTTTTCAAAAAGATAATTTTGCCCTTTTATATTTTGTTATAGTGGTATTTTTGTAATTTTATCATTTCAAAAAAATCAAAAAGATAATTTTGTCTCTTTATATCAAAATAAAGGGTTATTCTTCATAAGGGTATTTTTATTATTTTATTAAATTTGCCAAGATTTTATTCATTTTGCATATAAGTTCAAACTATAGAGGGAGTTATGTGTTAACTTTTAAATCACAAAGGATCATATGAATTTTGCTCAAATTACAAGGGGTTAAAGTATAATTATCTAATTTTTTTTTATGAGCATAGACTGTTTGCTTTGTTGGCTTATTGGTCTTTGGTGCAGCCCTGCGAATTGCTCCTGTTAAATTCCTTTTATACAAGGTGGTGCTACTGAGCGAAATAGGGCCAAATTTTATGGTATCTGATTTCAACCTTAGAATTCAAAAACAGGAAAAAATCTAATCATTGCATTGGAATATTTGAAAAAATCAAGTTGTTTTTTTTTTCAAAAAATAGTTACTACATATTTGACCCGTAGCATTACCACAAATACGGTCACATTTTTAACAACTGTTATTACATTGAGTATGGACAGCTCAAATGATAACTAGTATTAGGCGGTAAATGTCCTTATAATACCAATACCTCAAAAGTGCCGTAGTAGCTCCTTTTCCTAGTTTTGCCCAGAAAACTTAATTTATCACTTGTGAATCTCTTATTCTTGGCATGCGTAGTTTGTTTTTGACCAAGTTAGGATGAGAATTAATTAAGCTACCCGTAAACTGATAGGTACACGCCCGATAGTATAACAAAACAAAAAAAAAAACCTAATTCGCTAATGGGCTTGGTCAATTGGATAAGGACTTTTCTGAAATCGCTATTGAACCCGAAGTAGTTTTCTGATTATAATTGCTTCGTAGGAGAAACTATTCAATTTCTTAAAATAAATTATAAAGATACATTGATCATGATTCACGCAACAGGTCCTTTTGTATGTCTATCTAATCATAATTAGGGTCATAAAATGAACCAAACAATTCGAGCTCAGCTTGTTAAAAGTTGATTTGAAATCAGCTCATTTTATAAATAAACCAAACTTAAACATATTTTATAGCTTGTTAGTTTTTCACACTTGGCTCCATAAGCAAAAGTATACTAAAAAATCCAAGTTATTCGATCTTGGCTAGATTAAAGCTCGTTTGAGATTAGCTTAAAAGTTAAATAAACTAAGCTTGAATAATCAACTACTCGGTTTGACTTGGTTCGTTTATAATCCTAATTGTAATGCCTTTTGACAAAAAGTATATCAATAGGAATACGTTATTCTAAAAAAAAATTATAAAAAAAATTCTACAGAATAATGTGGTAATAATATTTATGTAATAAAAAGCTATCAAATAGATATTTATTCTTAAAGTGAAAAACACTTATTCTGTCACGTAATTTTGTACATAAATTTTGTATAAATTTTTTTTATTATACAAGACATTAATCCTATCAATATATATACATGTATACACGCACAAGAATTGTTGTGGGTTCATCAATAACCCTCGCCTGCAAGGTGTCAAGAATGGATATTGGGAATCTAGCTATTACAGCTAGTGTAAATAACTCTTTCCCCATCAACATCATCAAACGTTAAAGCCCAAAAAATAGGAAAAAGAGAGGGAAAGAAAGAAGGGTGCTCGTCAAGAAAGAGAAATGTGAGAAGTGGAAATCCACAAAGCACCAACAAAGGATTGGATATGGCTTGCCCTTTATTTTTGCCCCATAACATTGGCCCCCCCTACCCTCCCTCTTCAATGGAGTTTCTTCGGCCGTGGCCACTTATTTTCCTTCAAGAGAAAGTACTATCAAACAAGCAAAGAAAATGGCTCAAAATGAGGCAAAGATTCTTTGGCAACCCACCCACCATTTTCCCTCTAAAGCTGGTATTTGTAGGCTTGTGGCCTATATGCCTCTCTCTCTCTCTCTCTCTCTCTCTCTCTCTATATATATATATATCTTTCTCACAATTTTCTTTCTTAGTTTAATTGGCAAGTTGGCAACTTGCTGGAAGAGGGAGTCCCTTTCTTGGACTTGTTTGTCATGTCATGTGGCTATTGCTCTTGCCGTGGTCTAGGCCATCAACAAGGCTTAATAAGTTTCGTTCCATTGTGTGATCATTATTTAAAGTTCACTATACTATCAACAACAAAACTAATATCCTATGTGTATATATATATATACATATCAATCACATCCACCTAATCCAATTGCTGGATATTCAAAAGGGTAATCGCATGCTTGAGAATGTACTCTTTTTATTTTCTCACTATCCATCCACCTTTTCACGCAAAGCTGTTTCACAAGAAAGCTGCATAATGCCCCCACTGGCCATGCCATTTAATCCAATCCAATAAAAGATAAAGATGTAACATAACAATGCCATATCCTTAAAGTTCTACAATTCTTCTTCAATTGACAAGAGTTATTTTGTAAACGTCTAATTCTATATGTCCTAAATACAATACCAAATATGCACCACCACCAAATAAATAATCAATGCATATATATATACACACACATAAACCTAAAAATAGATTTTGCGATTCAAATCAATATCCTCTTACAATCTCAGGACAGTTCATCAGGTTTGTCCATAATATTTGTTTGGTGAATATTTTCTCTTTATGTGAACAAATCAAGCTAATCGAGCTCAACTAGTTTTTGGCTTCTTAAAAGCTTATTGGAGATTGACTCATTATGTAAATAAACTAAACTTGAAAATAATTATAACTCGTTAATTTTTTGAATTTGACTTCAACTTGGCTCGTTAAGCTTAAAAGATAAGCAAATCATGTTTGAATACATTTTAAATCTTGTTAAATCTTCAAACCAGAATAATTTACTACTAGATTTAATACGACTTGTTTATAGCTTATGTATGCCATCTCTAATACATAACCATAGTTTGTGATATATCATTCCATTGCTACACCATCATAGCCTATACACTTATGTTACCCTTTTCCCTTCAAAACCAACTTTTGAATATAAAGGTATTTTCATTTAATTACCTTGTAATGCAAATCCATTCCTGTCAATGTTTCTAATCCTTCAATTCACATGCACCCATTTGCTCCCTCACAAATATAATATATAGTTCCTTGAAATACAAGCACCGCAAGACATATACTTCATGTGCCATGTCATCCCTATAAATAATGCACCACAAAGGTTTGACAGGTGCCATTATTTTTAACTGTTTGTTTTCATATTAAACATGATATCTCAAATTCAAGATTTGATTCCTCCTCATGTCCTTTGTGGTTAGGTATCATTTATGCAATGTATGAAATTTATATAGTTTATGTGTATGATAGTTCTCCATGAATTTAAAAGGATAGTTGGTCGAAGGCCTGAACACCCAGTAACCAAACAGAAAAGAAAAGATGTCATTGCTATAATCAGAATGCTTCCTTCCTTCTTATATAGCTTCCTTCACACATCTTATGATTACGAGAAATTAGAGTGTAGCGATAAGATTATTTCATTGTGACTTCAACAAAACTCGAAACAGACTATTTATATATGAGAGTAAGATTATGTACACTTGACTCTCTGCGAAATTTGTAGCAACACGAATCGCATTAAACAAAAATTACAAAACTCTAGCCAATATACTAGAGAGTATTGAGCAAAAACTAATATAATAATTGAGGCCTGGCATGTTAGGCTTGGGTTATATGGTTAGATCTTGGTTTTGATTTTTATGGAAGCTCCACATTCTGACCTGGAGATATGATTTTAAATGACAAATAAACATCCACTTGCAGCTCAATGAATCACAGGCAATATTATATTTAGCTAGCTCATGACTAGTCCTCCATTAATTAAGTATACGATGCTGATGCTAATGCTGCTGCTGCTGCTGGCCCACCACCCCCAAGCCACCAAATTAATCCATTGACTTGTAGATGACAGGTAATCATGAACTGTCCATGATTGTGATCAGACGATCTCTATCTTCTTTGATTGGTCTTAATGTTGTTTAGAGTGGGTCCAACAGGAGAAGAAGTTGGGGGAAGGGTTCTATGAATAGAATTGATTTGTACAACGACATATAATATTAGAGTCATAACATGGTGTGATCTTTTAGCAAAAGAAATAAAGAGAGAGAGTGAGAGAGATGCTCTTTTTAGCCTCTGCTGAAAATGGAATCAAAGTGGGGAGAACTTACCAGAAATGGTCACCTTGTTTGCATCCCCAGAAATTCCAGAGCTCCATCTGACTGAAAACTGTTACCATTTTCATCCTGCCCCACAAATATAAAATGCACTCACTCACTCTCTCTCTCTCTCTCTCTCTCTCTCTCTCTCTTCCACAGTTCCATCTGGAACGAGCAGTCAACTGACCTTAGGATAAGGACAATGACCTAGAAGTTAATACCTTGAAGTAATGCCCAAACTGCTAGACTGCCAGCCTCTAGCCTGCTTCCAAACTTTTTTTTCTGCTTGCTTTTGGCAATCCACCTGTTCTTGTTGGATTGCTAATATATACAATTCGTAGGCAAGAAAATAATCTAGAATTACAATTTCACTTTGTAGCAATCCCTTTATTTTCTTCTGTGTCTATCTGTCTCTCTGTCTATCCACTCTACTATTAGATTGAGATTTAAAAGAATCACCAAAGTGTTCAGGAAAAACAACTTACACATTGAGATTGTGCAAATCCAATATTTTCATATCATTTTGTTTAGCATCTAAGCATCATAAAATGCAAAACAAAATGTTTTACAATGAAACGAACGAACCCGAAATTAAAATTAAAATTTATTCATGGGTATTTTATTCATGTGTATAGTCAAATTGAAGACATTATTTGAACTCCAAGAAGTAGAACAGGGATCATCCACCGGGAGGTCAACTCATAGGATTATATCAAACTAATTATTGGAAAAAAAAACACATTTTTGGCTAATCATTAATTTTCAGCAAATGGTTTGAAGCACAACTTTAGAAAAATGTGTTCTCTAATTCTTTTTTTTTTTTGGTTAAGTTTTTCTATAAATAATAGTTTCGATTGGGGGTGATTACTCTGAAGAGAATTAGACAGTAATTAAAGAGCCAAATCCAACATTATATTTCATCTAGTCATTTATACAAATCAAACCCAATGACCGAATGTTGTATTATTATAGCTTTAATAATAAAAATAAGTAACAACATTATATGTAGTGAAAATAAATGGAGAGCAGATAAACAATATTACCCACAATTTAATTAAGAAAAAAATTCAAAATAACATTCTTCACAAGAAGAAAATACACCAACAAACCTCATCTCAACATTTCTGTACACTGCATTGACTAAAATGCCCTATACATTCTTTTCAATTCCAAGCATATCAAGGGCGGGAATCATATGGCATTCTAGTCATTCCATGTCACAAAAGGATTCTTTGGTGATTTCAAAAACAAAAGAGTAAAACATAAACCCCCCCAAAAAAAGAGAAAAATTGCAAAAAAGAAAAATAAAAAAACCCAGAATTTTTTCTTCGTCCTCTTTAAATCCTTGTATTTGATTATTCACATCACCTGTGATCTACCGTCACCATCACGTGCCAACCCTTCGGTGACCGACGCCAGCTTCTGAAGGTTCAGCTTCACAACCGTGTCGGCGAGCAAACGGGTGTCCTCCGGGGTATTACCCTCCGGCACATCCACGACGTACGATTCAAGAACAACGGTCCAGATCCCCCCGTCGCGCTCGAACTCGTGCACCGTCGTCACCGACCGGTAATTCCTCAGCCGATGCTCACCCCCGGTAATACTGAACCCGGTGACGTGCCGATCGTCGTCCAGTATATCAAGCCTCTCCGTACTGGTCGCAGCCGGCAACCCGGAGATGACGTTCACGTCCCGCGTGCAACCCACGGTCATGCTGAACCCTTCCGGCAAGGTACAACTCTTAATGAAATGCTTGTAAGTTTGGGGTTTGTCGAACCGTCGGACGACGGACCAAACGACGTCGCGTGGAGCCTGGATGCGCTGAGCGAGTAGGGACGAGCATTGGCCGGAGTTGACTCGGTAGGTGTGGAACTCGGTGATGAACCGCTTCAAATAGTCGAACTCGTCCTCGGTCAAACCCGGTGGGAGGGTTAGGTTGTGGGTGGTGGTTGTTTCCTCTTCTTGTTGCTGCTCTCCGGCCATTGAGGAATTCTGGCCTGCCTCCATTTTTGCAGATGCAGACAGAGAGACAGACTGAGGTTTCTAGAGAGAGAGAGAGAAGTTTATTTATTTATAAAGTTGGGGAATTGTGGGGAAAGAGGAGGGCAAAATTGGGAAATAAGAAGTTGGTTTTTTGTTTTTCTTGGAATTTTATAATAAAATAATTGTGGGTAGTGTTGAGAATATAATAAGGGTATTTTTGGGGGCGTTGGAAAAGTGTCAACGAGATGGTGATGACAGGTGGGTTCGGCCCCCCTGGCTTAGCTATGTTTGCTTGACAGGTCAGCCTGGCTGAGCGCAAAACCAAGCCAAGCCAAGCCAAGCTAGGCTCATGTGACTTTCTTCTGTTCTATAATATTTCCTCTTTTTTTTTTTTGGTGCTAAATGAAAGAAGAAAAGTTTTTCCTGTTTGGTATTGTTTTGATTTTTTATTTTACTCATTTTTCATACTTTGAGAAATGGAAACTATGGGAAGTTTGAAAACACAATATGTTCATGTAGTTATTATTTTCTATGAAAACTGCTATGTTAAATGTGTTTTTGTTTTTGATTTTTTTAGAGTGATAAGTGGGCCATTACAGAATCTCATTTCGGGGGAAGGGGTTTTTATTGATACATTGGCAAATATTGAATAATCCTACATTCTCTATTTTAGGAAATTGAAAAGGAGACCTATTAAAAGAAGATTTCATCTGAAACTCCTTGATATTCACAAAATAATTTAAACTCATTAAGTTTGTCTGAATGAAGAAATAAAAATTGAGCATTTCTATTTTGTTTTTTTTTTTTTTTTTTTGTTTCAAATACCTTCCTAAAATTACATTGATGTTCCTTCAACATTTGACAAAATACAAGTAAATCCCCTCAACATTTCAATATCAGGTCAGCGTTGCTTTGAGCTTGTCTCAATAGCAATCTATAGAGAATGGCATGATATGAGAGGATTAATGGCCAATAATTGAACCACTTTTGAAAAACATTGGTTGTATTTGTGTATGTATATGTATAATAAATATATAAAGATGGTGGTGATGTGATGGGATTGTTGATGTGCGGTCGATGACTACGAATAGAGGTAGGTTGTGATGGTGGTGGGAGATGGTTTGTGAGTTAATAATTGATTTCAATAGGGATTTCTTGTAGGCTAAAGGAATTCCTACTACCTTGGCAACATATTAAGCTGCTATATTTTAAAACCACCAATAAATATGGAGTGATTTGCCGATGGTGAACCATGGTTTCACTTTCCTGGTAGGGAAATGAAAGTAGATACATAATTGTTATCCAATTAAATGGTTTTCAAACTTGGCAGCAGGAATTCCTAACGGTAGGAAATCCTCATCCAGTTGAGTTAACTTGAAAAAATAACTAGTGATCCCTAATTTAATACTAGATTTAAAAAAAAAAATAGGGGGCAAAAAAGTCAATTATACTATAAATGTTACAAGTGACGAATATGAGAGGGGAAAGTATTATTTTTGAAACTTTAGGGGATTTCTTATAATTATTAGGCAGTAGATATCGTATCGGACGTAAAACGATACTACTAAAGGTGAGTTTCATACTGATCAAAATATCAATCAATACCGGTCAATATCGACCAATATTAATAGCACCGGACAATATCAATCAACATTGATTTTACAAGACGATACTGAATTTTGTGTAATTTGTTTTAAACTAATTTAATTTTATCATATTTTGATGATAAATGTTTATTAGAATTTGTATCGGACATACTAGACAATAATATATCTTTTAAGTAGTTTTAAATATATATTTAGATTGAATAACACGTTATGTTATGTTAAAATAATTTAATATTTTATACTATTTGTCATGAGTAATTTCAAATTTTATAAAATATTTTTTATAAATATAGAATATATATAGCAATAAAGTCGAAACGATACTTGGTACTCCATCAATAATAGTACAAAACATATCAATAGCAAAATTGGTATACTGTCTAGTACAATATTAACAATTATGGTAAGAATATGCTCATAGTGCCGTCAATTATTCAGTACTCTAGAATTATCACGTGTTCTTATTTATCTTTTCACATAGAGTGAATTTTATACTTTTTAAGTGAGATATTTGACTTCACCTAATAGGAGTGACTTGTCATCATAAAATAAGGAGGAAGAGGTGATCCTTGGAGCACTGAATAATTTTTTCATAGACCCCATAACTTGCAATTATTTATGTTTTCCTTCGAAATTCCCACTGTTGATGGGATTGGCAAGCTTCATTACATGTGAATTGGTCAAACTTATCCACCAATACATAAACAAATACAGTGTATTATAACAGAAATATAATACATATTCAGACATATATGGACATTACTCCTCCAATAAGGTCTTGGAAGCCACCCATGTCCACAACACCTTGTTCGATCCCTTCTATATTTAAAGAGTTTCTCTCTTTTGTGGGTTTCTCAATTCTTGTCCCTACCTTTCCTTGACATTGTGAATAAGAAGGGAATGTGTGGATTGGTTAGAAATTGTTTAGGCCGTATCCCGTTGATGAGACATCATGTGAATTTATACTGTGCTTTAAATTAGTTGGGAGTCTAATCTTAATCATGTCTTATATTAATTGAGCATATGATGTTGGCCAAAAGATTAGGGTTTGTTGGTAAATGTTTTCTATTTTTGTTTTTTATTTTTTTAAATAAAAAATAAAAAATACTAAAATAGGTGTGCTGTCTATTTTTAAAATATTAGTGTGATACTATTAGCAGAACAATAATCTACAATTATCATCACTAGATCATAAAAAAATAAAAAATAAAACATACACCTATAACACATAATAAAAAATAAAAATTAACAGTACTTCCAAACAAACCTTTAGTTTTTTTTACTTTTGAGAGCTCAAGCCACCTTGTTCTTGGAGCCATACAATCAGCTAAAAGTTTCTTCCTTTCTTTTCTTTTTTTTTTTATAAATCTTTGTCTTCACCATTAAACATTTTTTTAATATAATTAGAAAGTGCCCTCACCATGAAATTGTTTTATTACATTTTATTTTTTCAAGAAAAATGTTAGCATCAGTCGCGCTTATTTAATAGATACTGACTGATGCGTGTCACATCAATTAAAACCGACTAGTTACATATGGGTCACAAGTAACGTGACTCACATAACTACAGTTGATGCTAGAGCTGCTCTTTCTTTAATTATATATTTGAAACAATATCTCTGTCTATCTCTTTTATTTATTAGTTAGGTAGCTATATCTTGAAAACATTGAATTCTTTTATGAGTACTCTTATTCAGACAAAAATTTTATACAAAATGATATAATACTTTTAATTACAAAAAAAATGCCATCAACACATCATATGGATAATATTTTTTTATAATTTTCCAGTATGATTAGAATTTCCCTTCTTCTGTTTCTGCATACGTCAAAAAAGTTATGACTGATCCAATGTGAACAAGCGGTGGATGAGTGAAAAGACATAGTAAAAGTGAAAATGAAACTTAATAAGTTGGAGAATGTTAGTATTAACTGGCGAGTAATGTCAAAAAAAAAAATGATTGGTCCAATGTGAACAAATGGTGAAGTGAAAAGACATATTGAAAGTGGAAATAAAACTTGACAAGTTAGAGGATGCTATCATCAGTTGCTTGCGAGAGTTGGTCACTCGTTAGTTGATGTTAGCCACCCAACTAGAACCTGCTATTTATAAGTGGGCCAGGTCTAGCCACCTCATTTTACAGAATCTTGACTTAAAGCATGTAGAACCTTACCAAACATGATTCAACACACTGGAAAGAAACAGAATTCAAACAATGGCAAGAGAGCTGCCTCAAGCTAAAACTAAGAATAATTGTTTTTATTCAACCAAATTCTTGGCCAGTGCCCAAAAATACTTTTCATCCCAAACTAGACCTTGTAATCTCATATGCCAAGAAGCATGCTGCATTTGCAGGAACGCTCCGAGCCATGGCAGGTCCAAAACCCTGGTACAGGCCTTTCGCTCCCTCCGAGGCCAGGATCTTCCTGAAAGCATCAACCGAGCTGGAAAACTTCGGGTTTTTGAAGTCGTCAACCTGAATTACACTCTTGACTACATCAGTTGGGTAGACAGAAAGCCAGAAGGAAGCTCCGGCCAAGCCTCCGGCGACAATTAAAGAACCTCTTCCCAACTCAGAGGTGTCTTGCCCTCCTGCAAGGTATTGCTTCAGGGCTTCATAGACACCAAACATTGCAGCATTTCCGGGTACTTCACGCGCCATAGTGGGAACCAAGCCTTTGAAGAGACCTCTCATCCCCCCTTCTGACAGGAGAACTTGCCTGGCTACATCTATGGGCCCTCCATACTTCACTGCCACGGCAGCTGAGCCAGAATCTGCCAGTGCACTCTGGGCCTGCAACCTGTTTCATGGTGAAATCCTGAGCAGTTCATAGGTAAATCTTACAAGTTTTAATATATAGCATAGTTCCTAACAAAAAATAAATTCAGGAATTCACAGAAAAATTTTGAAAATTTGGGATCATTGGAGATAGTGTCATGAGCAAGGAAAATACAAAAATACTTGAATGCGAGGGAAAAAAGAATGTGTAAATAATCAAGTTGTAGTTAATCAGAAACATTAGGGAAGTTTCCAAACGGATGAAAAATAAAACTTAATCCAAGTGGACTTAGAAAACCTGGCATAACATGGTTTTAGTGCCAAAGAGAGAAGATGTGAATAAAAAAAAAAAATTAGAAAAATAGATTGATGCTATACCTATAGAAAGAAACTACACACCATTTTATCATAAGAATGATATGGCTGATTTGTGTTCTATCACTTTAAAAAACAAAAGACCCCACAAAGTGACACGTAATATTCATCATTCTGTACGGGTTGCAATTTATAAATTCTGTATGCTCAAAATTTTGAAAAAAAAAAATTAAAAATTAAAAATTACAGAGCACCATAACATGACCTGCACTTGATCAATTCAGTGGGGCAAGCGAGAAAGGAGACAGCAACTCCAGCCCCAGCACCACAAACAATCTGCTGGTTGACTGTAAGAGGGGCACCGGGTTCAGACCTCAACAAAGCTTCCATTTGTCCTCTCACTGAGAAGAGGACGGCATTGAAGGCCGCCACAGTGGCAAGTGGCACCCCCATACCTTTGTACAAGCCCCTCGGGCCTTCTGAAGCTAGTGTTTGTCTGACAGCATCCATTGCACCTGAGTATTTGGGAGGCCGGCCTGGGAGTGGAGCAGGTTGGCTTTGGAGTTTGACCTTGATGGTATCAAAGGGGTGCCCAACAATCAACTGTGCTGCCCCCCCAACAGTCCCGGAAATTAGGTCCTTGGCAACGTCACCCATCTAGAAATTAAAATTACAGAAAATACTCAGCTTGGAAAATATAATTTGAATTTAGATGAATCACTCCAAATGGTTCAAAAGAAAAATAATTGTATTTAATTTGTTTGAATCAAGCAATTTCAATATCAGGGTTGTGGTAGGGAACCTCTATCACAGGCCATGTGAAAACAATGTCCCCTTGAGCCCAAACAAGATCCCAAAGAAGAAAGATTGCCTAACATAGGAGACATATAAGGGTAAAACGAAAGAAACGGGGGCAAACAGTGAGTCGAAAAGGCAATAATGACAACACAAATAAACAAATAAATCAGTTCCCTGACAAATGAAGCATAAAAAGCTGATTGTAGGATGGACTTATTCTAAACTTAGGTAAACACCAGCTGTTGCCATATCCAAACAAACTTAAGCTGATTGTAGGATGGACTTATTCTATACTTAGGTAAACACCAGCTGCTGCCATGTCCAACCAAACTTCAGTATCCAACCAGCTGATTTCTACATTACAACCACCCCAACCCTGTGCTCGGTCTAGGAAAACCACAACAACCGAATTAGCTCAACCAGAGGATCTGTCTAATTCGCAGATGACAGATATAATAGCTATAGAAAGCAAAGCACTACTCCTACTTGGAGATAATACACCAACATGGAGATAATACAAACCTACAGGCTACACCAATAGCGCACACAATGTATGCAAGAAAAACCTTTCTCCCACAGAAAAGTATCCCTACTATCTACACAATCTAAAAAAGTCTCGAAGGTATAATTGTCGGATTAATCCACAAAAACCTAAGTTATCTAACCACACGAGAGACTTTGAAAGAATGGCTTTTTCAATCTATAAACCAGCTCTCTACATCTTCACAGGATTTCTATTTCTCTCCCTCCAAATAAACTCTGGTTTCTTCACACAAACATTCAATACAACAATGTTGTACCTCAACATCACCAGTTGAATTTCATCCATTATGGTGAACATAAAAAAATATAATACGTCAAAAAATAAAACACCTCGTGTTTGCATAAGAATCTTGTTGCAACAGTTTCCACATTCAGCTTGTATAAGTTTGCACTCAGATTAGAGGAAACACGTATGGTAACCTTGAGCATCTCAATCCAGAGTACTTCTAAAATTTTACAAGAAATCAATTGTCTAATCTTTTAAGGTACTCTTAGCCCTTAGGGGGATTGCATGCACAAAGCCAAGTATAAATAAACAATATAAAAGAAAGATGAAAATTTGTCTGCATTGGCAATGTAGTATCACATAGAGGGGCTAGTTGAAGATGGTCAATCCATCCTCATCACATTGGCACTATCAGCTTGGGAACTGCCAATTTATCTTCAGCAGAAGTTTCAGTTCAATTGGTCATTCCAACTATATATGATAAGGCAATCTCCCACGTGTCCTAGGGGTGATAGAGAACAAGCCTGGTGTTTCCAGATTTAATTTGAGGACCAACCTAATATTTGGGGTTCAGGTGGTTTTTTCTGTACTACAGGATTTGGGTTATGTTTTAATGGCAGTGAGCCTAATGGAATCAATTCCAAGGAAAAAATAAAGCAAAATCCAGGGGGCCGCAATAAGAAACTTGACTTTCCTCTTAAAAAATTATACACAATAAGAGCAATAACAGTCCTTTTCATTTTATACTTACAAAAATATAAAATAAAATTAGCTGCCTTTTTCATTTTATGAAACACTAAACAGATCAAAAAGCCTCCTATTAGGCACAATTTCACTAAGCGCCACCAATTTTCAAATTCTACCCACGCAACATTATGGAATTTGAGATGCAGACGTTCCAAATATTAAAAAAAAAAAAAAAAAAAGGTAACATGTCATTTACATTGCCAGATCATTTCATGATATAACACCAAAAGCTCAGAGCTTTGCGTTTTGGATTGAGATCTCTTTTTGATGAAAGTTAAATCTAAATTAGATTACATGCAAGCTTAGCGCACACACATACAGTTGCATACATATATGTAGATTATACACTTTTGAAAATAACGAATAAACATTTCTAAGAAAGCCATGAATCTTACCGCACCAGATTTTTCTTGACCCAGGTAAAAATTGAAGGAAAAGAAGGATCAAATCCAATCGGAACCCCCCTTGCACAAACTAATAAGACGAAATCTGAGAGAAAAAATACAATGGGAATACAAATTGGATCACATACATATACATACATATATATATATATATATATACGATGAGAGAGAGAGAGAGAGAGAGAGAGAGAGAGAGAGAGAGAGAGAGAGAGAGAGATAAGATGTTATGTTGGAGTTTTACAATACCAGTTGTTGAGCCAGTGTCGCACTTCGGTGCAGCTCTCTAACTCTGGTGAGGAGTTTTTGGAGACGTGAGATTTAAGAACAATGGGAACAAAGAGCATAATCGAATCTTTTAAGGATTAAGAGCCACATGAGAAAGGTTCGGATGCGACAAACAATAGTTGTCGTTGGTCGGGAATGGATTTCTAATTAGAGAGAGAGAGAGAGAGTATTCATATTCTGTTTGAGAAGGGCATAGTGCGCATACATTGATTATGATACATTCATCAAGAACTAGAGAGGCGCTCACCAAACATTTGACCAACCTTATAGATTTTAATACTAGGAGTAGGAGTTACCTATACATGGAATTTATGTATTTTCTTTCCTATCTTTCTCTACACCAAACAGCATGTTTGAAAGAAGGAAAGGAAAAAGAAAGAGAAATAAAAGAAAAATTATATATTTTTTATTTGATTTTGTAAAAAAAGGAAAAGAAAGTGAGAAAAAAATTATAGAAAAACAGTATTTTTGTTTCTCTTGTTTTTCCCTCCATTTTCTTTCCTTTTTCTTACAGTCTGCTTGGAAGTTGTGGAAAAGAAATGAAGGGATGGGAAAGTGGAGGAGAGAGAAAATGAAAGAAAAAGGAGGGAAAAGGGAAGGAAAGTTTGAAAATAATCTCTTTCTTTCTTTCTATTTTTCCCTCATTTTCTTTTCAAAATCAAATAAGAAAAGGATTTCAAACAATACTTTTTCTTCTTTTTCCTTCCTTTCCACAATTTTCAGACAGGCTGTTAGAAAATAAAAGAAAATAAAAAAATTTCCTCCTTTTTTTCTACCCTTCCCCAAGTTTCAAACAGGTGAGACGCACCATAAGTCACTTCCAGAAGCATAAAAGTGTTTGAAACCAAACAATGCCTGTATGTATGTATATATTTATGTGTTTACAAATAAATTTTGTTTAGCGAAAATTAATTGAAGATAGATTTCTCCCAGGCCGTGTGTGGCGACGGGTTTGCAAAGCTAACCTCCAAAACTTTTAAGCAGATTCATTTCCTCCAGTCTTCTTCCAATATTTAACAATTTCAAACAGAAAGTTGCTTCCAAAAGTACGGATTTCCCTTTCCTACCAATTTCATACTTTATTTTTAGCTTTTTGAAGTGCAAACCCCACCTACCTAGCCTGCCAACCAGTTGTACTGGTAGATATTATTATTTTTCTCATGCAGTGGTGTCAAATAGGAATAGAGTACATAATAGAGATACTATGTTAAAATTTTGAAGTTGCCAACTGGGTATTTGCTGCTTCTTTTTTTTCCCCCTTTTTTCTGAAATTATTGTTAGTGGAAATATAAATTTGTGAAGAAGAAGTAGTTGGATTTTATCTTGATAATGTAATCAACAACAAAGTTACTTGTTCTAATTAAAGAGAGTTATCTTTCCTTTTGTTTATATGTCTTGAGTGGGAAAAGAAAACGAAGGAATTTAATTTTCCCTCATCTTTTTAAGGATACCAATCATGGGTTTGATTTTTCCCTCAAGTAATAGATAAAAGTTTTCTATCAAACGAAAAAACTTGTCATATTCTTCAAACCTTTCAATGTGGTACTGTCATGGATCTTTAATAATAGAAGATAGATCCACGGGTGGAGAAAGAAGAAGCACTTAAACCAGTGAAATTACCATTAACATCCTTCTACCCAAGCACTTGAAAAACAGTTGTACATTCATCAAGAATAGGGTACAACTGACAATGTTCAAGAAATGAGTCTCATCAAGCGTGATTGTAAACAACGTTTCATCAGCCATGGTGCCTACTTTGCAATAACTTCCTACACAAAATATGAAAATGCCGCTTCCATGCCCCCTAAACCAACAAAAGATGAGACAGGAATCTATATATATATATATATATATATAAAGGTGATATAAAGAAATATGAAGAAAAAAGGCTTCTATGTAATTATAAAATGAAATGTCTGCTCTCTATAGATATAGGATCCATTCATTATTGTTGATCCAATTATTCACAAACAACATCTATGTAAGAGCCTATTTACAATACATCCATTTACAATTAAGTCTTTGGAAACCTATAAAAAAGAAAAGAAAAAAAAGAAAAGGAATAGCCAAGTATTCAGACCATGCCTTGAGCAAAAGCTGCTCTATGACTGGATCAGGCTTCGAGGCATCTTCATTTATCATAGGAAGGCAATGTGAGAGTAAGTTCTACTGCTGCTGATAATTTATCACCACCACCATTGTTATTTTTGTTGCTTGCAATTGAAATCGGATTCTCGTCTTCTTGGTTCTTATACACAACTCCGCGGAAGTCGGACACTAGAGCCTGTTTTGCAGGTTTCTTGCCAACCCCTAATGAAAGCCCAAGATCTAGAAACTCAGATTCCACACCATCCTTGCAATCTGCTGAAAGCCCTTGCCACCCTGAGGAATTATGAGCTCTGCCACTGCTCCAAATTGCAGGATCCATATTATAGTCACGTGCTTGAAGACTCGGTTCATAATCTTCCCGCCTTCTCTCAGGAAATCCACATTCTTTCTGCAGGAAGAAACAAGTATGCATTACCACAAAAAGTCAGGTGTTCTCGTCTGAAACTTCTGATGAAATAATATTATATGCAAATATCTCTTTTTATTTTTCTTTAATTTTTTGGTAAGTAAAATATCTTCAGCTAACAAAATTGTCCCTTTTTTCTTTAAATCTGGGAAATGTTTCTGACAATATATAGGCTGTTGGTTCAGTATCAGGAAAAAAAGGAGGAGAAACAACTACTTCCAATGAATGCTTTTTTATTGAACTCTTTCCAAATATATATCCTGGCACTAATATGCACAGCAAGGTAACCAAAATCGATGCCAAATATAATAACTCAGCGCTAACCCTGTGGCTGTTGTATGCCTATTGTTGCAAGCTAATCATGACTTAGTAATCCACTTGTCTCATTTTGAGCTATTCCCACACTAATCATTGCCCCATTGTACATACCTCGATCAGGTTGAAAATATCGTGTTCATGATGTTTATTTTATATATTTGAACTTCAATGGTGTAATTCAACACTTGCATAGAATAATTGCAAGTTGAATACCATGATCTGCCTTGTCTCTGAATATAAAATTTGCCATTATGTACCTTTCCTTTTCCCCTTTCCACATGAACCTATATATTTGGATAAGATTAGGCTCTATTAAATCTTTAACTTCGCTGAGATTAACAAATTTTATTCCCAGAATAATGAATTGAAGCCACTCAATTCATGTGTAAATGTAAGCAAAAGAGAGTGAAATAACTTGACAAAAAAGTAAATAGAAGAAAATCAATTTATTGCTAGAAGAAAGCCAAATTTTTGGCAGTTATTATTGATTACTTGGTAAAGATATCTAATTTTCCTTCAAATTAAGTTGGTTATTCCCTCTCTTAAGCCTACATTCTTACCACCACCAACTAAAACACAAGGCAAGAAATAAAAATAGAAAGCTTATAAAATACAAATTTACGTTTGTGACTCTATGCAAAGTGAATGCAAGGAAAAACTAGCTATGCGATGCACAGAAATTTATCACAAGAACAAAGCACAGTCGAAACAATATTTACCAGGGAGGTAAGAGTATGTTGCGTATCCCTGCACAACTGCTTTTGCATTGGAATATTTGAAGTGACGGCATCATCTGTACTTGGTCGCTGGTCAAATTTTGTTAGAAAATGGCTGAACCTCTGCTCCTTGGAAGATGGTTGATGTTCATAGTTCCCATCCCTTCTACCAGAAGAAACAGATGGCAACTCCTGAGGATCAATCGAACTTGATGACTGCTGGGCGTTGCATAATAACTTAGATGCAGATAAACATTCCCTCGACTGCCCAGAACACGTGTTTTGGATCCCAGAGATTCTGCGGATGGATAAATCTTGGTCTGAACAATCATTACTCAAGCCCGGGATAGATAGTTTCTTTGAGCTAGGCATGCATTCTTCATTGCTGATTCTCCTTCCTCTAAATACACCCCATAAGAAAAACAATTTATTCCAACCTGCAAAATATGTAACATACAATTAAGCCAAGACAGAGCAGCCTCATAAGCTTATGCGATTTTTTGTTCATGTGCATAGCTCAATCCTATAGAAAAGTTGAAGAGAATATGCAGATCCATATCATTACTCTGGGACTTCTCAGGAAGCAAGTTGGAGGAGAATATTAGAAGATCAACTCCATCAACATCCCCTTTAAGAGCCAAATCATAATTGATCATGCATTCCATCAAGCTCCTGTAGTTCCCTCCATAACTGCATGGAAAGCACGCCAAGTCGTCAAACCAAAACCTATGCATAAAAGGTAGTACATTGAATGTGTATGGAGGAAAGAAGTACGCCAAAACCAACCTTACTATATCTTCTGCAAAGAAATAAACTCCAATGCTATCTTCTTTGGGATGATTTTCCAGGAACTGGATAGGCCACACACTTGAGCGAGATACTTCCTCCAAAAGGACATTGCAAGGAAACTTCTTCACTACTTCAGGAACTTTAGGTGATGCATAAGTAGACAAGTGGGCTTGAATCCCATAACAGAAACTGGGGAGTCTTCCGCTATTCTGTAGTTTAAATCCACCTCTGCATGACATGTCAGGGCCTTGTGGATGAGAGAT
The DNA here is from genome assembly GCA_033060915.1 of Euryodendron excelsum. NCBI lineage: Eukaryota > Viridiplantae > Streptophyta > Magnoliopsida > Ericales > Pentaphylacaceae > Euryodendron > Euryodendron excelsum. The sequence goes on along the minus strand of CM065378.1, from coordinate 26,884,033 downwards.
TCTCAAAATGCACAGCAATTACTTACACTAGATGAACGGAATTCAGGAATTCATCATTTGGAAAAATAAAATGCAAGAGAAGTGGAGGACATCATACTTCCAAATAAAATCGAGCTTTGGAATGGCCAAAGTGCTATATGCATCAGTTTGATCACATATTATTGACCTGCAAACCTTATCATTATTTTGGTTTGCTTCCTTTGAACTTCCTGTATCAAGAACGGAAGTCTGAGGACTCATTATTTGGCAAGGGACTGCAACTTCACCAATATTGCCACATTCATGAGAGTATGCACTTCTATTGCCAGCTGAAATGTGCTCCTCAGCAGAGCCGAAATAAGATGTCTTTTGGGCTTTCCTACTCTGATTGCAGGATACCTGTGACTGAGCTAATACATCTTGCCCAACTGAATTAAAACTATTGAAATGTTTACCAGCAGTTAGTGGTGCACTCGCCCTGAAGCGATCTTTACCAGAAACTACATCTGGCTTAAATTCATGACAAGAATCAGACTTCGTGAGAGAAGACGGATCTCCAACCACTTTGGATAAACACGAATGCAGATTCTTTACCATACCCGATCCAGCTATCCACCAAAAGATGACCAATCAGTGCAAACAAACTTAGAAGGAAATACAAGTAAACCAATAGACATAAAAGACTGAAGTACGGAATAATATTGATGGTTATTTTGGGAAAAGAAGGGAAACCCCCCCTACCTTGGTCATTATTGAGACATTTGGAGCCTTCATGAGCAAGATTGCATGTAGGCTTGGATGAAATATTTGAATTCCCATGACTTTGAACAGGCTTCAGATAACATTTGGTTCCAGAGGAGCATGGTAATCTCAGTTCACCATAAGATTCAATTTTTTTATCAATTCCTGACACAGAAATACAAGAACCAGCCACTGGTGAACTAACTACAGGGTCATCTAATTTGGCATTATACTTCCTTTGACTTAAATTATCCTCTTTAGCATGCTTGAATCTCTTAAAATCCTTGCCAAGAGATCTACTTGAAGAGAGCATTTTAATTTTTGAATCAGCAGCCTTTGAATGGCCAGAGCTGACACTGCTAAATGACAATGATCTATTCATCATTTTGACAATGCCATGCTTTCTCTTGTCACTGGCAGCTGTTTCCCTGGAAGATTTATGCTTTTCAACAATAGCTTCACCCGGTAATATAATTTCACCACGAGATGCAATTTTTTTATCAATTCCCAAAGCAGAATTACAAGAACCAGCCACTGGTGAACTAACTTGAGGTTTATCAAATTTGGCATTATACTTCCTTTTATTTAAATTATCCTCTTTGGCATGTTTGAATCGCTTCATATCCTTGCTGAGAGAAATACTTGAAGAGAGCATTTTAATTTTTGAATCAGCAGCCTTTGAATGGCCAGAGCTGACACTGCTAAATGACAGTGATCTACTCATCATTCTGACAATGCCATGCTTTCTCTTATCCCGGGAAATTTTCTGCTTTTCAAGAATATGTTCACCCGGTGCTTGGATCTTCAGTTTTGAGTCTGAGATGTTGAATGCATTTGACTTGGTAAGAACACCTGCAAAAACCAAAATACAAACTTGTAGGAACAAGGAAAACAACACATTCTGATGAGCAACACAGGCCTCCACCTCATGATATGAACTATACAAGAAAAATTACCCCGCGAGATCTGAAGACTGGTTCGGGATTTGGGTGAATTAGAACCAGAAATCATGGATGAGCGTGCATTTCCCTCACTACTATGGAAAGAACGGTAACCAAAAGTAGATACATGACAGGTTGGTTTTACTTTCACATTTTCCAAGTTCTCATCTGGAGAATCCTGAGAAAATACAGCTTTCCTGCAGGGGCTGAACGTCCTTGATGATCCAACAATTGCTTCAAGAGCCCTTCTTTTCGTGATGGAGTCGGATTCCAAATTGCCCACAGGTCTCTTAGCACTGATGTGGGGAATTGAACTAACTTCATCTCGTCCACTTTTCTCAACATCGGAATCTTTAGTATCCAATTCTAGACCAGTTCTAATATTGGTGTTTGAATATCCAGCTTTTTGGTGTATTTCATTTGAGGATGAACCTTTTGGAGTGCTAAATACTTTTGGAAATTTATTTTGCATCTGTTTCTCAGTTTCTTCCTGAAGCATGCAATCTTCACACATCCAATTGCCTCTGGGAACTTTTTCCAGCCTAACACGCATGCAATAACTGATTGACAGAAAACAAAATGTGAATGCTTACACTCCAAATGCAGTATTGCAAAAACAACAATGCGTGTGCTGGGGTTGCATGGGGGAGAAGGGGGGTTAGAGAGATGGGGGAGTCGGTCTAAGTGCCAATTTTATATGACTTACATGTGCTCTGCCCCATCACTGCACTTGCTACAAGTAGCAAGTAAATGCTCTCGACCAGCATCGCCACAGATATCACAAACATTTACCTGTTTCACCATGGCACCAACTAAGAAATGTTATTCCAGGGGACAGTCAAATCACAAAAGTAAAGAATAGAGTATTATTCAAAGCAACATAACTATGAAGCCAGTAAAAGGCTTATAGTCATAAGAAGAGATGAAAGAAATTAATATGGCATGCCTTCACCAGCAAACCAAACCAATATAGAATGACAATACCTTTGCATTAGAACAGATTCACCTGGAATGTATTCTGACCAAAAAGTTGGAAGTACTAAAAGATGTAAATCTACGATAATGACCCAAAATTTTCAATACCTATAATCGAGACTCTTTGGCTTTCATAATTTGACAACTTTCTGGATAAAAAAATGAACAAATTCAGGTTTTTTTCCCCCTATTTAGAAGAAAAATAGCTGAAATCCATGTATTTGACGATTACAATCAAATCCATAGCCTTACAATAAAACTTTTGTGATTCAGCGAAGAAAAATTATAAGCTGATCTTGAATATTCGATATAGATTCCTTATTTTATAACCGATTTATTGTAACTAAAAACTCATACAAATTCCTAGTGAAAAACTATCACAACAAAATTTTTACCGAAATCTTTGACGAACATATAAACAAATGGAGAAAATATATGAATAATTTCTGAATGTGCAACACAATTATACAGTTTCTTAAGCACAAAAACATCAAGAATAACCAAAACGGACAAAGGTATATCCATATCGGATTAATTTAGGAAAAACAAACTTAACAACATATCAAGAAAAACAAAAGCTTCCCTGTTTCCATATTGCCCAGTTGCCACTACAAGCTTCATGCACGCTTAAAAATAACATTCACATGACTATAGATATAGAGTTTTAACCTGTCCCAATCTTGCCCATACTTTGCTTGGTAAGTTTCCATGTGTTTCCAACAAATTTCAACTTCCAGCAGTGAATGCATGTCTATCAACACAAAAGTCCATACTGTCTAACCTCATTTCAATCAATGCACGTATTGGTACGAATTTTCCAAATCATAGTTACAAGTTGTTATCAGAAAACGTTAATACCCAAACGCTTTACGTCTTAAAATGCACGTTTCAAAACATGATAAACTTTTGTTCTAAAACGGTGAATTTGGTGATCCAAAGTAATCCCAAATTTTATTGACATTTTATTTTCTTCAAGGTTACCGAAAGAGGGAGAAATAAAATATGATAAACTAAAATCTAGAGAGAGTGGAGTTTTTACAGAACAAAATGTACGAAGATGGGAAATAATGATCATAAAAATGTGTTGTTACATGATTAATTTGAAAAAGTTGATTTAATTTGATTGAATGTCAAATTGTTAAAAGAAAATTGCTCTAGAAGTACCCTAGATCGTAACAGTATAATCTATACAAGTTTACCCTCATCGTACCACATTTTAGGTCTCGTTTGTTTGTGGGATTAGATTATGGAGGATAAGTATTGTTATGGGATTAGGACAAGGATGATGGTGATAAGTAATAAGATGATGTGATGAGGGATTAATCATATTGTGTTTGGTTACAGTGGGATAAATAATACCATGTTTGGTATGTCGAATGGAGATGGGATAAGGAATGGGATTAGTGCATGAAATTACTTCCTTTCCCTTACAAGAAAATTAATATTATAGTAGAGTATATAATACAATATAATATTTATTGTATTATCATAGTATAACTTATTATGTGATATTAGTATTAATATATTTTATTACACATACATAATAACATATATCTATGGGCCTTAAAGTATTTGGCATACCACTTCCCCATTCCTATTACACACACTGGAACAATCCACATTCTACGTTACATAAGTATAAGAGATTGAAACTAATGAAATGTCATTATACATCCACACACTCAAGGGTTCAGGTCCTCCCCGTCATATTCCTATCATTTTTTTTTTCTAATAGATAGTTACAAATTTACATTCCTATCCAACTTAGTCAATTGACCTATACAATTAAGCTATATGGAGATAAACATCAAAGCATTACCTATGCCAAATGATCACTCACTACTTAGTAGGCCAGTCACGCAAGATGTGCTTTCTAAGTGAAGATATGCCAAAAGTGCTTCTTTTTCATAGTTAAAATTATTTAATTTCACACTTTCCAGTCCAAGAAAAGAGAGGCTATCCACATAGTTTAGTCAAGCAAGATGGGTGTTTTCTGAGTAAAGATACCCCAAAAGGGGTTCTTTTTCATAGTTAAAATTATTTAATTTCACACTTTCCAGTCCAAGAAAAGAGATGCTATCCACATTTTTTAGACAAGCAAGATGGGTGCTTTCTAAGTGAAGATACCCCAAAAGTGGTTCTTTTTCATAGTTAAAATTATTTCATTTCACAATTTCCAGTCCAAGAAAAGAGAGGCTATCCACATTTTTTTCTCTTCAGTGACTTTGCATCTTTCATCATAAGAATGTCAATGAATACAGTGAAAACCGTACCATAAGAAAGTATCTTGCAAAATAATTCAAGAAGGAAGCAGTACATACATCCTCCATGAGATCTGATTCATCACTACACTTGACAGTCTGAGATTGCTCTAGAGGTCCCTGTACATTGGTCAAGTCAAGTGATACCAAAGCCTCATTCTGGTCCAATTGCTTCTTCACTGCACTTGCTGGATCCTCCTCATCAACTTCAGTTTTGGGTTTAATAGATGCAGCAAGTTGAAGTGCCTCAAGTTTGTGACCCTCCAGAGTAATTGTTGCCCCTCTCACAAAAGGTGATTCCTCTTGTTCCCCGGAGCACTCAGAAAGATCTCCCTGGAATAAAAAAGGAGTTGTCGTCCTTTTAATCATTAGTCATTTCATTATGGATGTAATTTCCAAGATGACAAAAAAGAATTTTATTTATGCACCTTTCGTGACCTAGCACAGGTATAAACATCTCCCAAGGAAGAAACTTCAGATGGGTTTGATTTGCCAGAAAAAGGTGCAGTCTCCTGTAAAGATTCCTTACTATACTTGGTTGGTGTACAAGAGTAATTGTGTCCCTCTTCCACTTCACAATTGCTACTGGCCTGACAGGCTAGTTGAACACCAACTGTCCTCTCGAGTCCTCCAAGAAGAAAACTATCAACTGAAGCTGAGCAATATGATACATTCTTCTTGTCCATGTCACACCTATGATCACCACTCATTCTTGGGCTTTCGGCTCTACTGATGCATGACATGTCATCACCACTGCATTCTGAAACCAACTGCATCTCATGCTGATTTGAGAATGTTCTATTACCACAAAAATATTTTGGTCCAAGAAGGCCCTGATCTTTTGCAGCAGCTTGACTAAAAGCCACATTTGAAAGCATTGATATGCCTTCAGAGGCATCAGAAACTCTCAGAATAGCTTTACTTTCTGCATTCTCAGTTGATGAATCGTGACTTGAACAAACACTGAGGAGGTTACTGGTTTCACTACTTGTATGATGTCGATCATCATCCCATGCCCTAGTCTTAAAAGGAACTAGGGAATCAGCATCCTTAAAGGAACGTGGACAAGCTGCATTTTCCTGACAGACGTTATCTGATAATTTGTCCGACTTCAGTCCCATTGGTGCTAATGCTGGGTTAAAATACATACTAGGTAAGCATAAGGAGGCACAAGCACTACATGTCCCTGATTCAGTTCTTGCATAAGATTTCCTACTTGTAAAATGCTTTTTGGATATATTCAACCACAGATAACCCATGATGTGCAAAAGGAAAAATCACCAAATAAAGATGAATCTGACAGAAGCAAAACAATTTATCTTCACAACTAGTAGAAAGAGTCTAGAGAAACCTTCATTTTTGGTGAAGCTTAAAACTAACTTAAATCTACTTGATTAGCTTTTTTGGTGAAGCATTATCAGGTGTTTCATTTTCAAAGCATTGTTTATGAAGGTTCTAACCGTCAACATTAACATAACTTTGTGCGAACATGAAATATTGACTACATTTAGTACTTTTGATTATTTGTGCGTCTCTTAGTTGCATTTACACTCATAAAACAGTGATTATTAGAAGAAAGGAAGGATTTCCTTGAAAATTGTCCCTTAGAGGACACCCTAGCATCTTAGGCAGCATTCCCCAGATAAAGAGATTCAAGTTTGAATTTGATTAAGTTACCAATCCAATAAATAAATAAACTTACTTTTGGAACAATGACGGAAAAATAAAATTAACTTAGTTTTCCTACACTTCATTTATTGTTTATAAATTTGAACAAAAATAGCCAAAAATAATTATTCCCAATTGCATGTAAGTTGGAACAAAAATCTGTGTATAGTATTTGGGTGACTCGCATGGGGAAAAGATTCACAGCTCCGGCACTAGTGTCCGTGTCCATGTTGCAGCTATCGCAAAGCAATTTAAGACCTTGCATCTATGATCTAACTAATATATATTCTGCGGTGATTGGTTTACAATGAAGTATCAGTTCCCTGCCATGTGCACATGTGTGCATATTTACTACTATGTGCAAGTATATTTTACAATGGTAAGCTTGCACAATTACACAAGTACATATTGCACTGTGATGACAACAAAAAGTTGAAGTATACTATTAATATTCGGATGCATAGCAGCGATTGTTACAAAAGACGCTAAAGCATAGATAATTATCCTTACACAATGTAACACAGATGATAGACATGAATTTGGCCAAAGGACAAAAAGTAGATGAATTCAATAATGTTTAAATGAATTCACCAGTACAGTAGTTCATGAACCATAGGAGATGAAGTAAACCAGTTATGCCCCAACGAACATACATGGAAATCGTAGCAATAACAACAGCATGATAGGTATCTTGATCAGAACAGACATAACATATAAAATGCTAAGATGTAAAAGAACCACAAACAGATTATAAGAAACGATGCCTCACGATATCCAGCTGATAGTGGAGCCCAATAAATTACGAGATTTTGGATGCAACACTGCCTATCAATCAAATTGTAATCTGAAAAGCAGGCCACAATCTGTCTTAAGTGCCTTCCCCAAGATTACAAGTCGTATATCTAGATAACAGAGCAATAATAACTGCTGGGATAAAGGAGATACACATACAAAGATTTTGTATAAATCAACAGTGGTGTGAACTAGAAATCAGGCCTTTATCTAAATCAATTACCTACAAAGATTACTTACCCCATAAAATATAGATTACAACATAATAGCAATAAAATAATTTAAAGAACACAATAACGACAAGAAGTCCTAAAGCACAGGACAAAAATCCATATCCACATAAGATTGGATATGCCTTTTCTGATCTGAGATCACGCACACATTTAAAATATGAATTCCGTAGCAATGGCAGCAAAATTACCGAAGCGAAGAATAATTGCATATTACAAACATACACATAAATTTAGATACAGTGCAGTTGATGAAAATAGTCAAAAGGGATCAAGAGACAGACTTAATAATTCTGGAACGAATTCATCAGAATACAATGTAATGAACAAAATCAGAGTTTAAACTAAATCGCAAAAACGCAGAGCAACAAAAAAATTGAAAACCACCCAAAATTCCTTGGCAATAGAACCCGAATCCCCATAAATAATCCAACTAAATCATAACTTTAAACTTCAAACTTCACACGAAATTGGGACAATTGAACCTTAAAAATCAAAACATCGATATAGAAACATCGATCAACCCATTATCAAATTCACCAATTCTTGCCCACAATGATAGGACAAACACTATTTAATCCGAGAAACAAGAGGAAGAGAAGAGAGAGATGCCTATGCTTCTGTAATCTCCTCGGTATACAGCTCTTTCAGAGTTGCGTTTTGTCATCCATTCATCAAAGAACCAATCTTCACTAATTTGCTTTCTTCAGAAGAAAGAACAAAGCACTCCCAAGTGTACTACACCCAGATACAAATATATATATATATATATATATATAATAGAGAGGAGAAAATCTACACCCACCGAAATATTTACACTTATGGCCAAACGACCGAAATATTTACACTTATGGCCAAACGACTCGTTTTGGTCAAAGTGTTAAAAAACAAAAATTCTAAAAGCCAAGATTTTTACAACCTAACTAAAACGATGTCGCTTTTGACCAAAGTGTAAATATTTTGGAACATTTTTATGTAAGTGAAGTCTTGCTCAATAGAGAGAGGCTTTTATACCAATCTAGGGACTTCTTCGGTTTTTTTGTTTTCATTTTGGTTTTGTGTTTTTTATTTCATTTCTAACGTAACACGTTTCTTGTTTTTTTATTTATTTTCTCTCTCTAGACTCTTTCTCTAGAGAGAAAATATTTCGTGTGATAGTGATTAATAAACTCATGTTCATAAGTGTGTAGTTACCTAATGATCTAAAATCAAGTTGATAATTAAGGTATTTTTCATGCAAAATTCTACTATAGATTTGTGATTTTTATAGTATTAGTATGGTAATCAAGATCAGTTCAAAGGATAATTGGTCAATTTTAATGGTAAGTAAGATTAATTTTAAAAGTACGTAATTTTTTTAATTGTTTTTGCAAAATTCTTGTTTACTAAAATTGATGACTTAAGGTACTTACCATCTAAACTTACTTGGTTACCTACAGTACGGATACCATGAAAATCACAAACTCACCATAGCTATTCTCATTTTTCTCATTTTAGTGTACAAACAAGATGACTAAGATTATTCTAAATTTCTAATTGGCTCTTGATACGTCATTGTCGTACTGAATATTTACTCCTATGTGTGTGTGAATGGTCTATGACTCTACGAATTTAATTGAATTTTTTGTGTTACTATTACCAGGCTGAAATGGCGTTTTCACATCTGAAGTAGGTAAAAAACGTGTAGTTTGCTTTGACAATAGCACCAATTATGCTGGGAATAGTCCATTACTTGCCATTTTGTTTTTTTTGTCAAGACAAACACTTTTTTGGGCACGAAGCGCCAATTCCGTGTGGTTTGATGTAGAGATCTAAATAACTGGGGGTTATTGTAGGCCCTACAAACGTGTTCTAGCCGTGGATGGCCAGCTCGTTGTGAATCTAGTTTAAAAAATTAACGGACGGTGGATATTCAGAGGAAACAAACGACTGAGATGTAGGATAAGGAATTTTTTTATTTGGGAGAATAAGGGCGGCACGTGACACGTGCTCTGAAGCGTGCCGTGGATAAACTAGAATACCAAATAATACGGTGCTTCCTAGACCGCCCGATAGACATAGCTCCACCAATCATCTTTCGGCATGTGTCCATTAAATAGCTACTAAAAGTCAAAGCTCAGTTCGAAATTTGGCAATTCTTTTGGGCCCGCAAGTGATTGCCCTTGTAAACCCTTCTACACTGCCATGAATAGCTTGCTTTTGATCTAGTCGAGAAAGAAATTAGTTGGGGGATATAACTGGTCCAGCCCCGAACACGCTATACGAGGAGTAATTATTGGTTGAGCCAAGTCTACGCATAAAAATTTTTAAAATAAAAATTATAATTCTCAAATCTGTTCATGCCGGCCATTTAATTCAAAAATATTTTTGATAAATATTTTTAAACAAAAATAATATAAAATTTTAAACACATAAAAGGTGTTTAGACGTAACTTATTTAGTAATTTATGATTTATACTTATGACTTTTTTAAAATATATTTGAGTGAGTGATTTAAAAAAATAATTTATGTCTAATCATGTTTTTTGAAAAAAATTATTTTTAAAAATAACTTTTTAAAAATAACTTATAACTTATAACTTATAACTTTTGACTTATAAGTCAAGTGTCAAACACTCCCAAAAACATATTATAATATCAAAATATATTATTTTATATATATTTTTGGCCGAGTCAGGCCAAGCTTTAAACTTAGTTCTCAAGGCCGCCTATTAAATTGATCGGACCTAAAAAAATCTCAAATTCTATAAACGATTGGCAGGCCAAGTGGGCCATCAAGACTATGGCCACCCCTCCCCTACACTAATGTTTTACGTTTAAAACTTTTTAGGCACTATCAACTTCTTGAGACCACTTATAAGGTTTTTAACCAGGTAATTATTCGATATATGTAAGATAAGAGAACTGCAAAAATTTTGAAATTAGTCGTGATGTGCACAAGCTTGCTCGAACACCAATTCATAAAAAATAAAATAAAATAAAAAAAAGAAGAAAGCAGGAGCATCGTGGTTTAGAAAAAAAAAGTCTAGTAGTCAAGGTATACTAAATACTAGATAAAATTTCTATTAAATGACAATACGTGATGTGTGAATATATTAGTAATTTAAATTGTTAAATAGTTGAGAGATTTTCTTATCAAAAATATTTTTTTTTAAAATTTTTTTTACTATTTTATAAAATTATACTGCTAATATATTTACATTCTACCGTTTGATAGGAATTACTATTGACTACTAAATTCTATCCGACTGTTTGAACTATTTTCCGTGGTCTAGATGCATCTGATATTGCCCGTTGTTAACCTCAACGGCAGTTATACACGTCACGCGTTTGGTCTCGCTTTCGCAGTCTTGCGCCATGTGCGCAAGTCTCGATAATGGAGCCTATGGCTAGTTGCTTTATGACACCTGTGCAGTGCAACGTAAGCACATATCCTGTCAATGGCGGTGCAAAAGGAAAAAATATTCAAATTGACCGTCACAGTAACTTATTATACTTACGTAGTTTGATGATATATTTATGTAATATTATATATAAAAAAAATAATACTTTTTAAAATATAATGGCTATTAACCTAGAGGGTAGTCTCCCGGTGGAAACAATTTTTTTTTTAAATTTATTTTATGAAACGCTGAAGTATTTGACTGACTATTTTTTAAGATTTGTTTAGAATCACTTTCTTTACAAATTAGGTAAATTTTATATATATATATAAGAATAATGAGTGATTTATTTAGAAATATAGAGAACGATTAAACATAAAACTCAAGTTACTGATCTGCACCATGGGTGTGCAAGCAAAAATAAAAGTGCAAGAGCGTTATTTATAATAATATTTCAAGAACATAGCAACTCTAGAGAGTATGTACATATATCTAATAATATATATTAAATATAAATGTATAAATATTTTAAAATAATTTTTAATTTTTATACACTTTAATTTCTTTAAAAATACCTTAATTTATATATTTAAATAAACAAAAGAAACATAGTAATCATTTCTCTACTAAATTACAAAAAAAAGAGCAAATTTTTAATAAAATATGTATTATTATGTGTTTTAATACTATAACACAACACATAATAATCAATTACTGTCTAAATTAAAATTTAAGAATTTGATCATTTGAGTTAACATATTTGATAGAAATTAGCTCTTAATTTGCCATTTTATGAGCTAGTGCACAGTCCGTCCAAGGCTGGTGAGGCGGTCTCCTTAGGTCCCCGCTTTCTTAAGGTTCCAAATTTTAAAAATTTTATATCTTATAATAAAAGTCCCTATATTCTCAATATACATACATATATATATATTTAAAAAAGCGCCTGACCTAGCTAAAGAAAAAGTTTGCAAGGAAAAAAGCTTAAAAACATCTGCACTAATAAACTTCATGAAGAAAATACCGGTTCAACTAATAAATAAATTGTATAAATAAATAAATTTCAAAGGCCCCAATTTTCTTAAAACCTTTACATACTATTTAAGGCTCTATAAAAGTTCTACAATTCTTCTGAAACAAAAAGCCTAATCTAGCAGAGAATAAAAAAAGCCTATAAAAAGAAGATCGAAAATCAACTATACAAGTTAACTTTAAAAAAAAAATAGTTTAACCCCAAAAAATTAATTGTACAAAAAATATTTAAAAACCCAAAAATTTTAAAACTTTATATATTATAGTTAAGTCCTATATAATTTTTACATATTTTTGAAAAAAAGATGCAATCCCAATGAAAAACAAAATACTCAAAATCAACATAGTAATTAATTTCAACAAAAACCAATTTAACTCAAAAAAATTTACAACAAATTAAAATTTTATGAAAAAATCTTATTTAAAGTTATCACTTTAGTCCTTAAATTGTCTTAATCGGCCTTGAGTTCATCCATGTAGACTTAGCTTATGACCTTATTCTTAACACGAAGGCGAACAGACCATTAAGCAAAAGTTGCACTAAAATTAAGAATGTTGCGGGACAAAAATTATACCGTCTGAAGTTTGATTGTGGCTTGGTATCGGGTTGGTTTTCACCTAATACCTTTACACCAAACCAAATCAAATAAATCGTTTTTACTATTTCTTAAATCAAACGACGAAAATGCCTTAAAAAAAAAAAGAAAAAAAAAAGTCAAACCATCCTTGTCCCCGTTTCCATTCTAAATGGGGCCCATGACTAAGGCCGAGTTAGGTCCTGAGCTACAACAAACCAACTTGCACCCCTGTTTGGACGCGGCTATAAACTGTCCTATGGAATAAGCTTTTTTTTTTTTTTTTTTTTCCTTCCAGTCTTTTAGTGAAAAATTATTCCAAAATTCAATTTTATTAGTTCTAGGAGTCTGAACTATAAGTCCATAAATATAAAAAGAAAATCCACTTTTGACACGAAAAAAATCATTCCATAAGCCAACTTATAAACCAGGCGCAAACACCCAATATAATACTTTGGAAGGTGTTTTGAAGGTAATTTTCAGGTATGATATTCAAGTCAATACTATATTAGAAATGTTAGAGGGTGTTCGTGAAATTCTCAAAAACTTTAGGAAAGTGAGAGTTAACTTTTTCTGTTAGGCATTCCAAATATCCACCATCTTTTTCTTATATATATTTTAAAAAAGTTGAATTTTCTAATGATCTGTTTGTCTGGTTTCTAGCATGGTGCCCTTTTTGTTTATGCTTTATTTTTCTTTCCTATCGTCTACTGCTTGACCATTTCAAAACCAAAAATAAATGATAACAAAAAACATATGAGAATCCAAAAATAATGGTCGTATCTGATTTTAATTTTTATTTATTCATTTACTTCTTTGGTTAGGGAGAGGAAATAACCTATATGTATAGATAATCTAAACAGGGTTCTCTTTGTGCAGGCAATAAATATCCAAATAACGGTCATTCGTGCGACTGCCCTACTGAAAATTTGTCTCTCAAATTGGCTTCCAATATGTCAGTGTATAAATGAGCCACCACCAATGCCATGGCCTTTCAATCTATCAAACATGTGAATCATGTGCATTTTCTCAAGGTGGAGGTTGGAGCCCCACGTCTAACATGTGAATCACATTCTTTTTGTATGTTAAAAATAGCAGCAGTTGTTGCTAAATCAAAATTATAGGTTCCTCTGTGGATAGAGAGCAAAGAAAATTTCAGAATCGTGGGGACCCCAATACTTAAAAGGTGTGAAATCTGTATCCAGGAGTGGAATAGTGGGAACCCAATGTTCAGAAAGGTGCAAAATCTGTATCCAAGGCTGGGACTGAGACTTGGAATAGTGGGAACCCAATGCTCAGAAAGGTACAAAATCTGCATCCAAGGCTGGGACTGAGACTTGGAATAGTGGGAACCCAATGCTCAGAAAGGTACAAAATCTGCATCTAAGCTCTCGGGATGAGACTTGGATTGGAGGGTAAATCCAACCAATGATTACTGAAACATCGCATTAACGAGTATCATATGTACTTGGTATGCAATTGCATAGCTTCAGGGAAAGGAAAGAAACCAAAGCAAAACAATCAATTATATGACTCAAGACCAGCAAACTTTTAATGTTAAACAACACCATTAGCAGCAAGCAGGATGATTCTAAACAAGGAGAATATTTCAGCAACAAAGTTTTTTATTTGATCCAACTCCACTTTTTATAACGTCTTTAAAGTAATTTCTGGACCTAAGTTATGGAAGAACATCAATCTTCTAATTGGCAAATGATGCTGGCAAAAACCTGGTAGCCCTGGCACATGTCAGAAAGAAGGCAATATTCATTCTTGGCATGGTATGTGGCCATTAAACCTGCATATATATAAGAAAAACACAATATTCAGATCTTCATAATTAGGTATTGGAATTGGTTTGAATCTTTCATTAAAGTTCAGAAGCAAATTATGAACTCAAGAACTTACATATCTTAAATATGATCTGAGACTATCAAACTAAGAATTCAAAGTCCAAGTGAAAAAAAAAAAACTTAAAATTGAATGACGGTAGTTAATTTCCTAAAAACAATTGCTAAGTAACCAACAAGATAATGAATTTAAGGAAGGAAACAATTAACACGGAACTTGCTCAAAATGCTAAAATGTTGTAAATATTCAACAATTAGCAAGGCACATGCTCAATAATTTCCAAAACTACAAAATAACTCCACATTATAGTGATTAGATCATGGTTCATAAAAACTGCAAAACTTTCTCAGTGAACGTGCCATCTAAGAAGCACGGAAAAAAACACAAAATGCAGATACGACACGACGCAGACATGCCGGCACGATAATTTTTCAAAAAATAGGATACGACGCAACAGGGACATGACAAACAAATAAATATATAAATTTACATGTATTTTTTTACATCACAAATGCATTTATATTTTACTACATCATTATAGTAAGAAATTATTTTCCACGCTGTACATATTGAAAAAGAAGTGTAAACATAAAATTCTAATATCAATTTTAGAGAACTCATTTCACAAACAAATTTGAAGTGTCGGGTTTTAAAATTCCTAAAATTAAAAAGTTTGGGGAAGGGATTAATAGCTATAAATCCATCTTGTTTTTATTTTACAATTGAATTCTAAGTTACTTTCTTCAAACTTGTAATGTGTTTCATGTGTGTCCATGCGATGGATACGTGGGTCTACAAAGTGTTCAAAGCTCATCGATTATAAAAAAATTAAAAACAATAAGACATGTTTGGATGTATGTCTAACAAGTGTTGGGGTGTGTAGGACGAGTGTGGATGTCCAACATGTGTTCGACCTCTTAGAAGTTGTCGTGCTTCTTAGCATGTCATTCATCATTGCCCAAAACTGTACCAAAACTATGCAGACAAGCTGGCTCCTTGCTAGAGGAAGGAAGAGGCACATGATATTCTATAATCTGCAACATCTTGTTTAATTATATACTTACTAAAAAAAAAAAGTTTCAATATGGACATAGTAGCAACAACCGGGCGATGTGTGTTTTGAATGCACCCATGCATTGAAGGCTAGCCTGCCTAATTCGTCACATGAGAGGTGAATTGCCAGTCAACTTGTGAATTAGGGAGTTCTGAGAAAAATTGCTAGGATTTGTGGATTTGACTAATCAGACCCTTTCGGAGAAAGTACATTTCAGACTTCTTTAGCCCAGGTGAGGTTGTGTGTGTGGTATTTTACCAAAAAAGATCAAAGACTAATCAAACTCATGCTTTGACTTCTCTTAGAATTCTCATGTCTCCAAAATGCAGTTTTTTTGGCACACACTTTGGAGCCCTTGCTTTCCAAAGCTGAGTAGTTGAACAACTAAAGGTTCCTTTATCATTTTGTGGTGGAAGAGTGAACTTCAGAGCACCTGTGCAGTCCAACAGTAAATTGCATTTCCCTTTTTTTCCCCTTGAACATAACACTACCTGCGAACTACAACATTGACCTACTTCTCAGATTCAATAAATAACAATTTCAATTGATAGGACATCGGAAGAATTGCTATGAAGACCATAAATTGTGATGTTTTTGAATTATTTAACAGAGGATAGCACATTGTTAATTGCCAGTGCCCCACCCATCTAACTCAAAATTGCCATCTTGATTCATGTATGAACATAAATCACCTAAGTTGCTGATCACGTAACTCCATATAGAACAACTGTCTTCCTGCATTCACCTCAAAACTGATTCTTTAATTCATCAAGCACTCTTATCCAAGACATGACGTCCACAAGGAAATAACCACTTTGCCATTCAAATGATCCAAAAAATTATAAACTCCTCAGCATGTAAATTGTAAATCAACATGGTCATTCCACATAAATCTGCATTATTGTTCAATTTACTTTCTCAATCTAACACAGCTCACACAGTCCCACTCCTTGGCCTTAGGTAATCATATCCCCAAAAACCATTGGATGCCAATGAAAAGAAGTGTTTTAACTTCACCTTCCAGACCATGATATTGGTGTCCTTATTTTCTTTCTTCTCATACATTAATTTCTCTGGATTTGTGCAGTTAAGTTCATGAGTGTTCCACAATAGTTATAATAAGATAAATCCAAATTAAACAATGCAGTAAGATAATCATACCGTAGCCTGCAGTTTGAACATCAAAGCCTTCATCCTGCCACACACAAATAAGGTGGGTGACTATTATAAAAAATTAACATTCAAAAAACAAAAAGAAAGAAAGAAAGGAAACCACAGTTGGAAGAAGACGACAAAAAAAAAAAAAAAAGGAAATTGATATTTCCACCTGCAGTTCTCGTATAAGTGGCAAACTCCCAGTGATAGAGTAGGGTTTTACATGCCCAACAGCTTCTTCAGTAGCTTTACACAATACATGGAAGCCACGAGAATCAAGATCACAAGCAACTCCAGAGAGTCCCCCATCAAAACTGATTGTAATTCTGAGGGGGAAAAACCAAAACAATTAAATTAGTATGCCTCTTCATGTAGTAATTTCAGGTTGGCACATATTTTGTGAAACAATATTTTTTCCAAGTTTTTATAATTAAAAGACAGCCCTTCATTGGAAGAAGAAGATAGTGTAAATATAAACGACCTAAACAAACAAGCCTCTTCATATAATACTTTCAGGTAGGCATGTAACTTTGGCAAACACTTTTTGCCATGAACAAAGAAGAAGAAGGTATGCCTCTTCATGTAGTAATTTCAGGTTGGCACATATTTGGTGCAACAATATTTTTTCCATGTTTTTGTAATTAAAAGACAGCCCCTCATTGGAAGAAGAAGATAGTGTAAATATAAATGACCTAAACAAACAAGCCTCTTTCTAGAAGAAGAAGAAGAAGAAGAAGAAGAAGAAGTTAGACAAACCTCCCACGAAGTTGTTCATCTGGTAATACATATTTTGAAACTGGTCCCCGCACATCTAGCTTCTCTATGTTGGCGTTCAGATCATCTACATATTCTTGTAGCTTACTTGTAACATCTGTTACGCTGATATGGTATATCAGAGCATTAGAATTTTAGACATCAAATCTACGTTCTCTTGGTTGGAATCATGTTGCTTGAAATACAGATCACAAATAGTTAAAAAGGAACCCAGAATAGACTGAGCAGCTTCTCGTAAGCAATGAAATTTGGGTGACAAAAAGTAAGTTGCTTACTTGTAAAATGGAGTTAACCTGCAATCGAAAAGGGACATGCTTAGAAATCATTTGACTTCCATAGCCTTTAAAATAATTGTTAGAAAGATAATAGACCTGACATCTCCCGAAATTGTACACTCGTAGGGAATTTGATTGATACCACCTCCTGGATCTGCAATAAAAATGATGAACTATGGAAAATGATAGAAGTTTTTGGTATGAACATGGAACATATTTCTTCTCCACTACTTGTCGCCTAAGAATCACACATACGGACATGAGTTATGCATAAAACATGATGCTGATGTAATGACATGGCAATTTTCAAAAAATAAGGACCTAGACATGACAAAAAAATAACAAATAAGTCCTATTTCAAATTTACATATTGTATAAGAAGCGGGTACAAAAGGCCCTAGTATCTGTTTTAAGAACCCCAAGTATTCACAATCAAAGAGGAAGTTGTTAGAGAATTAGGGTTTCAACATTTAAAAGGCATAAAGGAGCGAATAAAACAATGTATTTCCATATATCTTTGTTGATTTTTATCTTTACTTCCCATTTTATTCTTTTCAAACTTGTAGTAAGACCCCAGATGTGCCTTGCCCAGGTCCAAGTGATAGACATGCATGTAATGTGCGTGTTCAAAATTTAAACATAAAAAATAAAAAATGGGACATGTTGGATGCTTGTTCAACATGTCCAATGACATCAATACTTGACCCTAAGATGCAGGCTGTGCTTCCTAGTCTGTGACTAATCTGCTTAAAACTTACAACTCCATTGAGTTGGTTTCATAGTTGATGGTGTTGCAAATCCATAAACTTGCTCTTGAGGATGCGGACGGAAATCTTTGTAAAAACGCAATTGGATCTCTTTAACTGCTTCCATAGCTAACTCCAAAGGATTTATAGCCTGAAGAAATTCAAAAGAAGCATCATCAATATCTTTTGTTTTCATTTGATAGGAATAAGAATCTTCATCAATAAAAAGCAGAATCAAGAGTGTTATTTTAAAATTTTCTACAGAATCGATTTTAGGCAATTTAACATATTTTAGTGAAGCATGGGTAATGCCTTAGGCTAACCATTTGGGTCACTGAGTTGGGTTTAGGATGAGGCACCCCATACCCGGCACCCCATACGCCCAACCCTGCCTAGGATAGAGGTGGCCTCTCCCCAAGCCCATGGTTGAGTGGGATGGAGAAAAATAAGATCTGGTTGACGTCGCTTCAGATTTCCTAGTGGGTTCTAAAAAAACTAAACTAGAGTAAAGGATGTCTGAACTCTACACAATCCCAAGGCCTATTTTGATGTCATTTAAAAAAAAAAAAAAACTTAAATTCATGCACCTAGCAAAAACCAAGCATCCATTTACACTACACAGTAATAACATGAAGGGGTAACATGCGTTTTCATAGAAAGAGATTCCTCACAACACCTATTATGTTGACATAGGACACAAACTCTTGCATTTCTGTCACACCATCACACAAATATATAAGGTTAAATACACTTTACCTCCTTGGGCTTTGGCTCAAAAATACATAACCCTCCTATCTTTCAAAAGTGAACACATAACCCATCCATGCTTTGAACAGAAGGGCAAACCGTAACAGACCTAACAGATAAGTTAAAATGACTAAAATACCCTTCTCTTATTCCTCTATTCCATTTAACCATTTCCTTTATTAATGGAGATTTCTCTCTCTTAACCTCACTACCAAGCAATCACAATACAAATTTTAAAATCTACAATCCCAGTTTTAGTGATAAAAAAAAACCTTACCAGATTTTGATATTGTCTTTGCCCTTGTCAATTACACAAAAAAAAAAAAAGAAAAAAAAGAATGAGAACATAAATTAATCACACAACAGTGAAATGATTGGTACATATATATATTGATATGTCTATACATATATATGTATATATATTGCATTTGCTAAGAGAAATGAGAGGGATCGGGATTTGGGAGACCAATCAGGGAGGGGGAAGGGGGGGTTTATGTAGCTAAAGGATGGCCATGGATGGCCGATTGCGGTAGTGGCGTGGTTGATTACAGTGAAGGAGATAGGGAATGGGATGGGTGGGATTTGTTTGTTGCATAGATGTAGATGCGGAGAGGTTGGTGGGGGAAGATGGGGATTTGGGTGACCGGTGGTGGTGTGGGTGTAGTGGTGGTGGTGGCAAATGGTGGCTGAAGATAGAAGAAGAAGAAAGAAAAAAAATAAATAAAGATCTGGTCTGGTTCGGCAACGAGGAGAAAAGAGGGAAGAAGAAATGCTAAGGAATAAAGGGCAGCAATGTCATTTTAATAGATTAGAAAATAGATTTTATAATAAAAAAATTATATTATTGCCCGTGAAACCCACGATCTGTTAAGTTGGATGGAAAAATTAATAGTTGCACTTTACTCCAAAGTATGGGTGGGTAATTTGTTCACTTTTAAAAGACAGGGAGGTTATGTGTTTTTAGGCCAAAGCCTAAGGAGGTCAAGTATATTTATCCCAAATATATATATAATGGGGCAGGGGCAGGGCAGGGTGGGATCTCATAATCCTGAGCCCATCCTGAGACCAAATGGGGTTCATATTATTTTCCCAAACTCGTCCATACCCGATCTAGTTATATCCTAAATCTATCCATTGAGGGTCAAGACAAGGTGGGTACATAGAAAACCAAGTTATATTGCCATTGTTGCTATGTAGAACCTACGTTTGTTATGTTGCATAGTATCATCTCTTCTATAACTACCTCAGTCGATAGGTTTTTTCCTTGCATTTGCAACGCCTTCAAAAACCCCCACAAATGAACTAACGAGTGGTTTCATTTTGTAAGACCAAACCATCTTAACCATTTTTGTCTCACCTTGTCCTTAACTGTTTCCACATCTACCTTCTCACCACTAAACTTATCCCTAATTCAATCTTTCCTTGCATCACCAACTGTTAAGGGTTTTTTTCCTCCATGGCTCTAAATTGTCAAAATTTTATGATTTTGTAAGAATTGAATGACCACCAGCATCAACAAAATAAATAAAAACCAAGAAGGAGTATTACTAACAATCTCTCTTTGATAAGTAAGAAACAATTTTATTTTAAAATAAGTTCAAAGGGAAAACCCTCTATACATATTTATAGGAAAAAACATAGACTAATGCAACCAGGACGTCAATAGTCACAAAGAAAGCAACACATTTCAATTGGAGAAAGAGTTCAAACAACTCCCCCCAATAACCCGGGGGGGGGGGGGGGGGGGGGGGGGTGGTGTGGTGGGGGTGGAACTCTAAATTGCACAACTCAAATCAAACTCAACTCAACTCAATAAACCTTAATCCCAATTACTTAAATTTGGCTATATGGAGCTGTCATTTCCAGTCAAATCTATCTCAAGTTATATTCCCAGGTATATCCAAGATAATCATACCATTTCTTATGGCTTCAACCCCTGTTCTCTTTGGCCTTCTTCTTGTCTTTTTGGCACCTTCAACTTCAATCAAGTCACTCCACAATACAATTGTGCTTGTTGGTAGGCATTGCACAGGTTAAACCAATTCCCCTATTTTACCTTCACTAAATGCCACTTTCAACTTCACATTAATCCGTTCCTTTCTAATTCTATCTTTTGTTATAGCATTTCTCGTCCATTTTAACATCCTCTTTTCCACTGCACTCATTTTCTGAATATGCTATTTCCTAACTATCCAATGCTCGATATCATACAGCATAACCAGCCTTATAGCTATCTCATATAACTTCTCTTTAAGAAGAATTCCATGATTACAAAACATTTCCAAAGAACTTCTCCATTTCATCCATCATGCTCTAATTATAGGGGCAATGTCCTAACTCAATCTCCCCTTATTATAATTGATCCATGATATTGGATCTCCTGACTAAAAAGTTTCAGAGTGAAGATTCTTACTTCTGATTTTTCTAAAAATTACCCCGTATTTCTATTTCTGGGACAAAAGGCATTTGTCAGTCCTTGAAAATTCTGTCACCACATTCCTTCCAATCACACTAAAGAAGCAGCTTGTCATCCTCAAAAATCACAGCCGGAGGAAAAGTTACTGGATTTCTGGTTTAGGTAATAACCCAGTAGTATTGGCAGGGAAGATGAAAGAGGTGCTTGTAGGGATGCCAGAGGAAGTGGTTGTTCCAGTGATCATGCTGGAAGTGACAGCACTACTGGTGCTGGTCATCATGTTGGTGAGGAGAACAGAGAAGGGAAGTGAGGATGTGATGCTCATTTCTAAAACAGTTCTCTTACTTCTGAAACAAAAATTTAGCAGGAAAACTGAAAATTCCATCAAAGTAGGAAAACTATCACACCAAAGCTTGTCAGTGTTTTTTCTTTTATTCTTTCTACCAAAACCACCCCAAATATGGAAGTTCTGTTTACGGAATATGAGCATTTTGAAAAGAAGAACAACTCGATTCCAATAACTGTGAATATTTTATTGAAAAATGCCATAAATTATTTCGTGTTGTACAACTATTTGCACAGAATGTTAGCATATAATTCTACAACAACAGAGGTTGAAATAGATTACCTTGTGTGCTAGACCACTGTGAAAAAGCTTTCCTGTGACATGAAGTTTCCATGGTATCATGCCACCAGTACCAATGCAAGGTTGTTTATCTGCTGTGTCAATCCAAAAGCTGTGCAGAAACAGATACCACCATTACCGAAGTACTGAAAACTTCCTAGTTCCATATAAATCAACTTAAAAAATGCTAAATCTCAAAGATTCCTTTTGTCTGAAAGCTATTTTAACCACTTACAGAGGACCTTGCTTTAACTTATTAAGCAAACCATCTTTCACTAGTGCATCCACACCAACCCCGGGAATGGATGAGTTCTCTTCACTAGCTATGAACACAGCAACCACAGTTGACTTCAACTTTGGCTGTGTCTCGCCCAACCTCTTCATAAGTTCAGTTAGAAGAGCAACATGCCCTAAACAATCAGTTGTTCCACGGCCACAAAGTTTATCACCATCAATACTCAAAGAGAAAGGATCAAAATCCTGCAAACATGATCATCATCAGAAGCATAAAGGTCATCACTGTTTGTCAACCCTGAAAGATCTATAATTCAGTAAACAGCATTCAAATCCAAGTCACATTTCTTATAATGAGAAGTCAAACTATTGTTGCATGCAACACTTGCAATTTGCTCAAAGCCTTGAGATCAACATTAAACAACAACAGAATCTAGATTGAATTTAGAATAAATTACACTTTGCACCCTTGCACTTTACATCAAATCCTACTTCAGGACATGTACTTTCAATTGTAACAATTAAGCTCCTGTACTTTTAATTTGTTGCAATATCACCCTCTCGTAAACTTCTGTTTGTGTAATTGACGGTCAAAAGCCCTATGCGACTCACGTGGCCTTTTTTCAAGGGGCAAAAATGCATTTACCCACCATGTTTGCTCCCAAACGCCCTCAGCCATCCCTCAAATGAGACGATTGGGCGGTATTTTGTAATCCTAACTTTGTTTTATACACAAAATGTCTTGATTTTTAGAGGCTTTGAGAGAGATTGGTGGGAGATGGGGGCGTTTGGGCACCAAAATGGTATGAAAACGCATTTTTACTCTTGAAAAAGGGTCATGTGAGATGCACAAAGATTTCAGCCGTTCATTACACAAACGAAAGCTTACAGGAGGGTGACATTGCAACAAATTAAAAGTACAGAGGCTTAATTGTTACGATTAAAAGTATAGGTCTTGAAATGGGATTCGGTGTGAAGTGCAAGGGTACAAAGTATAATTTACCCCTAAATTTATGAAAAACATGATATGTATTAGCCTTCAACTAACATAAGGTAAGGCATTTTAGTAAAAATACTATTCTCCACGTCTATGCTATGTCTAAACCATAAACAAACCATACTGTTGTACAATTTCCAAACATGCAATTCACAGTTCCCATTATTAGTCTCGAAAAATTATCAGCTGCAATACATCCAATTTGGAAAAGGTCTACAAATACACAAAAAATAAAAAAAGAAAAAAACGAAAAGCCAACAAGAGTAGTAACCCAAATTGAACTCCACATTTAACTTATCAAGCCTGGAAGTTCAAAAAGCGTGATAAGCTAAAAAGGAAGTGCTAATAGGGCCTACCAATATATAGTTATACATGACTTTAAAACAGTTAATCTCCAATTATCAAAATTTAAAATCATAAGCAACCAGATAAAACTCACAAATAAGGGTATAATAATGATTACCGAAACACAACTCCATCAACAAATAAATTTAGATAAGTTATCCTTAGTGAAATGTTGATTCCAGAAACAAAATCAGATCAAACACGATAAACGTAACACCAAATAGAGAAAACAAATGCAAAGGCCCATGTTTTAATTTTAAGTAGCTTGAAACGGATAATCCTTAAATCCACAAGATATCGGGCAATACCCAGAAAAGCACAGCAATACCAAAATCATAAATATATTCCAACCCCTTGATCAACTAACAAAAAAAGAAAAAAAGTGAAAAACAAATAGTTAAGTTCCAAATCCATTTCAGATCAAACCTTTAGAAAGATAACAAGAAATCAACCATATTGAGAAGAATAAACCTCAAAATACCAGAAACCGTGAAGTACTAAAGCCAAAATTAGAACAAACCCAGAAAAAATAACCAAAAAAACAATGAGTAGAGAGAGAGAGAGAATCAGACCCAATCGCTAGGATTAGCAGTGACAACATCCATGTGCATCCCCACGAAGGACAAGACCTTATCAGGTTCAGTTCCTGGGTACTCCACAATAAGGTTGCCTCTGTTGGGATGGTACGTGGCATGATTGATGATCAGAGGGCCACCGCCGGTGGTGGTGCTGTGGGGGAGGAGGACGTCGAGCACGTGCCTGACGATCCTGTCCTCCTCCGGGATGAGCTCTGGTGGGTTGTTCTGCACGTACTTGGACTCTCCGATGAGCTTTGAAAGGAGGGTCACGAAGGAGTCTTTGTATAGATCGCCGAGTTCTTCTTTTATGGAAGAAGACGAAGACATGGCCAGAGGTATTGGAAAGTTGGAAACAGAGGAGAGACAGAGAGACTTAAAGAAAGTTGCAGACAGAAGGTGTATAACCGTGTACTTACAGAGTAAACGGCCTTGCACGACCGCCGATGCGGGTTTTGGGATCTGCCAAGCCTACGGTGGTCATCGGCCCAACGATCCGTTTGGTTCGCCCAATCGGTCTTTTTCATTTTTTTAAAATGTTTTTTTTAAGGGTTTGAAATAAATGTCTGGACCTTTTTACAAAAAGATAATAAATCTTTTTTTATACAAAAAGACAATAACAAATGTTTAGACTTTGATCAAATATAAAGTCTGGTCCGACCCAGCCCACTTAAATATAAATATTATTTTATGATAATAATTTTGTATATTAAATATATGATATTCTTTAAACTAGTGGTGAAAATATATGCCACCAAAATATTGAAATTATTTGTTTTAAACGAAAAATCTTTTACGGGCAAAATTAGTTGGGCTCAGACTTTCATAATTCATGCACTTCTCAACAGGATGCTTGGGTAGAGGAGTTTAGGCCCAATGTTGGGCCAGGCCGGGCCAACAAAAACATTAGACCTCTGCTTTTGTGGGTCATAGTCACACCTAACTAAGGTCGTGCATAGGTCGGATTGGTTCGGGTCCATGCTGAATCCAAAACTAACCTGATGTTGACCTATTTTAAAATTTTAAACTCGGAACCGAATCGATCATTTTATGAAATTGAACCGAACCAATTTAAGTTAGTTTGAATTGATTCGGTTTGGTGCCAATCTCGAGTTGGTTTGGTTTGGAGCGGGTCCGCTTTTATGGTGCAAAAATGAGTTTTTTTTAATCTAAAAATAAAAAAAGTAAGAATAATATTGCATCATTAATTGTTTTAAAATAATTAAATAACAATATATAAACACATATTGTCAATAATATAGTACAAATAACAATAGTTTAAAGATATATATACAATATATACAAACTTTTACTACATATATAGATTGGGTCTCGGCTCGAGTCTCTAGTTGGGTTAGTTTGATTCGGTTTTCGAGTCGATTTGGGTCCAAAAAAATACAAACTTAGGAATTGAACTAAATTTATCGGTTTGATTTTTTTTTAGACCCAGAATCAAACTCTTTATAGACCCGAACCAAAGCAACCCATAGAAATTGGGTTGGTTAGATTCTCAAGTTTTTTGGTTCCTTTGTGCGAGTTTGGGTTCTTATCAAATTCAGAACTGAACTAATTTTGGTTAATTTTCATATTTTCGAATCCATAATTGGACTAATCATCCCATGAAATCAAATGAACCAACCAGAGTCAGATCGATCCCGTTTAGTTCCATGGTTGGAGCTAGGCTTAAGTCAAGATTAGGCTGGATCCACTTGAATTGTATAAAATCTAATTTGTTCATTTAAAAAACTAAAAAGTTGCCTCAATCTTACAACCTCAAAATTTTCAGAAATAGAAAAATAATATAGAAACAAGTTGTTAATAATTTTATTAAGTACAATCGCTCCTGGTGCGCACCAGCTGAAGAAAGGAACATCTCATAAAATGTTAATCCAAGATTTGAACTAAAATGACAGGATTAGTCTGATCTAGAACCAAAATGAACTCTTGGTAAACCCGAACCAAACCAACCTATGAAGACAAGATTGGTTCGATTTTCAGGTTTTTCTATTTTTTGTGCACTCCTACCTAATAGCCACATGCAAATAAAATGTTTTTATTTTATTTTATTTTATTTATTTTTAGATACTAAAGAGAAAAGGATTTTAAATATGATCTTCCATTTTTATTTTAGATACTACTTGACAATAATGACAAACACTTTTGCTGAGTTAAATTCGGCATGCCAATTCTATGATTAAAATTTTAAATCAAAATAAATCATATCAAATTTCATACCTCTCCAAAAGATCAATGCTCCTTCATTTAATTTATTTCTAATATATTTAAACTATACTTGATAAGTATTGTTTGATCTATGTTTTCTTTTGATTTTATACTAATAGAGTAGTTTCGGGGTTGGGATGGCTCTCCCATATCGAAAGAGTTTGGATGTGTGTTTTTGTTTAATACAATAACCACCACTTCTTGTTTTTAACAAGTTGTGTTGAATTTGGTTTTTTTTTAAAAAAAAAAAAAAAAACTAATAGAGTAACCTTAGTGGGAAGATGATGTATCTATGTTTTCTTTTGATTTTAAATAAATAAATGGATCAATTAAAAGACAAGACCTAGCCCCCTCTCACCCTTCTCCCAGCCAAAAAAAAAAAAAGACCTAGAAAAAAAGCTATGCCCTACATTGGAAATAGCCAGCCAGCCAGCTCTGGTTCAAGTGGCAATTTCACCCCGAATTACAGGTTCATCCACTAATTCATCAACATTAGCTAGTCCAAAGTTCTGTCGATATTTAGAATTACAAATGGTATATGGGTATATGAAATGGTTAAATCAAAGGGCTTATGACTAAGTTACTCCCACCCCTTTCCAAGACACTATGATTTGAGTCGTTTTTCTTCTTCCTTCCGAAATGTTAATCCTGTCCATTAATCTCATTAATTTATTACGAGGGAACAAGTCAAAAATACATAAAAAATTCATATCCGGTTTAGAATGGGAGTGAGGCTCGCTATTTTGTATATATTTTACATAACAGTCATCTATAAATTTATCATTCCTGATAGATTTTACATGAATTCACCAATACTCAAATGATCGAATCACGAGTCACATTTGATTTTTATTTTATTTTATTTTTTCTGATGGACCGGAGGTTGTTAACTGCACTTAGCAATGAGGTGCCAAATATAACGGGTAAAAATGGTTTTTTAAAGGTTATTGTGAAGTTAGTTAATGGTACTTTTGATACCTGTAGGACAGTCCCCTTATCTTCCTTTATGCCACTTGCGATTCCATGAATGGATTACCATGAAAAGACTAAGAGAGAGAGAGAGAGAGAGAGAGATGGGAGGAATATTGAAAAGCTTGGAAGAACCTTATTCCAATGCTAGTCCTTCGTCAGCTTTGGTATATTAAAATACATTACAGCTTGTACAAATTCTAATATCAGGATATGTGTTAAGGAATATTGAAAAGCATGAAAAAAAAAAACTTTATGCCAAAGGTCTTGCTGAAGCAAGAATCAACTATACATGGTTGCTAGCTATTTATATTAATTTATTAAAAAGAATCTAATACTTACCCTACATATCATGTCAACAGTTTTATCACTTTGGTTCAATTTTGCAAAATTTACATACAAATGTTCTGAATCGGAGTGACCAATATTTTTTGTTCTGTTTTCAAACTTACCGATTGACCCTTCATGGGAATATGACATACATATACATATACATATACATACATATATATATATATATAATTTGAAAGGTTTTATTGGATCACCTAATTAAAAGGAACCAAAAAATTGAAAACTTGAACATAATGAGCTCGGAAGTCCAACTTTGAACACCATAACATAGTAGCATCAATGGCGACACAATTTGCACCAACAAATGCATATAAAAGGAGCAGCAATTTATTGTGCACACAAATATATAATATGTTGCTAAAAACATGAGCATTTTTTTTTTTTTTTGTAAATTTTGAGTTATGATAAATACTGGATCCATCCCTACAATCTTCAAAAGCTATTTATACCAAGGGCAGAGCCATGTTAGAGGATCACCTAGGCTAAGCCTAGTCCAACTATGTATCTAATTTTTTTTAATATTTAAATTTAACCCACCTTAATATTGTCGAGCTCACCTTTTATACTACTCAGCGTAACACCTTTTATTTATAACTCAATTAGCTACAAATTCTTGATAAATAATTTAAATGGATTCCATGACACTATAACAGGTTGTTCAGTATATGCTTTATATTTTCAGGTTGTGAGTGTATTAGTGTATACATAACTACTGATTCACTTATCAAATATATATACATATATAGATACATACATGTATATATATATAACATATTCCATATATATGTATATATTTAGGTATTGGTTAAAAGTATTTTATGCATAGCGGGGTAAGTCAAGATCCTCGCTCCGCGGCTTTATGCATTTGAGTTTGGGTCCCATAGGACACTCAAATTTTGTGGAAGGGAAGAACCACTACCTCAAGTGGACTTCACTACACGCGCGTGGTGCTCGCACCGTTTGGGCTGGGTTCGGAATAAACGTCCAAGTACATTAGGCACTGTTTGGCTCATGTTTTTTTTTTCTTTCTAACGGGCCCTCTGTGTCTACATTTAAAGGAGTTGTTTGCATTTCACTTGACTTTTTGTTTTTCCAAAAAAATTTCCTTAAATTGTTTGACTTGTAAGAGAGTACGAACTCATTTGGTTCGCTAGACACACATATTACAACGTTTTTTTAGGTGAGTGTAGATAATTGTATTATGGAATGCAAATGTCCATCAATCATTCGTAGTACCACTGTAGGAGCAAATTATTTTTTATTACATAGTGTCAAATGCAAGCTTTAATCATTCTAAAAGTTCTACATTTTGATTTTTTTTTTTTTGGTAAGTTTGCGTTCGGATTTTGTAGCAACACATAAATACAAACGGATATCATTTTTTGTGCTCACCTTTTATAAAACATTACATCTTTCATTCATTATTTACAATGACACATGTTAGCAAGACCCTTCGTTATTTTATAAACTAATGAAGACCAACAACTAATTTGCCAAAATTCTGCATCCAAACTCATAAAACTTGATAAAATCATAAATGATGATATAATGTAGGTGCAAAGTGTTCATTAGGCCATTAGTTTCCTGATACATGAATTGTTCTAGCTAGTATCCTAGCTCGATCCAAAATGCAGCTAATTCTTAGTAATTTGGGAATGATTTTCACTACATGGTCTAACAGCAATTTTATCACCACCATGTCTTTTATTGTTTTAGTTTTAGTTTTTCTTCATTTATTTTTGGGTCTGGCAATGTCTGGTAAAGTAAAAGCAAGTTAAAGTTTCGAACTAATTATTTGATTAGGGTCCAGCCCAACGGGCTGCTTCATCCAATGTCTTCCATTTTTAGCTTTCGTACTTGGCACTTTTATCCCATAATACCAAAGAAAGTGATCCAGTCTCAACATGCTTCAAATTTCTCTCAATGGTAGCTAGGTTGTTCCATTTCATAACACCTTCGTCTGGTTTCACCTTGAGATTAGAACGTTAATTTCACTGCATGGTCAGTTTAATTTTGGATCAAATTGAATGAATATGCCAATTTGCGATCTCCGATCCTTCAAATCCTAGCATTTGGGGTACTATGTTTACTTTTATTTTTATTTTTCTTTGGATAACCTCAATTGATTGGGGACCCTTTGTTTATTCATGATTTCCCCACAAGACTAAAAGTTTACATGATTCTTCTTAATGGAAAGGCTAAATTAACAAATATACTCATATGTGAGGGAGGAATATGCATTTAGCAATTAACCACATTTCAAATTCTTCCTCTTCATCCATCATTTCAGCATCCAAATCCCATAGATATTTGCGATCTCTGAGTTGTCTTCTCCAGCCCAACCATGCTTACATGGAAACTTCACGATGGCCATCGCTGGAGCTTTTGCTCCCCGATCAACTCTTCTCCGGTGCTAGTGATCCTTCCAGCTCTTGTTCCCCTCTTGTCCTCATTTTCCTTGATTGTTTTCTGCATTTAGCTTCAGATCCCTTTTGGGTGCTGTTACTGAAGCTCTCCTTCTCTACTTAGCGATCCCTCTCTATGATCTTCCTTTTCCTTCCTTTTGGTCTACACCCGTTGAATCCTCCCTTGTTCTTGAAAATTTTTAATCCCCCGAGTCTTAGATTTGCAAATGGGTTTTCCTCATACCCCTTCAAATCACTGCGCCATTTTCGTCGATAACCTCTGATGATGTTATGAACTGGTACGTCTTTCCCAACTCTTGGTGCAGCTTGCTGGTGCGATGAATCCCTCTTTTTCTGGGACACCGGTGTGGTGCCTGCCAAAGACACTCCGATACCAAAGTTAGGCTCAGGAAAACGTGGACAGAATTACAGTATCTAGAATCGTACCTTCTTGGAGGTGAGGACCGTTCCCTTTATAGGAGCGTTGGCCTTGATCGTGGGCACCTTCGTGGGTTAGTTAATCGTGCCCCCCGTCATGCCTCCCACTTCGTGGGGATATATCGTGCCTAGATTTTAGGCCCCATGGATCATGCCCCCGTTTATGGGGGAACCATTCTAATCATGGGATCGTGGGGGCTATTTACTAGGCGAGAATCTCGGAGTGCCTTCAAGCCGCTGTCTAGCGTATCGCTCGAGCTCTGCCGCTCTTTTTGTTAATGGACCTGATCTAGAAGGGAGGGGGCCTGAGCTGGATATGTGAACCGAGCTGGTCTGGTCTGTCCGCAGAGGGGCCGACCAACCGTACTTGTCATTTGTGTTATTAGATGCCCCTAATTCCCTAGGCAACCCAGGTCGGCCTATGGGAATTCCAAAGGTCTGCCTATGGGAATTTCGAAGAATCACCGAGCGCCGTCGAACAGGCGCATTTATGGCGCTGCATAACCGTCATAATTACTATGCCAGGCGAATCGACGCGACTGTTGGCCTTTCTGCCATGTGGCCTCATGTGGTTGGCCCCGTATGTCGATTAGACATCAATTGCACTGCCCGTTCGATCTGAGAGCTTCGAGCCAATCTACATCGTTGATTTCGAATAGAGGGGGCTTATAAAACCTTGGCGGTTCGCCAAAAAGAGCCCCTTACTCTACACATTTCTTCCTAATCATACGACTGTGCTCGTTGTCTCTCTCCCTTCGTCGTTCTTCTCACTGTTGTTAGTTGTTCGGAGGGGTTCCAAAATCACTTCTTAAATCCATACCCATCAAGGTACGTGGTGTTAGTGTTTATGTTTTGGCTCTTACAGAAGGCTATTTGGTACTACGAGTGGAGGATTAGGGCCTCATATCCCCTAGGGTTCGTAGGTAATCCCCCCTTTGTTGAGTCGGTATACTGGGGTATCCTTGAGGCATCCAGAGCGGTTTTTGAGACTCTTCGAGAGATTGAGGACCCTAGGGTCATGAACCCACTGCCAATCAACCTGTCGAGTGGCTCTGAGCGTACTGCCTCCATGGACCTAGATAGGGTAAGACTAGACGAGGCTTCCAATGCCTCGGTGAACTACTCTGGGGCAGACCTTGAGGAGATTACTCAAGAGGCGAGGCCCAGGAGGGCGAGGAGTCCCGTGGCCATTGTGGACACCTTTGAGAGTGCCCCCACGGCCATGGCTGAAGTAGGGGCAGTGTCCCCTACTCCAGAAAGTAGGTATGAGGCTCGGCACTTTGCCTCCATTCTAGATGGGGCAAAAGTGCAAAAGTTGTGGTTTGTCCATCAATTTCCTCCCTCCATGAGTTACAGGGTGCCAGGGAGCGAAGACAAAGCGTGCTTCCCTCGCCCAGGCGAAATTGCTGTGTATGAGAGTGCGTTGTCCGGGGGACTGAGATTCCCCATCGCTCCTCCTGTTAAAGGGGTTCTGAATCGGGCTAGACTAGCCCCTGGACAGCTAATGCCCAATTCTTGGCGCATACTGGTAGGCTGTGCCGCTCTGTGGCAGGCCGCCACTGACAAGGAGGAAATCCTGACCCCAGAAGATTTCTTCTTTTACTACAAGATAACCGAGAGCGAGAGCTTAGGCTGGTACTACTTCTCAGCTAGGGAAAGTCAGCCAGCTCTGATTACCAATCTCCCGGTCTCCCACAAGCGCTGGAAGGAGAAGTATTTTTGTGTA
Source organism: Euryodendron excelsum (assembly GCA_033060915.1). NCBI lineage: Eukaryota > Viridiplantae > Streptophyta > Magnoliopsida > Ericales > Pentaphylacaceae > Euryodendron > Euryodendron excelsum. The sequence continues at coordinate 26,851,553 of CM065378.1, read as the reverse complement.
CGGCGAGGGTATGGAGATCGCTCACTGGGAGGATGTGACTGACTAGACCCCCCGTATACCCAGGCAGTGGGGTAGACCAGGTAGGAAGGGTAAGTGCCTTTCGTGCTTTTATGCCTGACTCCTTCTTAGGGTAGTGGTCTAACAATCATCCTTTTTTCTTTTACTCAGCACGCCTTCCTATACTGGAGGACGAGTCGAGGGAGGCCCGTTTAGCGAGGGTGAGGGAGTACCCAGTCAAGAGCTGGGCCCCTCTTGTGGCTGGTGAGAGTTTGGCAGACTATCTCTTAGGTCTAAATCCTTCCATCGAAGCCCTTCGCGCTGAGAGGAGTGAGTCTGGTCTGTCTTTTGCGGCCGCCTTCTAATGCTAGTGCACTGACTCTTGCCCCGTGTGCTTTGCAGGACAGGGATCATACATGGGCTTCGACAAGAGGAGCATGGGGTCCTCTACAAAAAAGAAATTTGAAGAAATGGAGAAGGCAAAGGCTGCTGGAGAGAGGCCTAGCAAATGCCACAAGCCTCGCTCTGGAGGGAGGGCTGTCGAGCAATCCCATGACAAGGGTCCTGCGGCAATCAGCACTCCCGCAGTACCCAAGGCATCTAACGCTGGTTAGTCCTCCAGGGCTGGAACTGGGATGCCCCCGCCTCCTGCCGAGGCGATAGCTGGTGCTCAGACCCAGACTCAGCAAAACGAGCCCCTTATTGTGGAGGACGTCCAGGTTACTTGGGAGAGGATGAAGCAATTCATTAGCATGGAGGACGTGGGGCCATTTGTTGACTGGACCAACGCCCAGCTGACGAGGAGCATGAACCTCGATGCTGTAAAGGTGAGGGCTCTAGCTATCTCTTTTGTTCCACCCCCCTCCCCCCTTTCTCTTTTTTTTTTTTTTTTTGAATGACCCTGCAATTTTTCTGCAGCTCCATGTGAAAGCGCTTTGCCTGTCCACTAGTCTGAAGGCGAGGACAACTGAGTGCGCCAAGAAAGGGCAGGTCATTGAGACCTTGACCACATCTGTTAGTGGCCTGGAGAAGAAGGTCAACGATGCTGAGGAAGCCCAGGCAGTTGCAGAGGCAGAGAAGACTGCCGTGCTGGACGAAGTATCCGAGCTTAGGAAAAAGGTGGAAGCTCTGGAATTCGATGCCCAGGCTTTCGGGGCAATCAAAGAGTCCCTTACTTCAAAGGTCGCTGAGCTGGAGGGGCAACTAAAAAGTGCTCAGGACAATGCCGTGGAGGAGTTCAGAGCTGGGGCGGCCTTTCAAGATGAACTCAGCGAGGCCTACATGGAAGGTTTCGTTGACGCTAAGGTTGCGGCCAGGAAGCTCTTCCCAGACCTCGATCTTTCTGCCCTGAAACCCTCTGACGACACTACTTCCAATGCGCCAGGCGTGGAAGACCAGACCGCAGCGACAGAGGAGGGAGACGAAGCCCAGTCCTGATCAGTTTGTAAAAACATTGAGTGGCGTCTTTTTTTTTTTTTTTTGTAACCCGCCTTTAATCAATGAACAGCTATTTTGATGAACTGCATCTGATTAATTAGGCTCTTTGGTTGCTCTGTAACGTCTGGGTACTGCCCAGCTGGACTTCGTAACTTTTACGGGTTCTCGGCCTGTTTGGTCAGCCTTAGAGCTGGCCAGTTGAGCTTAGCCCTGTTGGCCTTTCGACTTTGCTGGTCGACCTTAGGACTAACTAGTTGGGCTTAGTAGCCTTATTGGCCTTTTGGCTTTGCTGGTCAGCCCTGAGGACTGACCAGTTGGGCTCAGTAGCATTGTTGGCCTTTCGGCTTTGCTGGTCAGCCCTGTGGACTGACTAGTTGGGCTTAGTAGCCTTATTGGCCTTTCGACTTTGCTGGTCAGCCCTGAGGACTGACCAGTTGGGCTCAGTAGCATTGTTGGCCTTTCGGCTTTGCTGGTTAGCCCTGTGGACTGACCAGTTGGGCTTAGTAGCCTTATTGGCCTTTCGGCTTTGCTGGTCAGCCCTGTGGACTGACCAGTTGGGCTTAGTAGCCTTATTGGCCTTTCGGCTTTGCTGGTCAGCCCTGAGGACTAACCAGTTGGGCTTAGTAGTCTTGTTAGCCTTTCGGCTTTGCTGGTTAGCCCTGTGGACTGACCAGTTGGGCTTAGTAGCCTTATTGGCCTTTCGGTTTTGCTGGTCAGCCCTGTGGACTGACCAGTTGGGCTTAGTAGCCTTATTGGCCTTTCGGCTTTGCTGGTCAGCCCTGTGGACTGACCAGTTGGGCTTAGTAGCCTTATTGGCCTTTCGGCTTTGCTGGTCAGTCCTGAGGACTGACCAGTTGGGCTTAGTAGCCTTATTGGCCTTTTGGCTTTGCTGGTCAGCCCTGTGGACTGACCAGCTGGGCTTAAATAGCCTTATTGGACTTTCGGCTTTGCTGGTCAGCCCTGTGGACTGACCAGTAAGACTTCAATAGTTCTGCGGGTAGACATCGGTCTTGAAGGTCATAAAAAGACTTTTCATTGAAGGTTGCTGGTTACATTATACATAGTATTTTCTCAGGTGCTTAGCGTGCCAAGGGTTGGGAAGCTCCTTGCCGTCGACCCCAATTAGCCAGTAGGTCCCTTTCCTAGAAAACCCTTTAACTGTGTATGGGCCTTCCCAATTAGGCCCGAGTTTGCCATCTCTAGGCTTTCTAGTGGACTGATTAACCCTCTTGAGAACCAAATCTCCTGCTTTGAACGTTCTAGGTCTTACTCTGGCATCGTGATATCTGCGCATCCTTTGTTGATAAGCAGCCACCCTCACAGCTGCTTGCATCCTTTTCTCTTCAAGTAGGTCTAGGCTTACTCCTAGGGCCTCATTGTTAGCCTCTACTTCGAAATGTTCAATCCTGGGGCTATGGAGGCCTATCTCCATCGGGATGACCGCCTCAGATCTAAAGGTCAGAGAGAAGGGGGTGTGCCCTGTTGCGACCCTTTCTGTTGTTCTGTAGGCCCATAAGATATTGGGAAGCTCTTCTGCCCATAAACCCTTTGCCTGCTCTAGCCTTGTCTTGATGTTTTTGAATAGGGTCCGGTTGGTGACTTCAACCTGGCCGTTGGCTTGGGGATGCTCCGGAGAAGAGTAGTGGTGGCTGATCTGTAGGTCTGAACACATCTGATCGAACTGACCGCCTTTGAACTGTTTTCCATTGTCTGTGACAACCACCTTTGGGATGCCGAACCTGCATATGATGTTTTTCCATAGGAAATTTTTCATTTTCTGCTCTGTGATTGTGGCGACAGCCTCCGCCTCCGCCCATTTTGTGAAGTAGTCAACTGTTATCACCGCGAACCTAGTTTGGCCTTTCCCCAGGGGTAGAGCACCTACTATATCTATGCCCCACTGGGCAAAAGGCCACGGGCTCTGAATCGGTGTTAATTCCTGGGCTGGTTGCCTTGGGATGTTAGAGAACCTTTGGCATTTATCGCATCTTCTTACAAACTCTTGGGCGTCTTTTTCCATTGTGGGCCAGTAGTAGGTTGCTCTGAGAATCTTCTTAGCAAAGATCTCCCTATTGAGTGGTTGCTGCAGACCCCTTCATGTACCTCCCTCATGATGTAGTCTGCTTCTGCTTTTCCGGCGCACCTTAACCAGGGCATGGTGTGTCCTCTTTTGTACAGAACGCTGTTTATCAGGGCGTATCTGCTGGCCCTATATTGAATCCTTCTTGCCTCAACTTTATCTGCTGATAGGGACCCCTTTTCCAAGTAGTTCCTGATTGGTGTTGCCCATTCCACCTCTTGCTCTGCTTGCAATATTTTAGGCTCCCGAATGCTTGGCGAATCTAGTACTTCCATGGGTACTCCGGGGTCGTCTTCCTGGGATGATGCGATCCTTGCCAGCCGATCTGCCTCCTCGTTCTGTACCCTTGGTACTCTTTCGAGAAGTACTTTGAGAAATTTTTTCGCCAAATTTCTGGCCATCTCGTAATACTCTTGCATTTTGTCTCCCCTGGCCTCGTGTTCTCCTTTGACCTGTTCTACCACAAGTTGAGAGTCGCTCCGTACCAAGACATATTCCGCCCCCATTCGCCAAGCCATTTGGAGACCAGCAATCAAGGCCTCGTATTCAGCCTCGTTGTTGGACGCTGGGAATTTGAACTTAACGGCATATTTGAGCTTGTGTCCTTCAGGGGTGACGAGCACGATCCCAGCGCCTCCTGCTTTATCCGTTGAGGAACCGTCTACATTGAGTACCCACTGTGGTTGCAGGGAGTCGTCACTAGGGCAAATTGTGGGAGGGGTGAACTCAGCAATGAAATCTGCTACAGCTTGCCCCTTGATGGCCTGCCTTGGTCTGTACTGAATGTCGAACTGGCTGAGCTCTATGGACCATTTGATTAGTCTGCCCGACGTCTCCGGCTTGTGAAGGACCTTTTTCAATGGTTGATCGGTCAGGACAACTATGGTGTGCGCCTGAAAGTGTGGCCTCAATCTCCTTGCTGAGGTCACAAGTGCAAGGGCTAGCAGCTCCATCGTGGGGTATTGCTCTTCTGCGCCCCTCAAAGCCCTGCTGGTGAAGTAGACGGGCTTTTGGACCCTTTCCTCTTGCCTGACCAAGGCAGAGCTCACCGCTGTTTCTGATACGGCGAGGTATAAGTAGAGCTCTTCTCCTTCTATGGTTCTGCTCAGCAGTGGTATTGAACTCAGATATCCTTTGAGTTGCTTGAAAGCCTGTTCACATTGGGGAGTCCACTCAAAAGCTTTACGCAGAACTTTAAAGAAAGGGAGGCACTTATCTGTTGATCTGGAGATGAATCTGTTCAGCGCTGCTATTCTGCCAGCCAGCCTTTGGACTTCCTTGGTGGATGTTGGGGACTGCATGTCTAACACTGCCCTGATTTTCTTGGGATTAGCCTCTATCCCTCGGTTGGAAACCATGAACCCTGGGAACTTGCCTGACGCTACTCCGAAGGCACACTTGGCAGGGTTTAATTTCATTTTGTAGGCTCGTAGGTTTTTGAACGTCTACTCCAAGTCGGCTAGGTGGTTGATGGCTAGATTGCTTTTTACTAGCATATCATCGATGTAGACTTCCATGTTCCTCCCGATCTGACTGCTGAACATTCGGTTCCCAAGCCTTTGGTAGGTTGCCTCGGCGTTTTTGAGACCGAAAGGCATTATCTTATAACAATACAGTCCTCTGTCGGTCACGAACGCTGTGTTTTCCTGATCATGCTCGGCCATTTTTATTTGGTTGTATCCTGAGAAAGCGTTCATGAAGGTCAACATTTCGTACCCTGCCATCGAGTCCACCAGTTGATCTATCATGGGGAGGGGGAAGCTATCTTTGGGACACGCTCTGTTCAGATCTGTGAAATCCACGCACATTCTCCACTTTCCATTTGCCTTTTTTACCATCACCACATTAGATAGCCAGGTCGGGTATTGGGCTTCTTTTATGAAGCCTGCGGTGGTCAGTTTCTCAACTTCGTTCGCTACAGCTTCGTTGCGTTCCGGGGCGAATAACCTCCTTTTTTGTCTGACCAGTTTTGCTGTCGGGTCTATGTTTAGGTGATGGGCAATAATTCGGGTATCAATTCCCGGCATATCCTCATGAGACCAGGCAAAAACATCGGCGTGATGCCTGAGGAAGGACCTTAACTTTTCCTTGAATTCTTCAGGAGCTGCTGTTTTGATTTTTACTGTCTGGGTTTGGTCGTGCTCCCCGACCACTACCTCCTCGAGCTCTTCCACTGGTTCCCCCCTCCTGATTTCCTCCTCATCACGAACTTTCAGCTCTTCAATTAACATAGCCTCTAGGGTTTCCCCCTTAAGGGACGCCATATAGCATTCTCTAGCGGTCTGCTGGTCACCTCTGGCTTCCCCAACTCCTTGGGATGTGGGGAACTTGACTTTTAAATGGTAGGTTGATGGGATGGCTTTGAACTCATTGAGGGCTGTTCTGCCAATGATGATGTTATAAGCCGACGGGCAATCTACTACTAGAAAAGTTACCATCTTGGTAGCCTGTTTGGGCACTGCTCCTAGCGTGACCGGTAGAGCGATGGAGGCTACAGGTGTAACTCTGTCTCCAGTGAAACCGACAAGGGGGGAGTTAACCGGTTGTAGTTGCTCTCTGCCGACCTTCAGTTGTTCAAAGGCTTTTAGGAAGAGAATATCCGCCGAGCTACCGCTGTCTACCAGGACTCGACGGATTACGAAATTTGACACGATAGCCGATATGACTAAGGGGTCATCATGAGGTTGGCATAGGGCCCCAGCCTTATCGTCTGTGAACGTGATGGGATCATGTTCAGCCTGTGATTTTTTGGACGACCGATCTACGGACATTACTTCCCTCTGGTTCGGCGCATCCCTTGCATGTCGCTTCCTTATTGATGACGACTCTCCCCCGCCTGCGAACCCACCAGAAATGACCCTAATCTCGCCCATAGGCTGCTGGTTCGGCCTTCCCCTTTTTGGGCTTTTTTGCTCGGCCGGTCTCGGTGCCGGCTCTCGCCTTTCGTCACGTCTGCCGCCCGCTATATACTTGCCTAACTTTCCTTGCTTGATTAGGTGTTCGATCTGCTGCTTGAGGTCGTAACAGTGTTCTGTGTCGTGCCCGTGGTCTTGGTGGAAGCGGCACCACTTATTGGTCGGCCTTTTCTCTGGTGGGGTTCTCATCCTTCCGGGCCACCTTAGCGCCGTATCTCCCTTGATTGCGTAGAACACTTGATCCAGAAAAGTGTTTAATGGGGTGAAGTACTGGTTATACCTGGCCTGCTTGGTCCTATCGCTCTCTCCCCTTGGCTTCTGCTCTGCCACTCGCGGGGTCTTTACTGTTCTGTCATCTTTCTTTTCCTCCGCCGTCCTCTTCTTGTCCAGACCGGTTGTGACGCCCTCCTGGTCTTCCTTGGCTCTGAGTGTGTCCTCTGCATTCATGTATTTTTGCGCTCGGAGCATTAGCGCAGCCATGGTTTTGGGCGCCTCCTTGGCCAGGGAGAATAGGAACTTGGGAGTCCTGACCCCTGCAATGAAAGCCGCCACCGCCACTTTCTGGTCCAGGTCATCTACATAAAGGGTCTCTTGGTTGAAGCAGGTGACGAATTCTCGCAAGGTCTCCTTCTCGCGCTGCTTAATGTTGAACAGGGAGGTGGAAGGCCTCCTCTGCCTCTGTCCTCCGATGTAATGGCTAACGAACAACCTGCTCAGGTCCACGAATTTATTGATTGTCCCAGGGGAGAGCCTGTGGAACCAAATCCTTGCTGGATTTTTAAGGGTGGTAGGAAATGCTCTGCACATGATTTCATCGAGGACCGCTTGAAGATCCATTAAGGCCTTGTACGTCTCGAGATGATCTAGGGGATCCTTGGTGCCATCAAAGGACTCTATTGTGGGCATTTTGAACTTCGGGGCAAGGGCACCCTCATCACCGTTGGAGTAAACGGCGTGTCTGTCCGGCTTACCAGCTCTTCTACCGTGCTGGGGCCCTTTTCTTTCACCGCTGCTATCACCCCAGCCAATTTAGCCTGCATTTCCTTCAACTGTTCGTCCCATATTGGCTGAGTCTCGGCAGTGTGTTCCGGGAGAACCACGGTTGGGGCTTTGGACCGGTCGGCGTGGCTCTAGGCTTCGTCAGCGTGAAACCCGGCCCCCTTTGGAAGAGGGTTCTCCCCTAGAGGCACTGGGTTTTCTGCTCCTTCACCGGCATCGCCTCCTTGGTTTCTTGCCGCCGGCTGGTCTGCAGGTAATGGTGGGTCTTCTAGCAGCGGCGGGCCTACCGTCCCCGGAGCCTCCGGTGGGGGAGGCAATCTCCTCTCTAACTCTTGATTCCGGGACTGGAGTTGGTTCATAGTTGCCATTATCTCCATGATCTGCTGTTCAAAAGCAGTGATTCTGGCGGTGCTTTGTTCCTCCATCTCTCTACCTTCCCTAGTTGTTGCAGCACTGGATCGGGTCAAGACCATGAAAAGATCGAAGTGTCGTTCCCACAGACGGCGCCAACTGATGATGTTATGAACTGGTACGTCTTTCCCAACTCCTGGTGCAGCTTGCTGGTGCGATGAATCCCCCTTTTTCTGGGACACCGGTGTGGTGCCTGCCAAAGACACTCCGATGCCAAAGTTAGGCTCAGGAAAACATGGACAGAATTACAGTATCTAGGGCCGTATATAATCGTACCTTCTTGGAGGTGAGGACCGTTCCCTTTATAGGAGCGTTGGCCTTGATCGTGGGCACCTTCGTGGGTCAGTTAATTGTGCCCCCCGTCATGCCTCCCACTTCGTGGGGATATATCGTGCCTAGATTTTAGGCCCCATGGATCATGCCCCCGTTTATAGGGGAACCATTCTAATCATGGGATCGTGGGGGCTATTTACCAAGCGAGAATCTCGGAGTGCCTTCAAGCCGCTGTCCAGCGTATCGCTTGAGCTCTGCCGCTCTTTCTGTTAATGGACCTGATCTAGGAGGGAGGGGGCCTGAGCTGGATATGTGAACCGAGCTGGTCTGGTCTGTCCGCAGAGGGGCCGACCAACCGTACTTGTCATTTGTGTTATCAACCTCTCTGAGGATATGCATAGCAGATGGCTCTACATCATATTTGAAAAATGCAAAAAAGTTATAGATGTCTTCATTCCAAACAAGCGTAAGAGGATTAACCACTCAAAATTTGGTTTTGTTAGATTTGCAGAGGAAGCTAATGCTCAGAAAGCCATCCAACTCTACAATGGAGTATGGCTTATTCACAACCAGCTCAGCATAGCCAAAGCCTGACCTGCCCCACACTCTTTCTCTACTAAGAATCATACCCAGAGCAGACCCTTTTCTGCACTGAAACTGTCTCAATCTCTAGTTATGACCCTTGTCATTCCTAAGAACTTGCAAGCGAAGAGGGATAACCGATCATACAAACAGGCAGTTTCTGGGGAAGGATCACCACCCTCTCACAACCACCATCAACCTTCTCAAACCCCAAGAGCTTGGTTAATTGTTGCTGAAGACGTGGACGAAACATGGATGCAGAAATGTGCAGTGGGTATTCTCAAGCACCCTCTCAACTTCCATGGCATATTCACTAGCTTCTCCTCAAACGATTTTTTCACCTGCCAAGTAAAGCCTCTCAGCTGCTCCAAGGCTCTTTTAGAATTTCGAAGCACTAAAGACAAACAACGCTTCATGTTGGGGGATTGAGCTTGTTATGATCCCTTCTTTGAAGTTATTTATGAGTGGAGCTGTAAGGAATTCAACCAGTACAGAAGGGTATGACTGAATATCCTGGGGATGCCTTTTCACGCTTGGAACAACAAAAACTTCATCAAGATTTGTGAGCTATGGGGCTTTGTTGTATCAATGGATCACAAAACCTTTGAAAAGCTAGAGCTGGAATTTGGCAAGGTTCTAATTAACACAAATCAATTGACCCCTATCTCGAGGAGGTGCACTTTAAAGGTGGGGCAATTTACATACACGATCAGTGTGATCGAAGAAAATTCCCAAAAGCTTCTCACGTTGGAAGGATATGAGGGGAGTAAGAAACAATTGGATGCATCAATGCAAACCTCAGCTCAGTTTGATTATATCTCTCCTGTTTCTGACCCTTAAGGACTAGAGAGCGGGGTTGCTGAGTCAGAGCTTGATGAATACCATAGTGAAAGTATTCTATTAAAAGTTCCAGTAGGTCTAGCTCCCTCTAAACCTTGCAACATCAGACCCTCTTCTCTACCTTCTTCAAGGTTGCCAGAAGCCATGCTCCCCTCATCAAATGAGGTGGTTGTCATGCCTAATTCATTGACCCTAGTTGTGTCAAAAATTACTAGGGCACATACTAGTTTAAGAAGGAAACATAAAAGAAGGACAATGTCCCAATTGGGCTATAGGGGGAATGGGTGCAAGCTTCTCTCAGCCCTCAGATTATTAAACTCCAAAAAAACCTCGTTCTCCTCCATGACATCTCTCCCTTCTTAAAACATTAAAAATAGGAACTCAGTTATAGTAAAGCAGCTTAAAACCGAGCTAAACTGTGAGGTGGACAGTACTATCCAACTAGGGAATGCATTGGGAATTCTGTTCCAAGGCAATGAAAGGGACATTCTCAAAGCTCTGGTGGATGCAGATTGGAACGACATTAAAAACGCCTCAAAAAGGAAGAAAAAAGGGAGAGCTTAAGTAGATTGAGTACTAATTCAGTGCATAAATAGTTTTCCTTATGAAGTTCTTGTCATGGAATGTTAGGGGTCTAGGTAGAGATGAGAAAAAAGAATGGTTGAGCACTTAGTTACTGGTAGGGGAGTGGACATGCTAATGCTCCATGCAACCAAGTGGCCCTATTGTGATCAAAGAAAAGTTCGATCTGCATGGGGGTGCTCCGGAGATGTAGTGGGCTGCCTCTGACTTAGATGAGGCATCTGGGGGTTTTTTATGTGTCTGGAAAAAAGACTTATTCTCTGTAGAACAACAAATCTCAGAAAAGAACTTCATTTTTCTCAAAGGGAAAGTTCTAAACAAATTTGATTGCTACTTTCTGAACTTCTATGGGCCAAACACTGAGGCAGAGAGATTACTATTGTGGGATCAGATCAAACTGCATATCAGATCCTGGAATACTTGGTGCATATGAGGTGACTTCAATGAAGTGTTGCATGTCGGGGAAAGGAAAGGATGTCTTAGGCCTTCTCCTGGATTGAGAGCTTTCAAAGCCTTTGTAAAGAACTCTGGCTTTTGTGACCTTCCTCTAATTGGGAAGAAACACACCTGGTCCAATGGCCAAATAAAAGAAACTCTTTTCAGATTGGACAGATTCCTTGTCAATGCCCAATGGTTGTCTTTCTTCAACTATTCACAGTGGGTTCTTGACAGGAAGCTATCTGATCATTGTGCTATCTTATTATCTGATGAAGCTATTGATTGGGGTCCAAAAACCCTTTAGATTCTTCAATGCTTAGGTCCCTCTCAAGTCATTTGCTAAGCTAATTAAGGATCAATGGTCCTTAGTTTCCATTGATGGGTGGGGAGGCTTTGTAATATTGAAGAAACTACAGCTCCTTAAGAAAAGTATCAAGGTCTGAAATCAAAATGTATTTGGGAATGTCAAGGATAAAATTGCAAACATTGAAAGAAAGCTCAACTCTCTTGATATGAAAGCTAAAGCTCAAGGTCTTTCAGCAGAGGAAAGTGGATCTAGAAGGAAGCTAAGGAACCTGCCTTGGAAAGCTCACACGCAGGAGGAGTCCATGTAGAGATAGAAATGCAGAGTCATATGGCTTAGAAAAGGGGTCAGGAACACTAGTTTTTTCCACTCATCTCTTTTAAGAAGGTATACAAGACACTACATTGGTCCATTGCACAAGGCAGGACATATTCTTAGTAAACCTGAGGAGATTAAACTTGAAGTGCTGCATCATTTTCAGCAGAGATTCTCTGAGCTAAACATGCTCAAACCTCATCTCTCTGGCCCCTTCCTTCACTCCTTATCTCATTCTAATGCTATATCCCTAGAGGCCCCTTTCACTAAGGAGGAAGTCTGTGATGCCATTTAGAGTTGTGATGGGAACAAGGCTCCTGGCCTTGATGGCTTTAATTTCAAATTCTTCAACAAATGTTGGCCAACCTTAAAGGAGAACATCCTCTCTTTTGTTGAAGAGTTCCATGCCCATGCTAAGCTGGTTAAATGTATTAACTTATCTTTCATCACACTAATCCCAAAAGTTTAATTCCCTGATTGTCTTTATCACTTTAGGCCCATTAGTCTTATATCCTTTGTTTACAAGATCCTAGTTAAACTACTAGTCAATAGACTTAAAAATGTCCTCCATGAAGTGATACGTGACTATTAAACAACTTTTATCAAGGATAGGCAAATTCTAGATGGGTTCTTGCTAGCTAATGAAGTTATACATAATTCGAAAGTACCAAAACAACATAGGGTGGTGTTGAAGTTGGATTTTGAGAAAGCTTTTGACTCCCTAAATTGGAAGCTCCTTCTTAACATGTTGAGAAATCTGGGATTCAAGGATAAATGGTGCCTTTGGATGAAAGAATACACATCCTTAGGTGCAACCTTAGTCTTAGTTAATGGCTCCCCTTCTAAAGAGTTTATGATGTCTAAGGGCCTTAAATAAGGTGATCCCCTATCACCTTTCCTCTTTAACATTGCAGTGGAAGGTTTCAATATCCTTTTTCTTAGAGCCAAGGAGTTAGACATCATAAAAGGTTTCTCAGTTGCATGTGGTGAGGTAAACTTATCCCATCTCCAAATTGTAGATGATACCATCATCTTCAGTAATGGTGAAGAAGCTGAACTCATACGTATAATAGGTATTCTCAAATGCTTTGAGCTCTGTTATGCCCTTAAGATAAAATTTTCATAAGAGTTTGGTCTCTGGTATTGGGATTGATGAGACTCGCTTGACAGTGTGACTCGCTTCGAAAATTACAAAATGGAGTTAGTACCCCGCAAGAGTACGGGGGTCACGGTGAAGTATAAACTGGTAATCCGGTATCATTCTCTCCTAAAGGACCTAGCCAAATATAGGCTCTAGCATTCAACTCACACTAACCTAACTTAGGATTGATTTGCAATTATGTGGGGAATTGGATCTAAAATAAAAGGATAAAAAATCTTTAGGTTTTTGATTGGGTTTTGATTTACTAAACTAGTGCAATGAAAATTAAAGCAATTAACTAGGCAATTGATTTAAATATAAAGTAATTAAAATGGAAAGCTTAGATATGATTGATTCAATTCACCAATTCACAACAAGAATTTCAATAGAGGATTTTTATAACTCAAATCAAGAATCTCACCGTGGATTCTTGATTTGAAATATTTTGACCATAAAACCTTGGGTTCATATTTAGTTGAGTATATAAATTGCAACATTTAATAGAACCATAGAAACAAACCTAGAAGTGTGCAAGATTTATACCAATTGTTGAATTGTGCATAAATATTACCAAATGAGTTATGAATCTAAGTTTTCAAATAAATCCAACACTCAACCGAATAGAACAATCGAAATCTAGGAATAAAACTTTGAAGTTCATGAATCCCTATTGAAATACTTGAAAATCGTTGGTGGATCTTCACAATTACACTCAAGATAAATCTAACTACTTGAATTCATCATAAAAGCATGTAGAAATGTAAAGAAAACATAAAGAGAATTAAATCTAAATTTTACTACAACAATAAATCTGTTTGGTTATAAGGAAAGTGAAGGAAAGTATAAGAAAGTGAAGGAAAATACATTACAATGAAAGAAAGTTACAATTTCTACTCCTACATTAACATTACAAACATAAATCTAAGCTAAAAATGAATAAAAACATGAAAAACCAACATTGGAGGAGTTCTCCCGCCGCCCCCTTGGCTGCTAAAAACCCTAAAAATCTTCTCTTTGTCATTTTTTCGAACAATACAACTTTTATGCTCCAGATCTGTATCGACCAATCGATCGGCATTGTTCACCGATCGAACGGTCACTGTAGCATTCGATCGGTCACTATTCACTATTTTTACTGTTTATGAGCACTATTTACCAATCGATCGGTCACTGTTCACTGATCGATCGGCCGATCGAATGGTAAAACACCCTCTCTGAAGTTTGCCAAACCAATCGATCAGTTACTATTCACCCGTCCACCTTGAAGCTTGATTTTGACCACCTTAGAGGCCATTCAGCCAATGCACATTAGAGGACAAATTGTAGCTCTTGAAGTCTTCTTTTCAATGGAGCAAAAATCAGCTTAATCGGACATCGGAGTAAAAAGATATGGCCAAAACACTGAGACGAGTTTGAATTTTCATGACCAATTTATTCGCCTTGAACCCGCTTTGATTATTCTTGCTTTCTTTTTGCCTTTATTAGCTTATATAACCTACAAAGCACACACAAAATATAATCAAACAAATATCTAACTAAAATAAGACAATTAATTACAATATAAGTCTAACAAAGTACAAATTAAGGGCTTATGATTACACTTTTAGGGTGTAATTAGAGTGGTGGAGGATATCTTTAGGTGTCCTGTGGCAAAACTCCCTATTCAGTATTTAGGGCTTCCCCTAGGTGTAAACCCTATTGGGCAAAGGCCTAGAAGGCCAAGTCCAGCATCCTGCTACGTGCGCGCAGTCAGTACGTGGCGCTGGCTGCTGCTAAGATATAAGAAAATAAAGTTGTGCTTTGGCTAACAACAATTGCTTTTAGTGTAGTGGAAAGTGCTTGATCCTGAAAACTAGTATCAGAGTAGGTCACCAATTTGACTCCCTTGGATGGCATGCTGCTTGTGGGCAGGTGCTGGGGGGGAGGGGGGAGGGGGCGATTGTTGGGCAGAGGCCTAGAAGGCCAAGTCCAGCATCCTTCAGTGTGTGCGCAATCGATACTTGGTACTGGCTGCTGCTAAGGTATAAAGAAATAAAGTTACGCCTTGGCTAACAACAATTGCTTTTGGTGCAATGGTAAACGCTTGATCCTGAAAACTGGTATCATGTTGACTTCATGCCTTGATTTTGATGATTACAAAACATGTGTTAGTTATCTAATGGTTCTATTTAGTATGTAGATTACATTTCATCTCTAATCTTAATTAGATCTTGACTTGAAGCTCAGCTCATTAGAAAATATTGAAGAACTTGTATAATAAGAAACTTGTCAAGAAATATTGAAGGTTAATAAGCCATGTAATGGGTTGACATATTCATTGAAGACCTCTCAACAAGATTATGATTGTTGATCACTGTAAGCACCGCATTTTTGCCCGCTTGGCAATCTCCTGCCCGATCGGGTTTGGTTTCCAATGACAACAACACATGCAGGTTCAAGATGAGCCTTGCAATCTCTAATCCAACCAACTGGTCGCTTCTCGGGTCTACAAGGACCTGCTGGAGCCATAAGCACCATTATTCCAGGCAGCTTTTCAGACCTGGAGGTCCCGGAAACCAACGTCATCCAGGTAACTTTCCAGGATCGGGCAATCTCGGGGACCAACACCTTATCAAATTCTAGACGGTTCACTTCTGGCGCTTGCTAGCCCGCCAACGTAGAATGTCTGTCATTTGGTAGTTCTCCGAGACCGGGCGTTCTCAGAGACCAACAATACCCTTCCAGGTAGCTTTCTAGGACCAGGCGTTCTCAGGAACCAGCACCACCCTTACAGGTAGTTCTCTAAGACCGGACGTTCTTAGAGACCAACACCGCATAGGTAGTTTTCCGAGACCGGGCGGTCTCAGGAACCAACACCTAAGTCAACACCGGCGCCTGCTAGCCTGACTCGGTGAAAAATAACCAAACCCGCCCTTTGGGTCTCCAGGCGCGTTTTGGAAAAGTTTAAAATCCCTCAAAAATGATAAGTCCACCTTTCCAAAATGTTACTAAACTGTTAGGCACCCCCCGCACGCCATTTGGCCCAAATCCGGTCCTATTCCGGCTCACTCCGGTCAAAATAACCATTTTGCCCCTGAACACCTCAACACTGCACAAACCCCGCCGAACGGTAAAAGACTCTCCCAAAACCATCCCTCAACAACCTTACACGCTGAACACAACACACCAAACCATTCTTAACCATTTCCAGCCAATCCTGGCCAAAATGACCATTTTGTCTTTGGCTATCCAAATATGCCCCAAAATAGCACCGGTCCTGGGATATTGAGCAAAGGGTTTCACCATACACCCTTTCTTAACCCGTGGAGGACCCTACGACACTAAACTCACACGACTCGATAAAAGTCCCCTGGAGCGTCTCGCAGACGCTCCGCCTAAATTGTCTTTTCTCCCGATTCCCTGGTTATAACGCACCATCAACTGACTTGACAAATGCGTAAATCAAGGAATTCTTGAAAGCTCATTCGTAGATCTTTCCATTGATACGGATCGATCGGATAGATCGCTTCCTAAAGCCCTTCATCGTATAGCCCAAACATGGCTACTTTCGACAATCCCTGGAGCGTCTCGCAGATACTCCGCTAAGGTTGAATTTTTCTCCGATTCCCTAATCAAAACGCACTGTCAAATGACTTGAGAAATGCGTAAATCTGGGAATTCCTGAAAGTATTTCCAGAGTACTTTCCATTGGTACGGTCCGATCGAATGGATCGCTTCTCGAAGGCCTTGATCACACGAAACGAAAACAGACACTTTCAAACACCCTCAGAGCATATCACAGACGCTCCGCAAAAGTGACCTTTTTGGCACACTTCCCAAGATGATATCCCTCGCTTCCAAACATAATTCAAACTTCCTGAAAACATGAAAGTTCATCGGAAGCCCTGGGAGAACATCCCGAGTGCGACCGATTCCCTTGAAACCTTCCCATTTGACTCAATTTGTGAGACCCTAACTTTTAATTTCTTCGGTAAGTAATGATAGTATTACATGGTTAAGAGTTATATACATTAGCATTTAAGTAAAATAAGTTTAATTTGACTTAAATTACTCTACCAATAGGAGTTGGCACCTAGGTGTAAGTCATTTAGTGGATGAGAATTGATGGGGGAAAGAAATGGGTGACACCTAAGGCTTTTACCTACCTAGTTTACCTAACTAGTGGAAAGAGATAATTAAAAAAAATAAATAAATAAATAAAAAGAAAAGAAATGTGAGAGTGATAGAAAGAAAGAGACGGAAGAGAGATAGAGATAGAGATAGAGAGAGAAGGAGAGAGATATAGAGAGAGCGAGAGAAGTTGCAGAGAAATAGAGGGGGGGAGCAGAAGCTACTGCAGTGCAAGAAGAGGCAAATTTCAAGTATGAAAATTCGTATCTTGCTATAGATCAAGCTATATATGGATAGATCTTGAAAAATTACTTGATTTAGATACGAATTTCATCTGATTTGGTTAAGAATTGAGAGAGAAACCTCTGTCCAAAGTTGGAAGGTTTCTGCTGCGAAAATCTGTAGAAACAGCCACTTTCGGAGGTTGTTTGACCTCTTTAACAATCTAATCTATGGCTGAAATTTTACACATTTGAACTTTGAGATCTTAAAAAAATTTGGGCTTTGGTTGCAATAAAAAAAATGTTTTAGATTCGAATTATGGTGATTTTTCAAAGTTAGGCTGCCACTGTAGAAGTCTGATTCCCAGATCTGCCTAGATCTGTAGTCTCTGGTTTGACAGAGAATTCGACCAAGTTAGAGTAGCCCAAAAATTATGAAATTTTTACTGTATCTAGTAGAACGGTTGAAGATAATCTGTACCAAATTTCAGGTTATTTCGATATCTTTTACCTATGCTACGAATTTCTCAAATGTAGAGTATCTGCTGCTGAATTCAAGTTTCTGCAGCACTGCCCTGTTTTAGAAAATACCAAATAAATACTTAGGCATGTTCAAAAAATGTAAAATTTTGTCTGGATACTCTGTGAGATGCCTATGTTGTATTTCTAAAGTTTTAGAATTTTTGGGTATAACCTTACGAAATTATGTTCAGATTAGGATACTTGTGTCAGTTTTGACAGATTAGAGGACTTCTTGTATTTTGGTATTTTCAGCTTTAGCTTAACATTGGGAGTGTGATTGAGATTAACATATGGTAGTTTTAATGCAGAATTTCAGTGTTATAATTTGTTTGGAAGATATCCATTATATTTATGATGATTGAGTTGCCTAACCTAATACAGTTGTGGTGTTAGGAGTTAACGGAGAGCAAGATCCTTCAACGTCAACTCAGAAGTGATCTTTGACGTAGTGTGTGTGTAGTGACAGGTGGGATCATAGGATAATCTTATTCATATAGAAGTGAATATTTATTGCTTGTGTTATTATCTATGTTGGTGTTAATTGTGGGATTGTGAGATAATCTTATTCATGTTAAATGCATTGTGTATTTTCTATATGTATAATGGTGGTAAATGCATATGAGGTGTTGAAGGTGTTTATATATATGAGGTGAAATTGGTATTATATGAGAAGTTCTGTGGAGATATTGATGATTTTATATATATGGTGGCATTGCATACCATTCATATTTTATGCCTTGCATTGCACTGGAGAGAGTTAACCACGGTGGGTTAACCAAGGCTTAGTCACGGTGGACTAGCCTAGGGGTGCTACGGTGGGCATTCCTTGATAACGCGCCATCGATATATTGGGCCAACGTTATCTAAAATTGCGCGCACATGTGGGTGATACATGCATTGTATTGAGACATCCATGATATAGATATATATTAATCATTTCTATCTATATGCATTTGGGTGCTTATTATCATTCTCTATGAGTTTGATTACCTATCGTGAGCACGTTGACAATTAACTCATACCCACACAGACTGTTTTGACAGGTAACTTGGAGATGAAGGTTTGGTTCACGGCAGTCTTGGTCCTTGCCGTGGTGGCAATCAAGTCGATGTCAGGATGTCGAGTCACAGGGCTTGGGAGAGCTCCATTGTCTTACTCTCAATTTTCATGGTTGTATTTTATATAAGACGTTGGGTGTTGGTGTTATGTTTTAACTTTGTATAATGGTAAAGAATTTTGTAAAAGGATGTTGATTATTTTCCAGTAGTAATGTATTCCTTTGGAGAGTTTATTATATTTTCCTCATTGTATTGTTTATTCCGCTGCGTTCTTTTATTTTCGAGTATGTGTTAAGGTGTCGTTCGCAGGTATAGTGACCTGTGCGATCACGCCCTGCCTAATATGACATAATTAATGTCTAATTGGAATGGGGGTGTGACACAATTATCGAGGTAAAGTTTGGACAAACCTTCCCGGTGATGGAGCGTATGCTACATGCGCTCAAATTTTAATCAGATTGACCGACTTTCGATCAACAGTCGAGATTTATCCAGTACAATAGGTGTCACGTGTCATTCTGGCAATAGAACAGTACCTGCGCATGTCCTACATACGCAAGGCCAAATTTTGGCCGTGCGCATGTAGCACATGCGCCAGGCCTATTCCAGATTGCCTATAAATAGAAGCCTCCCCCTTTGTATATTCCAGGTCCGAAATTGATGCGAAGTTCTACTGAAATCACTCCAGAAACTCGAATCCTTACATATATTCCACCTCTCCAACACTTAGGCTAGATTCTATCTCTCTTAAGCCTATACACTCCACATACAAGGCCTCATACACACTCCACTTTAGCCTCTCAAGGCATCTTGAAGTCACTCAAGCTCTAATCAAGATATCCATTGAAGACTACGAAGGCAAAAGGTGGTATCCCTTTTACATTTGTGCTCTCCCCCATTCTTCTCTTCTCCCTCCTAGCCTACTTGGGCTATTGTCTATTTTAATCCCCATCTTCAACCCCCCTTTCTTGCATGCTTGAGCCAAGAGGGCTCTTAGATCATGCCTAGAGGAAAGCAAGTGAGAGCCACCGTGTAGGGGGACCTCTCACTAGCTTACTTTAAGATGGTATGGCCTATGAGCCCCTTGTTTATGTGGTGTAGCCTAAAAGCCTTGTATGTGAATCATGACCCCTTGCATATTACTATTTTGATCATGTCTTGTGTGCTTGGCTTCATTTTATGCTTATTGTCATACTCTACAATGCTTACATTGCTCTTATTCTCATTCCATCTTCAAGCTCTATATTTCTTTCAAAAATTGTTCCAAGAGTTGGCCACTTGAATTGTAGGATGAGATTTTAGGAATTATGCCTTAGAAGACCTCCTACTAATCCCCTAACTTTCATTTTGGTATCATGACATTTTAATTTGCATAAGGGTTGCTTTCTAATTTTCTAATTTTTAAGATTTTCATTCTTTTAAGTGTAGTGGTTGGAATGGCCCCACGGAACCCTCTCTTGAGTGGTCTCCCTTTTGTTTGGTCATATAAACCCTTTCTTGATGGAATGGTCCCCTTGAAAAGTGGCTTTCAAAATCCTTCTCAAAAGATGATTTTCAAAAATGCATTCTCTCCATCTTTGCATCAAAAATGATTTTCCAAAAATTGCCATCATTATGTTGATTTTTGAAACCCCCACTCTTGTCAAGATAAATGTTATAATGACTATGAGAAAACCTTTCTTGGAATGGTCTCCAATCACCAAACATATAAACCATACTCTTGACTAGAGTCAAAATTTTCATGGAAATGATCTTAAAAAAGATTGCCAACCAAGGTCCATGGCATAACATGTTTTGTTTTTCAAAACTCTTTCTAAGAGTGCATCAAACCAATTTTCAAAACCATTCTACAATCGAACCTTAGGTTAACTTGACCCTAGTTATCTAACCCTAGGTTGTTAACTTGACCCTAATTATCTAACCCTAGGTTAACTTGACCCTAGTTATCCAACCCTAAGTTAACTTAACTCTAGTTATCTAACCCTAGGTTAACTTGACCCTAGTTATCCAACCCTAGGTTAACTAGACCCTAGTTCACTCACCTTAGGTTAACCCTACCCTAGTTACCTAACCCAAGTTAGTTAACCTTAGGTTACCCCTAACCCTAGGCTTACCCTACCTAGATTAGTACACTTCAAGGTTCCAACTCTTGAACACTTTTCTAAATGATCATTCAAACTTTCAAATTATCCTCATAACCTATTTTTTCAAAACTTCCCACTCTCATGATTTCAAGAACCCAACTCTATAAACTCTTCTAATGTTCTTACACTCTATCTTCAAGGCATTTCCAAAAACGTTTTCAAAAAGTCACGAACCTAAGGGGTCCCTAGCCCTCTCATGATTAGGGATTCCAAGGACAAGTGATAAATCAAGAACAACCTCTAAGATTGTCCATATTAGGATTCCAAACCCTTAGCCATTTCCAAAAACCACTCTCCAAAACTAATTCATCAAAACATTCCTCCAAGGTTTTCAAAACAAGACTTCAAAAATATTTTCAAGTTTCCTTGAGTCATGACAAAGCCTTTTTTCCAAAACTCCTTTAAGGTGATCCAAAATCACTTTAAAAAACACTCCACCATTCAATTTCAAGTCAAAACCTCCAAGACCACAAAGGGTCTTCAATTTCCAAAGACCTCAAAGGGTCTTCAACTTTCAAAGAACTTAAAGTGTCTTAAACTTTTCCAAAGATCTCAAAGTGTCTTAAACTTTTTCAAAGACCCAAAGTGTCTTTAAACCTTTCAAAAGTCCTAATGCGCCTATTTTCCATCGAGCTCTCGCCCGAACTACGAATGACCTGATTCTCGCCAAATGAGATACGTAGGCAACCTAAAATGGTACGGTCATAACTTTTATTCCAACTCCAATCCCTTTTTTAAAAATTCTAATCAATTCAAAGCTCCCATTCCAAACTCTTTCAAAACCCTTATTATCTTCAAACTTCTTCTAAAAACTTACATCATGCATCATCCATCCGAAAAGTGATAACTAAACCCCGTTTTTAAAATTTTAAAGTGGATATTAAGTGGATAATGGTAACCGGTTATT
This sequence comes from Euryodendron excelsum, assembly GCA_033060915.1. Lineage (NCBI taxonomy): Eukaryota > Viridiplantae > Streptophyta > Magnoliopsida > Ericales > Pentaphylacaceae > Euryodendron > Euryodendron excelsum. The sequence continues at coordinate 26,830,277 of CM065378.1, read as the reverse complement.
CTAGTGAGTGAACAAATGGTGATTAGACATGTAGGTACTAAAAGGGCGGGGTAGGGTGATGATCTTAGGATATCTTCCCTACATGTAACCAACCCTCGAACCATAGATTTCTGTTTTCAAATGACCAAAATGGAGTTATTTTTCAAAAGGGCTTAAATCTTTTCAAAAGTTGCCAAACAATCTATTTCCTCAAAAACCCTATCTTGAGGGAGTTTTCAAAACCCCTTTAAAAAAACCCTAAGTTTAATCTTCAGATTAACACTTAGTTTTAGGTGCCCTAACTCACCTTAATCAAGTTAGGTAGCGACTCCTATTTTTCTAAAAAAACCCTTAGTCAAACCAATTTTCAAACCTAGTCGCACTTGTCCTTCTAAGAAGATGAGTTCTAGTGACAGAGTTCCGTGCTTTAGGGCCTCTGAGCCGAAAGGACCTTGGACACCCCAAAAAATCGGGGCACGACAATCACTTAGATTTGAAGAGATGGACTTGTAAATGAGATCGGTATAAATGAAAAGAAGATTGGCATCAATTGTGAGGAGATTGGCATAAATAAAAAGAAGATCATAAATGAAAAGTAGATCAGCACCAAGTGTGATGAGATCGGCATTAGTTGAAGAGAAGAGATTTCAAGACCTGGAAGCTTTCTTGAAGAATTTGATGAAGTCTTAGAAGAATGGAAGTGATGTTGGTTGAAGAACCCTACAAGTAATCAAAGTGGATTGATTTCATTTCGAAGATATTGAAGTTGTTCTTGAAGATCAACAAGCTTTATAGAAGTCATTTCAAGCTTTGGAAGCCTTATTTGGATGATGCTTGAAGACCTTGAAGACTTTGGAGAAGTTTGAAGAAGCCCTGCAAAAGTTAAGGACCTGAGCTAAAAAGATTCGACTCATGATTCTCAATAGTCGACACATTGAGACAGAGGCCATGGACCAGAGTCTACACAGAAAAAGAGTCGACCCCTCCAAGTCAAGAGTCGACACATTGGTTCAGAATGCAAAGTCTTGAAGAAGGTTCAAAAAAGGTTGACTCCTTATTTCTCAGGGGTTGACACATTTGGACAGAGCCTTGATGAAGTTTGTTCAAAAGAAAGAAGCGTTGACTCCTTGTTCTTCAGGAGCTGACTCGTTCGGACAAAGCCTTGGTGAAATCTGCCAAAACTCCATAAGGGTCGACCCTTTCAAGCAGAAGAGTCGACACACCTGGACAGAGAGTTAAAAACGCTGGTGCTAGAGCAAAAAATGTCGACCCCTTCAGAAAAAGAGTCGGTTCCTTAATTGTAACTATAAGTTTTTCAAACGGCCTATCAGCGCAATCTTGCATTAAATGCACCTCCAACCACCACCAACGGCTATAATTAATTCAAGGACATATATACAAGATCTCTACAACATTTATAAAGAAGAATCCAAGGATTTAAGTGCAATACCATTGATTGTGAGCTGAAATTCCTAATCAAACCAGAAAAGCATCCTCTTTGCTAAAGTTTGGGGCATTTACTAAGCTGAACTCATTCATTCACTCTTTCGGAGAGTTGACCCTTATATAATCTTCATTTATTTGATTGGAAGGGTTTGTATACTTGTGAGTTTGAGTGTTCTTGTCAAAAACACCTATAAGTTTGAGTAATGTTTGTACAAAATCACTTAGGGCTTTAAGAGTTAAAGAATAATTTTTGTAAAGAGTGAGCTGGGCACTTGGGCAATTAGCACTTGCTGTGTAAAGGAGTTTTTACATAGTGGAAGGCTTTTAAAGGGATCTTAAGGGTGAGGATGTAGGCTACAAGTTATTGCTGAACCTCGGTAAATCTGGTGTTCATCTCTTGCTTTGTTTTTTCTTCTATTGCACTTCATTGCATGCTTGCTGAGTTGATACATCTTTGATTTATAATTTTATTTATTAAATAGCTTTTGATTACATTTGTGTGTGATTATTTTTGAAAAACCTAATTCACCCCCTCTTGGTTTGCATCTTTGGGCCAACAAACCCTAGGCTTGTGAAGACTTGAGATGGCTTAATTGCTAAAATGAAGGCCAAGTTATCCTCTTGGAAATCCAATCTCTTATCCCTAGGAGGCAAGTTAACTCTCATCAAAGCTACCCTTGCAAACCTCCCCATTTACCACTTATCCATGTTCAAGATGCCTCAAAATGTCTGTAATGATTTGGAATTGATCCAAAGAAGATTTCTTTGTGGTGGAACTGAATCAAAAAAGAGGCATTCATTGTGTGAGTTGGTCTCAAGTGCAAAAACCAAAAAACTCAAGTGGTTTAGGCGTTACCCCTTTAAGACTGCAAATGATGCCCTGCTAGCTAAATGGTGGTGGAGGTTTAGCTCAGACAAGCTTTCCCCTTGGTCTTTTCAAAATACTATGGAAGTAGTCAGTCCTGGTTGTTATCCCTCTCAGTCATTTCTGCTTGCTCTCACATTTGGAAGGACATTCTTTCTATATGTCGTGAACACAATTACCCTGGTAGTCCCTTAGCAAGTTGCATGAAGATCCTGATTGGAACATGCCTCAAAACTTCATTCTAAACTGACTACTGGATTGGATCCAAGCCTCTAGTTGATCTATTTCCTAGGCTCTTTTTATTTCAGTCTCTAAAAATGCCTCTGTGGTAGAGATGACTCTTTCCAGCTCTAACTATGCAGTAGTTTGGAACTTATCCTTTAGAAGATCCCTCTTTGTTTGGGAAGCTCAGTCTCTCGCTGAACTGAGGTCTCTAATCTTGCCTGTTACCCTATCTTCCTCAAGGCTTAATTTCATCAGGTGGTTGCATAATAAATCTGGGGTCTTCTAATGTCACTCTTACAAGGCTTCAATAAGCCCAGAGGCTCAATCAGTAGCCCACACTCTAGTTAATATTTGGAAATCTGTAGCCCCCCAAAGTCTCAAATCTTTCTTTGGCTTGCTTGGCATGGCAAGGCGAAAACCAGAGCTCTTCTGCTTTCTAGGAATATCCTACCTCTAGGCTCTATGGTCAAGCATCCTTGCATGGTGGGGTTTTGTTTAGGTTTTCCCTGCTCAAGTTGCAAGTGTTGTGGATTGGTGGTTGGGCTGGAAATAAAAACCTTTTGAGAATCTAATCTGGGTGGCTCTCCTAACAGCTATTCCCTAGAACATCTGGCTAGCCAGAAATGATTGAGCTTTCAATGGCAAGTGTTTTGTCTGGGAGGATGTAGCTGAAAAGATAAAGCTCCAGGTGGCTTTTTGGATCAAAGCATCACCAAGCTCCCCCTCCTTCTCCATCTTCAATTTCCTGTAAAACATAAATGCAGTTAAAGGCTTATCTCCTTCAGCTCTATTTCACCAGCAATTTAGTTAGTTTGTTGGCCTCTTGCCAACCATTTTGTTTCTTGGTTCATGTTTTCTTATTTTATTTCCTTGGTTGTTGTGATGGGCTGTTGGTGCTCTTCTCCTCCCTGCTTTGGTCTGTTTCTGCAGTGGTGGTTTAAGCCCCTCCCATCTGCTTCTCTCTTATTAATATATCTTTTCTTTGCTGATAAAAAAAAAAAAAGAATATGCATTTAGCAATGTCCTTTTTCCTATACCAATCTTTTTTTTTTTTTCACACATGACGGTAAAATTTTTAATAATAATTAAGGCACAAACATATTTGGGGAGTGATTTTTCAGTTTTCTTGACATTGAAAATGGATAGGGTGCATAAAATATCATTACATTATTAATGGTGCCCCAAAGACATTAATTAGCTAAAGTCATTATAAGTACCTAGTATTTTCTATGTAGGTACTTCTTTCAATGTGTTTTTTGCAATTATTTTGTGTCCCTTTTAAGTAAAGTATCACTCATAAGTATGAATATTCAATCAGATCTTGAAGGTTTTAAAAGCATGTATGGCAAAACATATATCAGCTGTTTCAAGGAAACAACCACTCCCCACCTCTAAAATAGTTAATACTTGGTAAAAGGCCAAGATGAATCAATGGCGCAATAAAACTAAAACATAGAAGGTACATTAACTATATTGAGTTGTCATACTAAATAAAATAAAAATATTTCATTCACCGCTTTTTTTCAATGCATTTTTATCGCAATTAGATTTTTGTGGAACGTTCCAGAATAATATTGTGTCTATCCGTGATGAAAATTTGAAAATCAAAATCAATGGCTCCAGGCACCAGCATTACTCTAAATAAATATTCAGAAAAAAATGATTCTCTAATTATAGCATTGCACTATGATAGCTTGATAATATAGCAATCTTACAACAATTTTAACACTGCTTCTTAGGTCTTTTTATATATGTATAATCTCATTTCTCAATTTTTTTTAATTATAAATGAATGGATCCCACATGAAAGTATGAATATGGGTTTTTTATCCTTATGTCTAAAGGTTAAAAAAAAAAATTAAAAATAAGAATTACGTATAGTATTACTCATATTTAAATTGTGAAAATAAGAAATATATTGTTATAAATTAAACTCCCATGGCACCTTTGGTGCCTTCCACGCTCCCAACTACACTGAAAATGCATATAGTAAGTTTGTCCTCATAAAAAAATAAAAACAAAAGCAAAAACAAAATAAAAAAAGTGAGGGACAACCAAAAGGTAACCTCTATTTTTACTGGGTGTGTGAGTTCCAAGCTCTATCTTTGATCTCGATGGGATATGTGTTAGTTTTTGCAAAATCCAAAAGAAAAAAAAAACAAAAGGACAACCAAGTTCCAACCCCCCAAAAATCGTAATTATTGTGTACAATTACAAAGTTTTGTACAAGATATTGAATAGACTCAGACAAAAGGGCTACGTCTCCTCATTTTTTTGGCTGAAAAGACTGAGACCATAAAAACGATTGCCCTTTAGACTACTAGTGTTGAAATTGATTAGTTAGTACAGTCAGACAAAAAGAGTACGTCTCACTTTTTGTTTTTGTTTTTTTTTTTGTCTATGAGAGAGAGAAAGAGCAATAAAAATGAGAGTACTACACTACTAGTGTTGAAATCGATTTCTTGGGGGAGGTAATCTCGGCAGAGCTCTGTTCTGGAGCTTGTAGAGGAAATGTCGTTGTAGTAGCAAAAGTATTCCTAGTTCATGGAAAGGGTGGGAGAGACAGATAGAGATAGGGAGATTCTTCCATGAAAGATGCAGTTTTACATAAGAGAGAGAAAGGCAATGACTAGTGTTAGTTAACATGACATATTGTATCCAAATTGTCAGTTCAGAGCGTATTATCATCCGTACTAAAGGGTCAGAACCGAAAGTTTGAGTAGTCAAATGCGCTATAATCAGTACAGATGACAGTATTAATTTTGTACTCTACAATCCGTACATGTGAGAGAGAGATCCTTCCAATGCAGATGCAGTTTTAGATAAGAGAGAGGAAGCCAATGATTACCGTTAAGGTTGTCTGGGAACCCGGGCCCATGCACTGTTCGAAGATGACTAAACCTCAGAACTACTTTCCACAACGCATTTGCTTCTCTCTCTCTACATGCATGTACGTATATATACATGTAAGTGCGTAGATATAATGTCATTCTACTCTTGTGTAGGATGAAGCTAAGATTTTATTTTAGGGGTCAAGATGGAATGGAAACCACCATTAGTTTAGAACTTAAAATAAAAGGGAGAGCTATATTTTTTTTTTTATCATATTTTGCCTTAAATATATATTAGTTGGGTATGAACAAATCAACATTAGCAAATAAAAATGAACTATAATATAAATTATATATGAAAAGAGTCATTTTATTGTATTTATTTTTTGGATCTTGATTCTATAATAAATATAATAGACTTTTTTTTAACATTAGGAGGCCACTTTATTATTAAAATTTTTGGACCTAAATTTGAACTAAATATAATGAGTTTTATAAACATTAGGGGGAGGCCGGGAGGCTAAATTATTATTTAAAATGTTTTGGGATTAAATTTATACTAAATATAGTGGGATATTCTAAACATTAGGGGGACATGGCCCCTTGGCCCAAGTGTAGCCTTTCTGGATAAAAAACTTTTTACTGCAACTTCTTTTCTCTCTATCACATTGAAATAAGCAGTATTTTCAGCAGGTATTGTGTGTGTGCATATATATATATATATATTATATGTGAGGTTGGGGTTTTATTTGTATTTAAAAAGGATTGATATATAGGGTTTTTCTTTCTCTGTCTCCAAAAGGCATTAATTTATCTCTGTTGCTTTACACTTAAATGTAGAGAGAATCACTACTAATTCACTGTGGACACTGAATTCATGGTTCTGAGATGTAGAAGAGGTGGAGCTATCAGCATCATATTCAACAAGAGAGATGGTGAGAGAGAGAGGATGAAACTAATTAAGGACAAGAGGAGGAGGGGACCAAATTAAGCAGCATTCTCTGCCCGAATCCATAAAATCATTCCTGGACTAGCTATTGTGCTCTCTTAGCTGGCTTTGTGTCTGCCTACAATTCAATAGGGGCCCCCGTAAATGATGAAGTTAAAATGACTAATTAGACACAAAAAAAAAAAAAATTGCAGGTACCCTATGCCCATGGGAAATTGTTTACCTTGGGACATGTTTGATTTGCAGAAATTTACACTGCTAGGGTGGAATTGGAATGCAACAAGTAATCGAATGAATAGTTGTAAAGAAATATTTCCAATGTAACAGTTGTGAATATGAGTAGAGAAATGTTGCACGCACTTAGGCTGTAAAATGATCCAAGCTACTTGAGCTCGGCTTGTATTCGGCTTGTTAAAAACTCGTTCGAGATTAGTTCTTTATATAAACAAGCCAAGTTTGAACATTCGACAAAAATGCACATAGATGAGTTCCAATTGTGTGAATTAGAAAATGTAGTTCCAACCATCATAATTGTAGAAACTACTTTTCCTTAATTTATTTAATAAATATTAAGGAAAGAGGGAGAATGAAAAGCACAAAGTTTATACATTGAATAAGAGCCCTTTAGTTTAATTTTTTGGTTTAATTTAATTTAATAGGAGGAAGAAAGCCAAGCGCAATACAAGCAAATGTTTAGTGAAATTCTGGTGGTCTACATGCTTAATGTTAATGAGATTTTTCAAAGTTGATTGTCTTTTTCTCCTAAGAAATTAAAAAAAAAAAAAGATGAACATCCATCTCCTCAAACAAACCTTTCTTCTTTTCAAACTTATTCTAAATTCTTGCGCTCTTCTTAAAGTTGAGAGAAAAAGCATTTTCACAAAATAGAATCCATATATATATATATATATATATTTAATATGATCACATGGACACTCGAACTCTTCCTTCTTCTTCTTTTCTTTCCAGATACTTGGTGGGTTTGAACCCCCTACTTCATAATAAATCTAAGCTACCACTAAATCCAAGACACTAGGTTACATGCATAGGTCATGAATTCACCCATATCCAATAATTTTTTTAAATACCTCTTCTAATCTGGACTCCATTGGGGAAAAACTTGGAATTATGTTGTTGACTGAATCTCCTACCGTGTGGAGTCACTTGATCAGGATAATGCCAATACCCAATTAAAGGAACATTGTAATTAGTGACAAAAAACTTCAGGTGGACTATTGTTGTTGGACTACCTATATGAAGATAATCCAGTACCCCTTATCCATAACCAAAGTGGTTTGAAAAACCATCAAATTCACACAGAAAGTTGATTAAATTTGAATTCAAATAGGTCATGGAATTCACATTTTGAAAAACTGAATTTACTCAAAACGGAAAAACTCACAGCCATAAAGTCATAACATTCAAAAAATTGAAGAAAACATGTATTCATAACTAAGGTAAAACCAGACTTTCTGGTATTTTCCTAATTCAGAAAATTTTATTCCCAACTTTATACAATTCGTGAAAAAGCTTTTAAAAACTTTTTTTTGGTTGTCAAGAAATGCTTTTAATGGCTCATGAATTGAATCTTTCAAATTTGGCAGAAGGTTAGAATATTTAGATTCTGAATGAATTTTATAAATACTAAAAAAAACATGTTTTGAAAACAGGCCTTCATCCCAGCACTATAACCTCCACACAAACACCCCCCCCCCCCCCCCCCCCCCCAAAAAAAAAAAAAAAGTTAGCAAAGAAGGAAGAAAAAGTAAAAACTTGGTAAAATTAACGAGCACATATACATATACATATATATATATATATATATATATATGTATCTGCTCCCAAATGACTGAAAATTTTCAGCTGGTCATCAAAAGGGGCGGATATAACTCCTGATCACATGATTCTAATCTAGAGTACGTAATGCTTTTGCAGACAATTAAATCATTTCACCAAGGGGACATGAACGTCTCAGTGAATTTTATGAATGGACTAGTGCTCTTCATACCATTTTGAAGAGATGTATCATATTTGCTTTTAACTTATTTTGAAAGGAGAAATGATATTTCTGTAGTTTGTGCTATAACAAGAGGTGTAAATGGTCTTTTTAATATGGAGTAGATCCCCACGGAAATGTATGCCCAAAATTTACTCAGACATCTGGAACAGAAAATGACCCTGCACTGCAAGCTTTTAACACTCTCACTCAAACCCTAATCTCTTTTTTTCTTTTTCTTTTTCTTTTTTTTTCATTATTCTTTTTAAACTTAATCCTTCTTGTTCTTCCTATTTACAATATTCTTTCAATGGCCTCCATTTTTAGGCCATTGCAGCTTCAGTCACACCAATGAAATAATCAAACCAAGTAAAACAAAGGAAAAAAAAAGGAATAAATCCTCACACACAAGTCTTGAAACTAGACTGTATCTTACACAGATTGTGGCACTCTTTCTCAAACAGAAAGTACGATTAATAAATCACACACACATACTGTATTTTCTTGCGGTCACGGCGGCGATGAATTGGGTCATAGCCGGAGCTCCAGATCAAGTTCGTCATTGCCTGAGTCATTGTTGTTGTTTTGATTGTTATCGTTATCGACGGAAGCTGAAGGTTCAGTGTTGCTAGAGTGACAGAGAGAGGAATTGATGCTCGGCGATGCCACCGGAAAATTTATAGATGGTGGGCAAGGTGATATCAAGTTGTTTGGAGGATATTGTGAGATAGAGAGAAGAGTAGAGGGTGAGTCCATGCATGCATTCACTGTCGTCGGAGCGAAAACGCCGCCGTTAGGGTTTGGTAGCGAGTAGAGAAGGCATAGCCCTCCATTCGCGACGAATTCTTGAGTTGGGATTATGAGAGTGGGAGAAGCAGTGGAAGATGAGGTAACGTTGTTCGAACCGGGCGGGGTTTGGTGGAGCCGGGCCCGGTCACGGCGGTGCACGTTCATGTGGCCGCCTAGGGCTTGGGCAGACCGGAACTCCCTTCGACAGAAAGTGCAAGTGTAGGACCGGGGAGGCCAAGTGGTGCCCATGGCATCATTAGTGTCTTCTGCAAAGGCTCTCACCTCCCATGAATCGTCGTCCTCTTTGGCCGCCTGCTTATTAGGATTCCACATCCACGAGCAGGTGGTGGAGCTAGGGTTGAGTGTTTGAAGCTGTTGAGATTGAGCCAATTTTTGGAGCTGGGTTAGGGAGAGAAGGCCAAGCTCAGCAGCCATCATACAAGTAACATTTAAGATGATGTAAAATGGGTTAAATAGAGGGATGGGCTTACAGTGGAAATGGAGACAAAAAAAAAAAAAAAAACCCTAGCACCGGACATATCACCAAAGCTTTGATGTAAGCAGTTGGGTTTTAGTATTGAAGAGAGAGAGAGAGAGAGAGAGAGAGAGAGTATAACAACCTGGCCAGCCATCTAGTGTATGTAGAGACAATAATTTCTTACATTGGCTTCAACGCCCATGTATTTAGTGCATAAGATTAAATATCTGATCATGCAATAGTCTTCCTCTTCATCTATAGGGGGAGAAAATTATGAAGCAGATAAAACACCTATAGAGGAAGAAGTGATGAAGAAAAATTAATTAAGAAATCAGAAAGGAATAACGGCTAAATAAAAAATTTAACTAGGCAAAAGATTAAGAGAAGATTGAGGAAGAATTAAACTTTTCTATGATAAGTTACGTTATCAACGATGTCAGATTCACTGGAAGATAGTTAAGTGTTGCCTCCTGCAGTTTTTGGCATATACGTACACTACAGTATACGACTTTCATCTGCATATACGCTTTGTGATTTGACTAGTTCAAGTTTTAGTAAAGGAATTGGTAGGGAAAAAAAATAATGTGGGAGCTAGGCTGCATAGCAATTACATGCATGTATAACATTCCTTCTTCTCCCCTTTGGTTGTTCCGCAAACACTTCATTCTGCCTCTTAGCTACCATTTGAATGAGTAACCGGGAATTTTGTTCACACATTGATCAAGAAGATGGAACAAGAATCGATAGTTAGAATAAAATTGTGAAAGGGATGTAGAAACATGGTGGCAGTTAACTAGCTAGTGCTGATTCAGAAGCAGTTGTAATTCCTAAGGTTTGGGAACTTCGAACACAGAGAAAAATTATATGTAATGTGTTTCTGTTTTTCTGTTCTTGTTACCACTAGGGCTGTAGAGTTCTTCTTAGCAATGTTCTTTCTTTTTTTCTTCTAATTTTTCCATACAAAGACATATTTACTGTCAAAAAAAGGGAGGAAAAAAAAAAGAAAAAAAAAAGGAAGAAAAAGGAAAAAGTAACCCGTCTTTTTCTAGTGTTTATGTTATTCTTTCGCTCAATTTCCTTGAGAATGGAAAATTGCCTAATCAACCAAGGGTGTTCAATCAAATTCTCAGCGTATGTCAAACGTAGCCACCCACTCAGATGTGGACTGTCATATAACATTTTAAATATGACCATTTGCCCTTAAATACTCTCTCTTGTTAGTTTCTTCTTGTCTCATGAGCACCCACCCTGTAAAAGAAAAATATGAATCTTTAATTCAGCCAAGATGTTCTAGTGTCCTTATTAAAATATCTCTGTCTAACGGTGGAACCAAAAGGGTTGATGAAGAAATGGTCCTCCATCACATAGCTATTTTCGCCTCCGAGTTAAACAAGGAACACTAATCTTGACTCCTTGCATGCAACCAACTTTCAAGACTTGGATGCACTTCCAGCCTTACAGAAGATAATAACTAACTTTCCCATCAGTATGCTTAGCTACATAACATGTTTTGTCTCTCTTTATTACCGTGTTGTATTGGATAGAAGACATTTTTTGTGCCTAAGCCTTGACTTAAACTAGTTAAACTCAAATTTACTAATAAGTTCAATACAAACCCGTCATCTCTTTCTTCTTCTCTTTTTTTCTAGTGACTAACGAGGTTTTATAATAATGAAGGGATTATCTGTCATTTCACAGTCATACAGTTGGATTATTGATCTTATCGTTTAAAAGGATATTCTTGATTGTTGGGGTAACAAATCCTTTTCATTCACTTTTAATATGTAGAACTAATGGACAAACAAGAAGCTCAATTAATCAAGACAAATACAAGGTCACCAATAAAAGTTAATAGATCGAAGATTACAAAAACTTAACAGGTCAGTGAAACTGTACATATAAGTCCATCTTATAGCACATTATAATATCATTTACTTCATGTCTAAATCAAACCAAGTGATATATTTTATTAATGCTAAAAAATTTCTAACCAATGTATTTTTTATGAAAAATATCACAGCAAGGAATTGAGTTTAATTAAATAGTAAAGCAAAAAATTGGCATTCAGTGAACAGGAAGCTTGCATAATTGTATACATATATACATATGTATAGGATTTTGATTTACTTTTTCCTAATTAAGAATCAAACAAGTTGAGTTTGAGGCTTTTGTCATATATCAAATGCTTCAATAAAGGAAGCGGTGAACAAAATGGATGTTTCACTTTGGAAAATAAATTTTATATCTTGTGCTTCAGGCTCAATATAGCTAAAAATCATGTAATTGCACAGACACATAGATGTTGTTTATATGCTGTCTTTTTTTATCTCCATAGTTTCATGGCTGCATACATGGCATCTGTACTTGCTCGTTTATTTCATGGTCTCAGCTATCTATCTTCTTTAGAAAGAAAAAGTTACATCTGGCAATAATCTGTTTCATTTAAGAAGCATCCAGCTAGCCAATTAAACACCCTTAATGATTATTAACACAGAAATCCCGTGCATGTAACCACAAAAAGGGAGTGAAAATAATTTACATTCAGTTTTTTACATTCCTTTAATTGGCTGATAAAATGGAGGGAAATGACAATCAATTCAGTAAATTATGACTAATAAGAGAATTGCTCAGTAACTCCACCTCAGAGCCTCAAAGTAACAAGTAAACATGAATGATCATCAGGAGTCATTCTTGTTCGAATACTAATTATTTTGCATTCCAACCCTTATTTGATACTCTCTTCAATTTCGTGGATTTGAAACTACAGTTACTCATGAGTTCTTTGTGTATATGCATATTCTTACTCAACTTCATTACTCTTGTCAGTCTATTTCCTGTTGGTACTAACAGTACCTTATATCACATGTGAAGTTCTTAGCATGAGTATTGACAGCCTGTTTGGAATTTGGAGAGGGAAAAGAAAGGAAGAATTACTATTTGTAATCTTTTTTTTGTTTGGTTTTGAAAAAAAATAAAAAAAAATGAAATAAAGAGATAGATTGGTTTAAAAAATTTTCTCCTTTATCCCTTTTATTTTTCTTCATTTTCTCTTTCTTTCCTCAAGTTTCAAACAGGCCGTTAAGTTCCTTAAGAGAGTGCAGTACAATTTGGACATTAGAAGGGCAAAAGGTACGAAGTTAAGACGCTTAGCACAAAGGTAAAATCAAGAAAGGGTGTAAAAAATAAAGACAGTCCGAGTTTGTGATGAAGAATCGATACTTTGCTTGTTAGTAAATTTATTTTGTGTTTGAAATTTAAATTTATTAAGAAAAAAGTGACTTTTTATTTTTTATTATCAAATCTTTGATCCAAATATAACGTTAAAGTCAAGCGACAATTTTGAATTCTATGAGGAGTTGAAAGCAAATATCTGGGCTCCCCGATAGAAGGGAAAAAAGTCACGCGAATAGGTAATTTGAGTTTTGTGATAGTCATTTTTATTGAATTGTGACATATGTAACATTTATTTCTTAATGCTTTGTTTAAAACTCAGATATTCGGTTGAAAAAGTAAAAAAAAAAGAAAACGTGAGAGAAAAAAGAACAAAAAATACTATTTCTTTTTATACTATTTTTCTTCACATTTTTTTTTTCTCAGCTGAAATTCGAATTCCAAGTAGAGCGTAAAAGTATATTTATTTTACCATAAATTTATGTTGATAATGCAGTCAAAAACCACATATCATAATTTAATAGGAATATAACTATTGAAAACTCAATTCTACCTAAGGAAGTACAAACTTATTTTAGGATTGAAATGCACTATCTCTTGGAAGTACAATTTAAAAACTAAAGTTTAATATGTTAAAAGAAAAAATAATAAACTGATACATGATATGAATGGATGCGAAGTTCAGCATTTTTCAATATGAAAAGTTGAAAACACACTTGAAATCTTTTCATGTTCTTTAATTTCTTTCCATCCTGGCCTCCTGCTGCAATTAGATTAAATTTTCAAAGTTAGGTCTCTTTTGCATAGTTTTTTCAAAATCGTCTTTGTGAGAAAGTTAGACGCTCTAAAAAACTGATTATAGTTCTAAAGAGCTGATTTTTGTGATATATTTTAAGTTAATGCTGTGTTTGGAGAATTTATTTTTCATTTTGTTATATTTTCTCTCACATTTATTTTTTTCTTTTATTTTTCTTACCAAATTTTTATTCCAAATGCAACATAAAAGTTCAGATTATTTTACCTTGATATATATTTTTTGATTGACATAAAAATAAAAATAAAAATAAAAACCCAAACCATGAATTTCATTCGTCAATTATTGTGGATATTTCTAAGATCAATTAGTTTTCTTTTCTTGGATAGTGTTCTTAACGCCAATTAAAAGTACTCTGAATACTATTAAAAGATGTTATTTCTTTTCTTTTTTTTTTTCCCTGGAACACAATGTGCTGGATAAATATTATTTAAGATCTTATGAACTTTTGTTTTGTTATATTTTTTTAATTTTAAAGGACAATGGGATTTCAGCACTTCATAATGCTCTCGGACTTTTTACAAATATATATATATGCAAGAAGAAATCTTCACAAGATAGGATGATTCAATTTTTCACAAATTTGAAAATTTTGGAAAAAAATTCCCAAATTTAATGGGAAATTGTTCTTTTTGCACAACTTTGAAACGAACGTTTTGCATTCCTCAACAGACATTTAGAACTGTTTGACGGCTGTTCTAAGTAAGATCTCCTTCACATTCGATAGACACAGATATACATATATCGATATATATACGCACTTGTTAGTAGCAACCAATTTCACAAGGTACAGTTTCCATCTTTCGACCTTCCGTTCTTAGTTCTTTCTATCTTGCTATCTCACTGTTCTATTAGCTTGAGAAAATAAACGAATTTATATACCATGATCAATAACCATGAATTATTTAGTTTTCTTGTGCTGGCTTTAGTATTTTGTGTTCTTGATGAATACATGATTTTTTTCCCCCGAAAACACAACATACATGTAATATATATGTATCTATATACATAAATGTATAATCTTGGATAACCCTCTTTCATTGATAATCTTGAACTAAATTGTCAAGCTCTGGTACATGCAATGGTGGTTGGCATTTTTGTTGGAAAAATTTACAAAAGCTAGAAGCAACCGCCCCAAACCCCAACCCCCCTTCAAAGAAAAATTTCCACCTTTGAAAGAGAGCAGAAGTGCCATTGCCCCATAACTTTGGCGATTGAATATATATTTCAGTCCTGATGTCATGGAAACATCACATCGAGGTTCTACCAATCTCTGGGTACATTTAACTGAATCAGTGATTTTGAGGAGTGGGATGGAATGAGGCCATAGGGGCAATTTTCTTTCTTGTTTGCTTGAAGCAGAGAAACTTTTGCCCTGGATTTCTTTTCTTGACACGAGTGTTTGTCAAACTGAGGCATATCACCCATCTCAAAAAGAAAAATCTCTTAATCTAACTTTTAAGTCTATGCATCCTAGAGAGAAGAAATTGAATGTTTTCAAACAGAAGATTTAGCTGTATTAATCTTAAAAATAAGTTGTTCAAAGTGACGTTGAACAACCAAAGTTACAAAGGTTCTGATTGTCAGGGAAGTTTTGTTTTTGCACCTATAAGGGAGTTTCGTGGAGCATTTCCCAAAAACATTGCTTATTTAGAAGGGAGGATGGAGCATTAAGTTTAATAGCTCTTGTGAGGGAGCTAGAGTCCAGAATACTTTTAGATGAAGTGGAATTTCTTCAAACTTTAGTTCTTTCCATATATCTTTCTTTCGGTGTAGGCTTGTTGTGGTCTAAATACTCAAATAAGCATTTGTCATCCATTCACATCTCTCCAGATCCAAAGATAGATACGAATACAAATGTGAACAACTTCACCCATGTTTTCCATGTCGTTTCTTGGCTGTTTTTGTTGTGTAGTGGCTGCTGTTTGTTTCCGATCTACTTATAAGTCAAATGCTTCTCATATGTTTGGAAATTCTTGGGTGCTTGTTTACGGGAGCATGATCCATTGAGTTTCAAGAAGCATCTTAAAAAGTTGTGGTTGATAAATTGGCCCTTTTGCTTTTTTAGGACCTTTCTAACTTAGATATGTTGCTTGGGAGATCTAATTGTACTACCAATTGATTGGATACATGCTTACCTGCCAAGTCCGAGATATTGATACATATGTTTATGTTTCTTGACTTTTAGGGCTGAACTACAATGGAGAAGTGGTGAATTACCTTTCTAAGATAATGGAAGGTTTAGGGTATGTGAAGAATTTGGTATTAGGCATTGAGTTGAGTTGAGTTGAGTTTCGTTAATGCAAAGGGCTATAAACAGTTTAATAGAAGAAGACAACAAGTTAAGAGATTTGAGTTAAAAGGACACGGAAAAATAACCTATCCTGCGGGTATTGATTGAGGTTCGCAATCAGTTCAATAGAAAGTTCCAGACTCATTCTTTAAGACAACCATTCACTAAAACTCTAGTCCCATACTACAGTAAGGGGCCCTCTTTAAAAATGATAAAAGCACATACAAACCTTCTAAAAGTTACCCCTGCCGATATCTTGAATAAAATTGGCTCAAATTAGGCAATAATAGAAAGTTCTCAGGCAACTAATTGTTAGATTGTACCTGTAACTCACCTCAACATTTAACTCAGAATTCTAAAATTTTAGCCAAAATAGATACTTTAATAACTTCAGTGCAGCAATAGACCATTTTGCAATTCTGTAGTTTGGAGTAAAGGAATGACGAGGTAAACAATTTCCTAGTTGTTGGTTGGAGGAGTGAAGGGTTATTGCAATTTAATAGCTCACTGGGAATTGCAATTTAATAGCTCACTGGGAATTGCAATTAGAGCCTTTTGAGTTAGTTCAGAATAGCTCATCAGCAACCCAGATGTTAGTTAATTATCTCATGGCCTCTGTGGCTTTGACCCTTTACCTTGAAGCAGTATTATTAACATGATGCACAACATGGTTGGGGTATTTGTAGCCAACTCCTAACATAGTGGAAAATCATTACAGGATGAAACAAATCTAAAAACATAACAACCACTTACATCCAAAACTTGTAGCGGAGCATATGGGAACCAATTAATAACACTGTTGATATAGGTTTTACACCAGAGAGGTTTTTGAATTTGGTTTGAGAGATTGGTTTGGGATCCAGCTTGCTTGGGCATATTGGACAGCTAAGGTAAATATGTCTTTCTACCTAATCAGAGGGGATAGATTAGGAGAGACTTTTTCCAGGCATGTCATACTTATTTGATTGTTTCTTCCTCTTTTTCGAGTTTAGCTTTTTATACAATTTTTGTGGATATCTTGTCCTTCGTTATGCATCTGCTCTTAATTTGTTTAGTTCCTACTTAAAAAAAAAGAAGAAGAAAATATGAGTTGTGAAAGAGCAGATGGGGATCTGTTACAAGCTATGATGGAGGGGTGACTATCATTTTACAATCTTGTGGTGGAACGAGGAATCAGCAGTGTGTGAGTGCTGAGAAGAACAAAAGGTTCACTATGGATCTCTCAAATTCATCAAATATTGATAGAATATGCAATTCATGATATACTGATTTTCATTTTGCGAAACTGAAGAATTAGAATTTTCTATCAGTAGTTCTCATTTGCTGAATTTATATACTATGGGAAATTAGGTGAATTTATATAGTATGAAAATAAATGTTGATTAGCATGAGTGTGTTAATAGTACCATTCCACAAAGACTTGATCAACTAGCTTTAGTAACTTGGTGAAAATCTATAACAGAAGTTTGTCTGAATACTTGTACAGCTTTGTTACAGCCTCAAGCACATGTATCCGGTGTTGGTGTATCTTTAGGTGTTGGGCCTCCCTAAAACATGTGTTGCACATTCAAATACGAAATTTATTTATGGAAAATGCTACGTGTGAATAGGTTCTACATGAATTTATTAATGTGGATCCTACAGCCTTGTGTCTAGGAGTGAGAAAAGGGATCGCATATAGCATTACGCTTCATTTATACTATTGTACAGTAGGAAGTTATTATATTTTAAAGATTTACTTAGATAGAATATAAATGAAATGGTATGCTATGGAAAAAAAAGGTCTCTATTTGGAAAAGTTGGAAACCCTTCTCTGCTGCCATCTAATTTGCGTCTTCTTCTTCTTCTTTCATCACCACATATAAAGGATTGGCATGTCTAATCTTGGATACATATCAAATTTGTGTATGAGACATGTTCCATACCTGTAGCCACATCATGTGTTGACACAAAAACCTACGGAGGAGTAGAAGAGTCAATGTAACACAGCTCTATCGTAAGCAATTATGACATTAATGCACTTGCTACTAGCTTTTTTTCTTTTATAAATTTTTTTTTGGTAATTTTATGTTGCCTCTATATTATCTAGTGTAGGCACTCGACAACCTACCATGTGTCCATCGACAAATCATTGCCATGTGTACCTAGCACATGGCAACTAAGTTGCTACATTTCCATCCTTGGGGGACTTTTGTTTGGTTACCTGGAACACTATCTACTCAGTATCAGCGCAAGTGTACAACTTGAAGAGATCAAGATCACTTAGTGTGTGCTTCTATCTTACATTGGGAAGAGATGCAACAAGGCACTTCCTTGATATCTCGTGGGAGTCAAGAGTCAAGTGGCACCTTGAGCCTCTCTGCATAGGCTAGGGGCAGGGCCTAGGCATACCAAGCAATTAGACATACAGCTGAACTTTGTGGTCATGTGGCTGGGTGGCCAAAGGAAAAGGATCACCACAGTGTCTAGCTGCCTTAGATTAGTCCAGTGAGACAACAGTTCGCTATATTTGGGTATCTCTTGGAACCTTCATGTTAAGATTTCCTCTCAGATAAATCTTTCTTGTTTTTCACAATTTTGGAGAATGTGGTGCTGTGTCCTCGTAACTTCTTTGTTCCAAACATTTCCTAAAATTAAACAAAAGTTTATGATCTGGATGTAGGCTAGGCATATCTCGTTAAATCAATCGTTTTCACCACAATGCGTATAATGCGAATCAAAGCCCCTTCTGTTGCTGGCGAAGAATGTCTACTTTGTTCCAGCAACTTGTAAGGAGTAGGTTTTAGCTTGCCCCAAAGCTTGGTTCCTGTGCCTCCAAGGTAGGTTTTCCCTAACCTCTTAATAGTTTCTCCTACTAGTCTCTCAAAATCATCGGCATTTGCCCTCCTCCTATAAATAGAAGGCTATACTTCTCGTTCATCAGACTAGATTCCATCATCTTCTACTCAGTGTAGTACAACATACTCTGTGAGCTCACTACCTCTCTTTGCACCAAGCTACTTCATCTGTCACCTAGTCCCTGTGGAGTCTTTGGTGCCTTTGTCAGCTTTGCCACCTATCCGGTGAACCTCAACCATGCTACCCTCAACTATAATACCTATGGTTACTGATTAATTGGACTAATTATAGTGCCTACATAGGTTATGGCAGTCAAATACGTAGTTTATCTTATCCCAAGTTTCTGCTTTCTTGTTAACATGCTCCAACCATAAGCCACTGCCTGCTTTTGATGAAGATTCCCCCCCCCTTAATACAATAGGAATCTAAGCAGAAAATGTTAATGCATAAGTTTATATGAGTAAGTAGCACTTGCTTACTAATAACATCCCCCTACCCCCAACCCCGCTCAAGCATGTGTGCAAAAAAAATAAAAAATTTGAAGAAAAAGGACTTCGATGTTGAAGTGTATAAACTCTGAAAGCTCTAGTTATCCCTAAGGGCATGCCATATTTATTACCTTGTCTTGGTGGACATATTCATGGTGTAGTTATGACAATTAGACATTCTAAAGCAGAGAAATTTTTTTTTCCAAAGTTCTTATGCAGTATCTCGTATTAGCTGTGGGCAAGTTCTTTCCAGTTTTTTGAATTTGTTCGAACAGGCAGTTTAAATTCTCTTTCCAACACATCAGGACCAGACTATAGGAATTGTGAAGAACACTGATTATAACAGAAAATGAAGTTCATTTAGAGGAACGGCCCATGTTTGCCAAAAAAAGGCTACATGTACATTCATAGAAACTCGGAACTTGGAGCTTCTGAGTTATTAGGAGCAATGAAGCCTGATGTTTATGATAAATTGATGAGTCTGTGGTGTGTCCTTTAAGGAGTTTGCATTGCTTGTTTTGTTCATGATCTTAGTTTCCTTCATTTCTTAATTTAGTTTTGAATGGTTCCCTCATTACATTTTTTTACATTTTTTCGATAAGTGTTCCATCGTTACATAATCCATGTGAAACCATATGGCATGATTTGCATAATTTGAGAATTTAGCCATTTCTATGGAACAATCAGATTACTTGTTGTCAACTTGATTTCTAATCAGAAAATGCCAATGTTGGAGGTAGAGTACCTAAGTGAGTTATTTGGAACTACTCCAGCCGAGTATAAAGTAACGATTTTTGGTCTGTGCAAAGGAGTGCTGCAAACTTTTAAAGCTTAATGAGTCTGTGAAATGTGAATGTGGGAATGACATTTTTTTGATCTTGGTTCAGTCGTGAGATATGTGATTTGAGTTATGGACTTCCATTATAGTATTGGGCTTAAAGTTGATATCAAATCGCATCATGCAACATTGCTGATTTGAGCTGTGCCTATAGCATATATTGAGAAGCTAGACTCATTTGAGGTCTTTTACCCTCATGCAAAAAGCCATTTTGTAATTAAAGTCCAGCAGTATATTTCCTAGTTCAATAAAATTTTAGCCGTAGGAATTAGTGTATTCAAGTATCATCATTAGCTTTGTACTTAATTCTTGCATTTTTTTAGGAGCATCATTATTGGAATGCATAGACAGCGTGGCTCCTTGGAGAATTTTTAGTTCTGCTTACCTGGTACTTTCTTTTGTACAATACTTAATTCATTGATTGGAAAATAATTATGATTGGCATTTGCATTGACTTTGACATGATGTGAATTTGGTTCTGCTGAACCATTTACCACATGTGATTTCTCTTTGTTAAGTTTCAATAAAATATCTGGTATTTCCTTTTTCCCTTTCACCTAGTTTTTATTTTTTATTTTTTATAGTTCCAATAGGATAAATAATGCTTGTAGATCAAGACCGAAAAAATAATTAATATTATTACTACTTTTATAAAAACAAATAAAAAGAAAAGGGAATTCTTGTATGCAGCAGTTAGTATTCTGAATTTAAAACACTGGCTATGTACACAGGACCAGCATTTTTTGAACAAAATCCATTGTTTAATAGTTTAAGAGCAAGTCATCATCCACAACTTTTTCTTTTGCTTTTGAATTCACATCTTTAGCTATTGGCTTGCATCAAAACTATGTGGTTCCATGTCTTTTACCATCATAAAAAGTATGTACCAAAACTAATTAGCTTTCGATCGGTTTGAATTGATATGCACCAACGATTGAGGAGCAATTTCTATTAGAAAAAACCATTTCAAGGCACAGATGCATCAACTCATAAGAAAGTTGGGGCTGTTGATATACTACATCAATATTCTTGACAATCATTTTCTATCGTACTCATCTTGACAGCCCACTGAGAAGCAGAAGTGCTTGCAAGGGAGTGTTTCTTGCGGTTTCTTACTCTCTAATCACACTTCGATTCCACGAGTCCCCACTTGCTTATGCCCTACCCTCCACAAAAAGGTAAAGGCTTTCTCTTTGGATGCTTTTTGGCTTAAATAACCATGCTTTCTTTTGCTTCATTGCTATGCACACTGATAAATTATTCCATAATACAAGTGTCTTATTAGTGTATTAGTCAGCTAAATTGCTTATTAAAAAATAACGAAGTGGGTTCCCATTCCATTCAAGAAAGTAGTCTTAAGGGAACCCACATGTACAAAACTAATGCGGTTAGCATATTTGATTAAGGGAAAAGCTACAGACAATGGTGCTTTCATTATCCGAGGCATGAATCTCTCTCTCTCTCTCTCTCTCTCTCTCTCTGTCCGCGCGTGTGCTTATGTGTTGGGTAGTAGTTTTCGCTGTCATTCATGTCCCTTTTTGTCTTTTTGTTTTTTGGTGTAGGTTTGAAGGGATGCTCTGATCCACCAAATGCCTGTGATGGGAGCTCATGGTAAGGGTGTCCTCGAGGCTCTTCTAGTTAACCAGCTTTTGAAGCTAATGCAACCTCAAATCTTCCAACCTGACTTTGCCCATCTTCGTGGTGATTTAACTATCAATTTGGCAAACAAAACCAAGTAAACACATAAAATTTCAAAATGATTGTATATTTTTCAAATGCTCTGATTTAATGGTTTGGAAGTTATTAAATCTTGCTCATTCTATACTGTGACTCCTTGTACAACTTACCACTGATACAGTCTAAGAAGTACGGACACTCCATTATATGAGTCATACCTGTGTCGAACACCGACACGCGTAGAATACTCGCGGACACTCCTTTTAACGTGTTCAATTTTTTTATTATTTTTTTTAAATTGAACACTTCACGCATATGGTTTAGACATAGCGTGTCTCATTTTGGACACTTTAAGAACATAATGGGAGCTTAATTATAAATAAAAAACTAAAAAATGGAGTTTATTTTGTAAATAACAAAACTTTAAAATCTGAAAATAAGGAAAAGAGGATAGATTTTTGTCAAATCAGAGAGAGAGAGAGAGAGAGAGAGAGAGAGAGAGAGAAAGGGGGAGGCCCTAGTCTGTTGCATCAAAGTTGAAGAAGACATATGCTACTGTTACCGGTGGTTAATTTGTTTTGTGTTCTTTATGAATTTTATATTAAATGATGATGAAGAGAGAGAAGTTTTAGTCTGTTGGATCAGAGCAGAAGGAAAAGATATATGCTACCATTACCGATGGTTAATTTGTTTTGTGTTTTTAATGTTTTGGATAGTTTGACTTTATTGTCTTATATATTGATGGATTTTGATGTAATATAATTGACTATTGTGAATGATTTATTGCTGATTAAGCAATAAAATATATTAGTTTTTAATTTTGCTTGATGTTTTTTTTATATATTTTTTATTTTTTTGTAGATTATTTATATATATAACATATAAAAACATATTCTTTTACCCGTGTCACTACTTTGTCGTGTCCTACATTTTTTAAAAATTACTGTGTCGGTGTCTCTAACACTTGTGTCCGTATCTGTGTGTTTCTTAGGATACAGATTTATAATTGCTAAGTTGCGATAAATTTAAGAGTACAATTAATTACCTGACAAAACATTAAAGCAGTTTTAAGCTCTATTTAGTTAATTTTTCAGCTACCAGTTTATTGGTTTTGCAAGTATAAAGCACCATAGGTTTCATTTTCTATTGCAAAGAGACACCAAGTTGAGCCAATCACATAGGCAAACTCTCCAACTTGGAGCTTTAGCTTTCAATCAACTTCTAGTGATGAATAAATGTAACCGAGCTTCTTACTTGGATTGAATTGCTTGGAAAGTAGCTTGGATGTAATGTTCATAAAATTTGAAATTTCATTTTGATCTTCGTTGTGTAAAGAAGAGTGTTTTGGGATTTATTTTGAGGGAAGACCTAGCAAATTCACGAATTCAAAGGAGTTATTTGGATCATTAACCGGTAGATGAAGTACACTCATGTATCCTAATGATTCATGCCCTTAAATAATTGGAAGTATAGAACCCTGAAATATTTGAAGAGGAAGAATGGGAACAAAATTTGGTAAATCTGTAGAAATGAAAAGGCATTTGTTTTGCATGTTTTAGAAAGAAGAAGAAAAAACAAAGAAACTAGCGTAGCATCTGTAACGCTTTGTTTGGATGCAAGGGAGGGGAGGTGAAGGAAAGTATTAGTTAGAAGAGAAAGGAAAGGAAGGAAAAAGGAAGGGGAAAGAAGTACTTATATCTCGTAACCAAGAGAGGAGAGAGAGAGACATTCTCTTCCTTTTATTTGATTTGACAAAAATTAATAAAGAAAAGAGAAGGATATAATACAATTTTACTATTTTATATATCTTGTATATGAAATCTTAATTTTTTTTATCATAAATTGATATGTATAATTGGTATTTAAAATAAAATAATAGCAATCATTTTACTTCCTCTCCGTTTCCTTCCAATTTTGAAGAGGAATGGGGGAGAAAAAAAATGCTTAAAAAGTGAGCTCTCTCACCCTCTATTTACTTTCCCTCCCAATTCTTTAAAAATTATCCAATCACAACATAACTACCTTCTCCCTTTTGAATCTATTACTCTTCCTCCCAATCCCTCAATCTAAACGAAGATTAAACCTTTTTTCCTTCTTTCATGCACTGAGATGAAAAAAATAGAAAGAATATTCATCTTTCTTCTTAGCTTTTTTTTTTTTTGGTGACAATGAGATTTGAGTTCTAGCCTCCGCTGGCGCAGCACCTAAGTGTTGCAAGTTTGTCAGTAGTCCCATAAACTAGCTTCCTAGCCGATATACATATTAATTCTCTGAACAGTTCAGCATTTAAGACTAAATGTATTCTTGACTCTCACACTGCAGTAGTTATTTTTCTTTGGGTTACTTCAACAGTAGCTGCTTCACCTTTAGCCTTCTTCTGGAAATCTTATCAATTTTAGCATAGTATTGAGAAATCTCATTACTATTACCTAGGGTGCACAAATGAATTGAATAACTCGATAACTGAACTAATCTGATCTCTATAAGTCGGTTTGGTGTGGGTCTGTCAAATGATCAGTTCTGTTCTAGATCTAAAAAATGGCAACCTGATCAATTTAGTTCGGTTCTCAATCACATGATTTTTAAACCTGACCTGACATGATACTCAATTTTTATATCTCTTTTAAAGTCTATGTTATTAGATTATTGCTATTTGTACTTAATTATGGTTGATTTGTGTTTATATGTTATTTTTTATTTTTTAAAAAAATTAAGGAAGCAAGATTAATCCTATTATTTTATTTTTTTGAATAAAGAAATTAAACTATATACAA
This sequence comes from Euryodendron excelsum, assembly GCA_033060915.1. Classification (NCBI taxonomy): domain Eukaryota; kingdom Viridiplantae; phylum Streptophyta; class Magnoliopsida; order Ericales; family Pentaphylacaceae; genus Euryodendron; species Euryodendron excelsum. The sequence goes on along the minus strand of CM065378.1, from coordinate 26,805,826 downwards.
TAATTGTGGAACCGACCCAACCCGATCTAGACCTGAACCAACCCGAGGTATGGAATCGACTTGAACCGAGTCGAGTTGGTTCAATTTAATTCCATTAAATGATCTGTTCGGTTCTGGGTTTAAAATTTTGAAACTAATCAGAATCTGGTCGGTTTTAGGTCTAGCACGAACCCAACTCAACTTGACCCATGTACACCCCTACTATTATTAGTGGCAGAGCCAAAAAATCTACTCGGAGGGCAATCTTTAATCATAACAAAATATTATTTGTTTTTGGGTGTAATTAATAATAAGACACATGGCTTCGATATATGCATAGTGTATACAAATATATATATATATATATATATGGGTCTTTAAAGCAAAATAAATATTTAAATGAGCTTTTATAAAGTTTTAGTAAGTAAAAATCAAAAACTATTTTTAAAATTGTGCATAAAAATAGAATATTTGAGAATTTGAGGGGGCATTTATAAAATTTTAGTGGAGAAAATTAAAAATATTTCTTAAAAATGTAGAAAAAATGAAATATTTAAAAATTTAAAGGGGAGGGGCTATATAGAAATTTTTTTAAAAAAAACTATAAGTAAAGTATAATTTTAAAATTTTAAAAAGGGCACTTGCCTCTCTGGGCATATGCTTTAGCCGCCCCTGACTATTACTCAAACAAGCATGAAAAGTATGCTTGCATATTCGTCTATAGGTCAAATTGAATATGTAATTATTGGAAGAATTGTTGGAGACTCAAATAATGGATATGAAAGCATGATAACTTATATAATGTTCTGTATCTCTGATTCTCTATGAATCTATAAACTTTTAATTGCATTGTATTATTTGATCTACGTACCGCAAGGTCATTTTTTTTGGCTCTCTTTAGCCCATGATGTAATTAAATGTATTCGACAACACATAAGGTAAATTCGGTACTTAAATATTTCAGCACTAGCAATTGTATGCTAAAAATTATAGATTTTATCGAACAATCTCGAAATCTGAGGCTAGTAGTTTAAAAAAAAACCTACCCATGATACGTAATTCATGAACTGGTAAAGGAAAGCCCATAATTGAATAGGCTCTCTCTACACGTGGGTCTCTTTGTGAATTTTAGAAGCACAAGGGGGTCAAATGGTAAGAGTATTCATGGGTAAAGTTAAAGAATTTTGAAACCTCATATAGCCTATAAAGTGATCGGATTAGGTAAGATTGAGTGAAAAAATTAAAATTTTAGTATGAAAATGTCAAATTAAATCAGATTAAATTTGAGTAATAAAAACCTAAGTTGATCCAAATTCACTAATCATTCACCCAAAATTAACGGGTCCGTAAAATCAGGTTGGGTGGACCCTTTTTTTTTTTTTTTAAAACAGCCCTGTCAAGTGGGAAATGAAGAGGGGGCGTGATTTCCTGTATCATATGAAATACTTCAATTAAGATGGCGTGGACGGTAGACCACAGAGGATCGTGTGTACCACAGCTTTGAGCACAGTGTGTCACGTGGGAGCGTGGAACGAATAAAAAGTCCCGAAGCCCAAGAAATCATTAAAACTGAGCACGTGCTCACCATTGACTTTGGCCTCGTGGACACGTGTTAAACTCTGAACGGTGACTTTTTCGAGTTTTTATGTGCATGTTACATCAGAACTTGGACTTGATGTGCACGTGATGCATAAGTGCTAATTTAATGAAATTAATTCAAAGAAGAATAAACGAAAGCATAGTTATCGAAAAGCTCAGGGGGAAAATGCGTTTTGTCGAAAATGTGAATCGGATACCGTACAAAATTTATTTAAAATTTTTGAAAAAAATATTAAAAAAACATAGAAAAAATTCTTGACAAACTTTTAAAAAACATTTTAAAAATTCTTGCAACTTAACAAAAATTCTCGATAAATTTAAAAAAAACGTTTTAAAAACTTAAAATATTATTTTTTGTACATTTTTTTCTTAAGTTCTAAGTAAGAATCTATAAAATTATTTCATATAGTTTTTTACTAAGTTTTTCAAAGGTATCCAGAAAGTTTGTTAAATGTCTCCTTCAAGTTTCGTAAATTTTTTTTAATAAGATTCATATTAAGTTTTTTCATTTTTTCTCCCTTCTTATTTTTTCTTATATTTTTTGGTCGCATTTTTCGTTACTATTTTCTCTAACGTTTCCCACTCCCAAATTTCCATTTTGATAATTATGGACAAAAGTATACAAAGAAGTGATGACTCACTCAAAAAACTTGTTTGAATGTAGTTTTCTTTATGGGTTTTTTTTACTTTGATAAATGAAGTATAAATCAATGTCAAAAGCCAATGAAAAAAAGCTATATCTAGACCTTTACCAAAAAAGAAACTAATAAAGAAGTGAAAAACTTGTTTGAATGTAGTTTTTTTTTATGGGTTTTTTTTTTTTTTTACTTTGATTAATGAACTATAAATCAATGTCAAAGTCAATGAAAAAAACCTATATCTAGACCTTTACCCAAAAAAAAAACTAATAAAGAAACAGACTAATACTTAATAAAAATGTTAACTTTACAGTTGCTATTCATCTTCTTCTTTGTTCACTTTTTTTAAAATTTTTTGGAATCTTTTTGATGCAATGGTGTTAGAAGTAAAAATTATTGTCTGAGGTTTTAAGCCTCGAACAAAAATTTAATGTAACAGGTTTTAAAAAAAAAACTATATATATAAATAATTGGTCAATATTAAAATGATAAAAATTATACATATATATATCATTGAATTGTTCAATATATATCATTTCGTGATTTCATGTCACCAGGTTGCCTATTCTTCTTGCCAGGAAGGAAAAAAGAAAAAGAAGGAGAAGAAGAAAAATTAACCCTGTGGGGTTTATTCAAACTGAGTTCTGATGGATATTTCACTTGCCGATACCAATTCCTATATGCTGATAATGAAAGCCGGACAATACATATAAATTATATACTATTTTATTGAAGTCAACGAGAGTCGGAGAGTCTTGCTTAATGGTTTATGTGTTTGGCCTAATCACATTGAATTCTAGTTTACATACATTTTAAGAGAATATTTCTTCAAAATTCTTGCATTAAGTATTACTTTTGAATTTTTAGGAGAATAGTCACTGCGATGTCATAGACTCATATATATGTGTGTGTGTGTGTGTGTATCTAGGTCTGCTCATGATTTATCAGATATCTACAAATCACTAGATTGTTAAAAGCACACCCTTCATCATCCTTCACTAACTTAGATCAGATTGTAAATTGAACTAATATAATAAATGGATAAACTTTAGCACCATGTAAGGCCAAAGGGCTTCTTGGTTATTTATTTCTAAGTTCTTAACCCCCAACTGCAGTAGCACATTTACTCTTGTCTCTTAGTTAGGACCCTTCACACATTATCCCCTTATTTGGATGACATGCATTTCATCCATTGTCCTACACCTTGTCCCTCTGCATATTTTAAAAAATTTTCTAACATGTTCAAAGATCGATGTTTGGCTTGCATCAATGTACTATATCACACACACACACACACATATATATATATTCTCCATGATATGTAGAAGAAAAAGAGGAAGGAAAGAAGAAATCCACTACTGTTCCATTGGATGATCAGGAGATCCTAGTTGATAAAATCCATTTCCTTATCCGTACTGCCAAACATGACTTATGCAGATAACCAATGTCCAAGAGCAATGCAAGTTGCAAGGGCATAGCCCTCCCCATATGATAATAAAACGACAATGGAGTCATTATCGGCCACATGGGTAGCTCATGATCGTAGTGTAGCAAAGGCCTAACCCACCTATTATTTTCTTTAACTTTTTCTTTGTGGCTCTTTAAGATTTCAAACACCACGGAATCTATGCCATAATGGGTGTTATTTTAATACACAATTGTTTTTAATTATAGGCCCTCTTTGAAAGGAATATTATACCATCTTGCATTGAATATTAATTAAATGGAGTTTACAACTTGGCTTTAGCAAAACCATTTTTTAAAAAGCTGATTTGATGTGTGTCACTTTGATGATCAGTTTGAAGCTCTCTTTAGAAAAGAACACAAAGCTAAAATGAATGATTGCATTGGAGTTCCTAACCTAGACATTGCCACTTTTGCTTGGAACCTTGCTGGCAGCTGCAATAATGCATTCTCCTCTTTTAAGTTTCTTGGGCATAATTCAGTAGTTTGGAGCCCATTCTACCAAGTTGCACTGCCAAACAAAGATTGTTGATTCATTTGACAGAGGATGTTGATTTTTGGAAATTTGAGAGTTCTCTAAGGTGAAAAGAGCAGTAAAGATCTCTTAATATGGCAAGTAGAGAACTTTCTATGAGTCTTAGGTTGTCCAATCAGTTGACAAATTTTGTCCAATGGTCTGAAATTAAATGGCAATTTCTCACATGGGCGGAGTGCAAGTGGATCTTTTGGATTGAATTTAACATTTACATTCTAATAATTAGGTGTAAAGACAAAGCGCCCCCCCCCCGCCCCGGTTGCTGCAATGGGAATACTAATGTCAATGGCTAGATTTCTCCTAGCTAGTGTATGGAAAATTCTTTAGTCCTATAATAAGCAATGAGAGAGAGAGAGAGAGAGAGAGAGAGAGAGAGAGAGAATTATGTCCATGCTTCCAATTGCATCCTGAAGCTTTGTTTTTAATCCAACATTAATTTCTGTTTCTAAAAATAGGAGATATTCAATAAAGCTAACAAGAGCTTAAATTGTCTCACTTCTAACATATTTTGCTTCCAGGATTAAAAAACATGAAAAAAAATTTGCTTTGCTATAGTTCAAATACCTATATATTTAAAGTTTTGTTTCATCAAGTGAAATAATGCCATTAATCAATTCTTGGCATTTATTTAATCACTTGAAGTACCAATTATCATAAGGAACAAAGATACATATCAATGAAAGAAGTTTCTTGATTGAACAAAATTGCCACAGATCTAAGACCAAAATAGACTCACTTCAAGACCATGTAAATGCTATGAACTTATTTTCAAGACCTTGGGAAACCCAGCTATATCCTAAACTTTTTATGAATGTCTTCACTTTCTCATCATGCTTCAGTACTAAGATTATAATAAAGAGAATCCAATTTTTTACTAAAAACTGGCAATTTGCTGCAGGAACTCACCTAGTTCTTATAATAATAAAGAGAAAGTGCCTACCAAATAAAATTAATAACGAAAAAGACATCAACACCCTTCGTTTTCATTCTCATAATATTTCACTTTTTGCAGATATACTAATATTTGACCTTTAAGCTATATTTGTAATCCAAATGTTCCGGTGTCAACGATATATTAAGTCTAATGAGGTTGTGTTTTTGGCTGAGTGGTGTATATTTAATTACATAGTAGTTAAATTATTCTTTACTTAAAGAAAGATACTTTAATTACGTTATAATCATATTCTGAAATAACTTAAATACAAAAAAAAATAATATTTTACCTTGTAGGAAGAAGATCCAAGTAAGCCTACTAGTTCTCTTGGGAATACAATATTTAGATAATGGATATATGTGTCTAAAGAACTAAGGAAGTGCTCATCATTGAGCTAAAAAAGCAAATCCGAGGTTTATTTTCTCTTATATCAGTCTTCCGTAATCAAGACATAGAAAATACATATTAATAGAAAAGAAAGTAGTTGTTTTAAAATCCAGGAAAACAACTGCTAACCAATATCATATTAAAACAGACTTCATGTTACAATGTTTTTGTGCTTGTTTAATAGAAATATGGGGTTCACATAGTTTTTGGTTTGGTAAATGTACTAACTCCTCTATATTTAAGTAAAGGTGGTTAAGTTATGAAATCAGTTAAATAAAAGAATCATTTCTAATTAGACTAAGAAATAATTTTGTCCCATTTAGCATCTTAGGGATTCGAAAAACATGACAGTTGAGTATTATTACATATATATATATATATATATATTTTATATAAACATAGCGAAAAAGGAAACACACAACATAAAAGTACACAAACGATCGAATAAAGAGATCACAATTCTAAACAACTCGTTAAAACGAAAAAGTATGAGAAGATTTAAATACCACAACTGCAAACAGAAAAATAGATAACGTCGGATAAAAACACACCAAACACACACACGCACGAACTTCTTCTTTTTGTACATATCGAAAGAACAAAGACAAAAACACGAACATAGTTTAGGGACAGTTAATTGCTTCATTTGCGTCCGAAGACCCGGTATGATTGGTTGAGGGGTGATTTTGTCATCAAGAATATCAAGAAGATATTGTTAATTATACATGGCGAAAGACGACAAATTAGCGCATCTACTTAGAACTCCATGGGAGAACTAACTTGGATGAATCACAAGGAGCCAAATGCTCTCAATTATTTGAGCTAGACAAAGATAATGACGATTTTCTTCTCTTATCACATTTCACACCTCAACGCTCTGTGTTTATTAAGCAACTAGCCTTCATTAGTTAATTTTATTCATTATTCATTAGTAATACATACAAGCCATTTCATTAGAAAATAAAGGATATGGACGACTGAATAATTAACGACAAAAGGAGATGTCAGGCACTAGACTAATAAATAACTTACTCTTAGAATTGAGTGCGAGTTTAACAATTTCTTCTATATAGCTACATAAAGTGTGTGGGTGTGTATATACATGTATATGTGTATGTATAGCATGACAAATGATTATCATGGGTATACCTAAAATCTCATTTATTATTGGTCACAAGCATTATATGTCACAAGATAATAGTGTCCCTACGGTTTGTACCAACATACAAATCTTATTAACCACAACATTTATATTCATCTATGTGTGTATATATCAGTTGATTGTTTAGGCCCATAAAATACCCAGAGAGACCAGCAAGTATGCAGGGCGATGCCTGATGTCTCTTCTCTTGCGGTTTCGAGCCCGTGAGTAGGGTGACTCTATCTCCCTCCCTCTCGTGTGTGTGTTTTTTGCTATTCCCAAGCCAGTCGGTGGCCCACATCCACCCGTGTTAAAACCTCCCCGAGTCAACACCACTCGCGTATATAGAATGATATATGTGTGTATATGTATATATAAATAGAGTTGAATTTGGATTGTTGACTTTGTGATAGGATAGAGACGTGAGTGAGCGGGCTTGGTAGATGTTCCAAGGGACAGATCGGGTCTAATCACCAACTCAAGGTTCTGGCAAATGGGATTCATCTTTGGCCTTTTTTGGCCTCTCATTTCTGTTTGTTTTGGGACGAAACTATTCGGTTCTCTTACCGCACCAACCAAGCATCTATTCTTTTTTTTTTCTTTTTTGTTTTATCACTTTTTAATAGGCCATTTGATGGGTGGCATATTAATTGAATTTTACTGATTAATTTTAAAATAAACTGATATGTCACTGATCAGTTAGTCACTAACTCACAGTTGTGATTGTGTGTAATAGTCTTCTTTTTAATAATGCAATGGGTCTTCTATTAGATAAGCAATATACATTTACCTTGGGTTATTAACCTTGGTGAACGACTCCAGCATCCTACCGTGATTTTTGGTGCCAATATATTAGCCACTATTAGCCTTTAAATTGACATTTTTTAAAGAATTTTTGAGTTAGGATTTCAGTAGTTGTTATCTCATTTTCAGTAACTATGGATCACATTGTTTATAACTGCTGATTTTTCACCCGATGGTCATTTTGTTTGTTAAAAATTGAGATTTTGTAAGGAACTGATACTGTGATACATGCGTAATATCCATTATTTTCGTGAAATTGTGTTTTGCTACATTTAGTGGCAACTCCACAAATTTTTATCAGTAGTGTCATGTAAAAATGTAAATTCTACAAAAACAAAAATTTACAATAATGATTTGTCTATCTCTAATAAGTTGACAAAATTATTTAAACTTCTGAAAGCATAAACAAAATTTAATTTTTATATAGTGATATTATTATTTTAATAACAAGTTGTGCAAATACATAAACTTTCATAATTAACATTGACGAGATTTCATATTTTGAAACTTGCATAATACCCTAATCATTAATATTATCAAATACATCATTTTAAAGATATGTAATTCATCCATTGATCTTTTTATTAGTAACGCAAACAATTCTTTATAAATTGTGTTGTAGTCATTTCCACCATCACTTAATGAAAGAAGTTAATTTGAGATATATATAATGAATTTCCCATGTCTCTTAATTTTAATAGATTCTGTTATATAGTATAAAAAATGTTATATTTAATCTCATTTCTCACAAACAGTAAATAAATCTCATATAAACTTATTAATGTGTGTCTTATAACATTTTGTCTAGCTAAAAGGGAGAATAACGATTAAAAAAAGGTATTATACATTTTATATATGGTTTCAAAGTTTCAAACATTTGTATGTATAAAATACAAGTATTGAATTGAATATATAAGTTCAGGGGTTCAAACAAAAGGGTCAATACTCTACAAAATAATTTTCATGTTTAGTAAAAAAAAAATTATTTTTCTGTAAATTCAAGTGATCCCACTTGCCAAAGACTAGAGCCGCCATGGCTACCCCAGTACATACAAAGAGAAAAAGTTAGATTTTAAGCATAAATAAAAATAGGGAAGAACTGAAAATCGAAGACGTGTACTGGACACTACAACGTAACAAAAATTAAAAATAGAAAACCAAGAAAAATAATAATAATAAGATGAGAAGGGTTTGGGAGCAGGGAGCCCTAAAATTCGGGGGGTACTTTTGTGGGATTGGGGACATGGAATTGCTTTATCTCCGCCCCAAGGAAAGGACTTCTGACCAAACCCCTAGCTGTAAGTTCTAACCCCACGCGATTACCAAGCGGGTGTGTATCACGCAAAATTCAGTCGTTTGCAAATTTGGCGTGATGGCACGCGCCTTAAATGCGAGTGCCCAGTGGGAATGGGGGGCAGGTAAGGGACCCAATTAAAAGCCCCGAGTTTTAAGGGCTCAAAAAATTTGTTGACCCAATTTCCGATGAGAGAGAGAGAAAAGAAAAAAAAATGCCTTGTGGCCGACAGCTATACGGTGCGCTTTCACCATCCTGTGTGCGTTTTGACTTGGAGACCGCACGTGCTCTCTCCTCCAATCCATTTGCAGATAGGCACACAACTTGCACAATTTCAATCCTTAGCTTTACAAGCCCTTTATTTACATATTAGAGAGTTAAAAATACAACTTATGTTATGATTAAATATAACAATATTGAAAAAAGATATTCTTACTTAAAAAAATTCATACAAAAATACATATTTAAATAATATAACAGTAATAATTTTTTAATTAAAAATTATTATATGAATATTTTATTTTAAAAAAAATTCTCATTCAGACATTATTTTATATGAAAATTCATAAAATTTGTATTGCATTACTCTAAAATATATGGCATGCTAATTCAATCATTAAAATTTCACATTAAATCTCAATCAAATCAAAATTTACATGCTAATTAAATGCCATTACTCTTTTTCTTTAATGCAGCTGAACTATAGTGAATTTTTCCATTTTATCGTTTGTGCGTGACTTTTTTTTTTTTTTTTTTTGAGTTTTAAATTTTTTCAATGAATATATGACATTTTTAGTAAGTAAGAGGAAGACGGTGACGGGGTTTTAAAGAAATTTGTGTCATGGATGGACTGATAAGAGGGCAAGTTCATGACAAGACCCATGACAGCATCGTTTTGGTGTCCTTACTCTATACATACACCCATGTAGAGAGAGAGAGAGAGAGTGGCCAGCAAGGGGTTTGCCATGACTAAGGTACAGGTCAGAATGGCACCGCCGGCTAGGTTGCCAGTTGGAACCTACTGCGGTGGGGACACAATAACAATGAACTATGGCGAAGTCATGGGAAATGGACTCGAGGGCAGTCCTTAATCGAGTTGGTTGGGTTCTTCCATTCTATATAAGTTAGGTTAGTTTGGTTGCTAAAACCTCTATAAGTTAGGTTAGTTTGGTTGCCAAAACCTAACTGGTATACAAAGTTCAAATCTTGCTTTCAATATGAATTGAGGGCATTATGGGGGAGGGAAGGGTTAAAAGGAAGAGTTCGGGAGTTTAATATATACCGGTTAGTTTGGGAACCTGAAACCGGTATGAATTTAGGTAATCTTCATTGGATCCCAATCCAATGTATCAAAATAATTAAAATACTCTTATATATTACAATAATACAAAGATACTACTTATTATATATATAGAGTAGTGTATTTTTATATATAAGAAAGTATTATTTACCTCTTATTTTGTAGATTAATTATTATTTTTAAAAATATATAAAATTATAAAAATATTATCTGTGTGTTAAATAAAAAAATGAGGATTAATTAGACTTGTCTTGTCTCGAATTGAACGTAAGCAATGATGGGATTAGAGAGTTCAATCAATAATAGGTATCGACGGAGTGTTGCAAGATTTTTTCTATTAGAGTCAGGGATAGAGTTAGACAAATCCGTCTTATATCTGACCCACTGGTATCTCTAATTAATTACTAATAAAAAAATAAAAAGTTGCTAACTTCACCACCTTTTATGCTGCATTCATGAGCTTCCATCTTACCTAAAGTATACTCCGGACATTATTAGGGAAAACACTGTCAATACAATCACAATATTGCAAGCCAAAAGAAAAAGGTGTTGTAAATACAATCACAATAACTACAAGCCAAAATTTCAGCAATATCCTGAACTCAATAACCATCCAAGCACAAAGATTAACTTATTTAATTAATTTTTAAACTATTTACTTTCAAACTGAAAATTTTAAAAAATTATAAATTATAAACTATTTAAATAAATCACAAATGAATTAACATGTACTGTAAAGCAATTTCCATCTGTGAAGTCAAGAGGGGTAGGTTGGATCTCTTCTCAGGGGCCGCAGATGTGGATCACACAAGAAATGTACCCAAAGCATCCCCTACTGTGAAAAAGCAATTAAGTGCCTGCACATTGGAATAAGTCTCTCGTCCGAAGAAATGTATGCAGGTTTGTCCTTTCAAAATCAAAACAAAAGAGGTGTTTGAATGTAATTTATATAGTAGTTTATTGTTTATATTTATAACTTTTTGAAATGTGTTTGTAGAGTGATTTAAAAAATTAATTTATATCTAATTACGATTTTTTTAAAAAAATTATTTTTAAAAATAACTTTTTAAATATAACTTATAACTTATAACTTATAAATTAGGTTATTCAAAACTGACTTTAAAAAAAAAAAAAAAAAAAAAAAAAAAAAAAAGTAAGATTCTAAATACATACAGTTATAGATACAGCTATATTATATACGGCATAAGACAACAGGGTATTCAAAGTTCAAACCTACTCTGCGTTGAGGTTACGTGGGTTCAACATTGGATTTGACATTTTTTATTCGTGTTGGAAAATCTTCGTAAGTTCTCTAAACCTTGACGACCTAAAGATGCATCAAATTGTCATCACCTTTATTCTTGTTTCACATTTCATTCAAATGTTATTCAATCCATCATAATTATAATTTTATCCACAATCTTTTTTTTTTTCTTTTTTCTTTCGTTAGGTTGTGAGGCTTGAGAAATTAGAAGTATAGTAGGTATAACTATTAATTGTAGATATATTACTTCTTCCAATTTATAGCTAAGGGATAAATTGAAATCCATGTGTTTGTTTCATAAAATTAGAATTTTATCACCATGTTTAGATTATTGTAATCTTATGCACACCTCTGATTTATTTTTATAAAATACAAAACAAAAATAGGATTATCCATGCACATTGAAAGTATTCCCTTGATCTTTTGTCAACACTTATTTTTAAATTACATGTAACCTCATCTTTACTAGATTCATTAACAAGGCTAGCCATTTATCTAATTCAATCCAATTGGTTGTTAGGATTTATTATAGGTTCTAATTAATTTAATAATCAACTGATAGGGATGTTGGTTTTCATGTAGCACCACACCCTTTATCATTTGTTTAAAATTATAGTCTCCTCAAAACCATCTACGGAAGGAAATGTTTTAAACATTTTTTTTTTGGGGAGTAATAAATGGTCATGTTATTAAGTTGCATTTATCAACTAGCCGAATGTACCATTTAACAAATGTTTGCTTTCACTTTAGTATGAAAATGCTGGTTGGTTTCATAAGTGGATTACCCTATACAGTGTTATGCTTATTTATTTACTTTAACATTCTTACAATAGGCTAGCTGATATAGCCATAAGATAGTGTTCATAAAGAACCTTCACGCGAAACACGGATGTATATTAATATTACTATGAAATGGAAGTAATTATAATTTTACATATCGATAATAATATACTCATTGTTTGTAGTTAAGGTTAAGTAGGCTCAATATGAAATTTGCTACCCATATTTTCGTGCTGTAGATACAATATTTAACCCCACGATGATCGCTTTACTAAAGATATCTGCACCATCATAATAATGAAAGGAGGAGCATAACACATAAAAATGAGAGAGAAGATGAAATAGAGAAAACACCATGCTCAGAAGCAATTTTGCCATTTGGTATTCGTTTTCTCATGTTTTTCCTGACGAAACCATCAAATCTTGCTCAGTCAAATTTCAAAGCCCTCAAAGTGACTATTCCAGCCCTCTTACTTTGAACCATTTTGCTTTGTCAAACAATAAAAAAAATTAAAAGACAACAATTTTAGTCACGAGTAAGAATTCTACAAGTGTTGATTGGTGCCCAGAGTCCTCTTTGTTTTCTTGTTGAAGTTTTTTGATAATTTTTATGAGTTAGGTAAGTCAAAAGTCAAGTGCAATTAGCAACCGACACAAGAAAAGACAGTAAACCAATATACATATATATATATATATATATATAAGTCAAGCTTTATATGATCAAGGTGAGTTAATATATCATTGATAGTTACAAAACCTAAGTTGCTAGGTAAAACAATTAGCAGCAACTCATCAATGGCCAAAAAACAGTTGGCTCTTTCTTTGGGCATTTGGTCCTAGACATGCAACGTTAATAGCTTTTTTGGAGACCAAGGCCCGGCCAATTCCAAGACAATTTAGTAGCCTTGGCATCCAAACTAAATCCAACCTCTTGTGCCGCAGAAAATATAAAATTCGTTTTGATTACTATTTTATCACTTTCTTAGAATACGTCGAATGATGGAACAACGGAGCATGTTGACTTGAAAAATATATATATACAAATGAGAGAGAGAGAGAGAGAGAGAGAGAGAGAGAGAGAGAGAGAGAGCAGAAGGCCACTAAATAGAAAAGGACAAGAGTTAGTCCCGAACCTTGCACCAAAAACATAGAGATGGTGCCATTTTTATCAGCAAGAGAATACTGGTGCTTCTAGATTAAGAAACTTGTAGGCATTAATCGCCTTCGAACATCAATATTAGTGAATCGTGTTAGGCTGTTCTGCATCCAATCTAAAAGACACAAAAATGGGATAAAGTTGGTCATACATTAAGTTCACCAAATGATAGACAGTTTGGGAAGGATTGCTTTGACATCAATCGTGTGATCTCTCTCTCTCTCTCTCTCTCTAGAATTAACATGTGATGAAAGTAGATGACAAGTTCCCCTTTCCTTTGAGAAAAAATGATACTTCTCATAAAAAAATTTGCACGATCCGTATCATGAAAAATTTTGTCGCATGACTTTATCTCATCAAATAAATTATATGGATTGAAATGACAGATCTTGGACTAGAGCTCTACCAAATTTCATAGGACTGTAAAGTGTCTGACCACTTAATTGGTGCATTTGATTTTCAAATGTTAAACTAAACTGCGAGAATTAAAGTTTATTGAACCCTAATGAAACAACTTTCCTTTCCATACATTTTGCTTATGGGGTGAAAGTGAGAAGGGACCCACAACAAAACTTCAAAAATAAGTAGTGTATTGTGTAATGGGCCTATAAAGTACAAAATACATGTGAGTGATAATATACATGTCATTATAATTTGTACATACAAAGTGGGGATAGGATTCTAATTAACGCAACCAAGCACACCACAAGGGGATGAGCAGCTAGCCAAAGCCAGTCAAGCATGGATGACCCCAAGGGAAGAAGAGGGCCGTCCAGGATAGGAGAGAGAAAGAGGGAGAGGACAAGAGAGGGTCCCATCCGCCGCAGCACCACCTCCCACTTGCCCATTCCTCCCCACTTGTTTTCCTAGTATTAAAATTGTCACCCCCTCCCTCGCGTTTTAGATCAACCGAACTTGGTCAACTTTTCCCCTCTTAACCATGGTTAAGTCCTACCCAACCACCACAACACTAACTATCTAGAGTTACTGTCACAATACACAGTATTAAGGGTGACTGTCACATTATACAGCACATTATGCTTGACGTAATTTGACATTTCATTATATTAATGATATTTGTAAAAGTATTTACATGACTTAAATTTTAAATTTAAAAACTCATAAATATTTTGTATAATGTCAATGATTTTTCAAAAAGTATTATTTCTCTCTATACATGATATTACATGAATAAACTATCACATCATGTAAATTTGATGAGACGGTCACTCTAGATAATTTCTCCACCACTCCCTCCTAAAACTCAAAAATTCTATTTAGGTTTTAGACTCTTTTTTCTTTTGTTGGCATTATTGGCTTGTAAAACCCAAATAATTTTATTATGCCCCCTTTGAAAATCTTTTCGTAATTTCATACTTCTTCCATATTTTTTGTTAATCATCTAACTCTTTGTAATTTGAATATAACCTTATATTCGATCCTCTTTTTTCTTTATACTCTAAATACTTTACATTATTAAACCATTTTTTGATTTTTTAATTAATTATTTTTTAATACCTCTATAAACCGTTTGATATTTAAATATATTGAACTGTTCAAAAAGTAATATTTAAACATACTTATTATGAATATGGCATATTTTGTAGTATCTTCGGTGTTAAAAGAATTTAGTCATAAAACTAAATAAAAAAACAGTAAATGTGAAAACATATAATATAATAAAACCCTAAGTCATGACATTTATGTAATAAATAAGTTAACTACACTTTGCTTCCACTCAACAAAACTTTTGAATCCGCCACTACTTAACCCACAAATTCCAAACCCGACAAGAACAAAACCCGTAACCCCACCTCATCTACAAAAACCCATCTAAGTTCATTTACTCAAATCATATGTTTCATTTGTATCATGTCGTTTATACAACATTGAACATGCGACACACCCACGCGGCTTCAAGCCAATGTGCTACTAAACTTCATGAACATTCAGCATCCAAACTGTTTGAAAACATGTTTAGTAAAACATGTAAAGCGGCGCAGGACCTCGCCGTAATTTCTATCATTTTAAATCTTCAATTGCAATTCATAGTACTATTACTATAAAATATTTTCTCCTAAATTAGGAGTCTTTATAACTTTTATTTTTACTTTGTTCAATTTCATAAGAGTGATTACCTGATATTTATTCACACCCAAAAAAACATTGACTGATAGAAATGGTTGAATGTCCCTCAATTCGTTTCATATTTGTTATGAAAAACAAATTAGTCTTACTAATACTTCATTTCGGATACTCTGACTCTTTCACGCGCTCTAAAAACGCGTTTGTATATCCCTCAATCTTTTCATTTCACACAAACAAAAATAAATAGATTAAATAAATATTTTCGACTACATAATTTTTTTATTCATATATTAAAACTTTAAGGGTGTGAGAGAAATGACTGCATTTTGAGCCTTTGTCCTCCTCCTCCTCCTCCTCCTTCTTCTTCTTTTTCTTCTTCTTCTTCCATTCCTCGCGCGGCACTCAAATCCTCAGTGCAGTTTTGTTTTCTAGTATCTCTTCAAATCTAGAATTCAAGTTCCGGAGCTCTCTTTTTCTATTTTGTCCCCCTTTTACATCATCTTTTATTTTTCCCACTTGTTAAACTAAACAAATTGCAAAAACAGTTTTTAATCTTGCTTTTATTTTTTATAATTTTCTTTGTTTTCTGTTTCTTTTGATGTTGTTGTGGGCATGGCCGGTTTGGATTTAGGCACTGCTTCTCGTTACGTTCATCAGCTCCACCGCCCTGACTTGCACCTCCAGAGACAGCCTGAAAATGAAGACGACAATTCCGGCGGCCACCATGGACTTGAACTTGTCCCGGCAAACGCCGGTCCGGGTGATATCGTCGGCCGCCGGCCAAGAGGCCGACCAGCCGGGTCAAAGAACAAGCCTAAACCTCCTGTAATTATCACCAGAGAGAGTGCAAATACTCTCCGAGCTCATATTCTCGAGGTCGGCAATGGCTGTGACATTTTCGACTGCGTTGCCACGTACGCTCGCCGCCGGCAGCGTGGGATCTGCGTATTGAGTGGCAGCGGCACAGTGACTAATGTGAGTTTACGGCAGCCGGCGGCTGCAGGTTCGGTAGTAACACTACATGGAAGGTTCGAGATTTTATCGCTGTCGGGATCGTTTTTGCCGCCGCCTGCGCCGCCGGGTGCGACGAGCCTGACGATATTTTTGGCCGGAGGGCAAGGTCAGGTCGTCGGAGGGAACGTGGTGGGTGAGCTCACTGCTGCCGGGCCGGTGATTGTGATTGCGTCGTCTTTTACTAATGTTGCTTACGAGAGACTGCCGTTGGAGGAGGAGGAGGAGGAGGCACTTCAGATGGAGCCGCCGGTATCGCAGGCTTCCGGCGGTGGTGGTGATGGTTTTAACAACAATAACCCATTTCCTGACCCTTCTTCTGGCCTTCCCTTCTTCAATTTGCCTCTCAACATGCCTAATTGTCAGTTACCAGTTGACGGTTGGGCGGGAAACCCAGCTGGCCGGCCCCCATTCTGACGAGCAATCTCCGACAGGGTGAGAAGAAATTCCGGCGCTGTCAAAGCTAATCCAATTGGGTGCACGAAATAGGGTTCTTGAATCATAAAGGTCAGCAAATTAGTGTTACTACTAATCCTCATCATCATGGTCCTTCTATCCGCCATCTCGTGTTTTGTGGGGGTCTTTTTTTTTTTTCCTTTTTAATCTTCTTGGGTTTTTGGTATCTTTGATTTGTGGAAATAGCCTTCTTGTTGCCTTCATGGAACTCTATCCGTGTCAAGGTAATGGTTTGAGGATCCGGCTTTGGGGTTATTGTGTTTAGAAACTGGCATAGTCTCTATGGTAGCACTAACATATCAATTAGGTCTTTTTAGACCAAAGTGATATATATATATATATATATATATTATCTTCTTTACTAGCGTCGCTTCTGCAATCTCTCAGTTAGTAAATCTGCCTTTGTGTTTTTTGAGTTTTTTTCTCATGATACAATAACTAGCAAAATACTATTCTTTCAAAAAAATTTGTACACATTAAATTTCCTAACAGTGAGAGTTGTTGGTGCCTCGCAAACAGTAGTTACATTAATGTTTGAGCTGACTTTCTTGATCTTGTTTACATGCTCTCTCTCTCTCTCTCTCTCTCTCTCTCTCTCTCAACCTAGTCATTTGGAAAGACCAAGTTTTGCTGAAACCCGGGCAAACAACAGTAGTCTTTAGTTATGTTCTTCATATCCAAATAGTCCTATCTCAGTGAATATATATATATGAAGTAATGAAATCACATTTTATTATTTTCTTTTTCCTATGTACTGCTGCATCAGTCAAGTTCTTCGAGATAAATATAAGTTACCGTCTCTCAAATTCAATCACAATGCCAGAGATAACATTGTTATCTATGTTTCAAGTCATTTGACGACCTAGTTTTTGCTTCCTTCTTTAACATCTCTAGCACTATTAGTTAAAATAGTTAACCAAAATATTCTAAAAAATTACAATCGCTATTTTAGCTAGTAATTTTTTAATACGTTCTCTAACAAAGCTCCTTATTTTAACTAGTTTTTCATAAACTATTGTTTTTTTTTAACACACATTCTAAGAAAAAAAAAAGAAAAAAGGAAGAGAGAGAAAGGTATAGATTGAGAAAGAAACTATTATTTAAAGTTTAGAGAATTGAATAGTGGCTAACTACAATTGTAGAGCCAAAAGAGTATTAGCTATTTTAGCTACTAGAATAGCTAGTCTGTTGGAGACAAATTTTAAGCACTTGACTAGCTAAAATAGCTAATGGGTCAAGTTTAAAGAGCCTATTGGAGATGCTCGAATTAGTGTCAAGCTGAACATATTTAATCTGTTAACTTAATAAATAGCAATATTATTGACAATTAGAGCACTGGAACTAGAAGTGATGCCTTAACAACTTTGACCATCCACAAATGTTTTGCAAGGGGCATTTAACGTACACATCAAGGGAAGCAAAAATAGTGACAGATCTCTATTTTCTCTTTGTGAAGGTGATCAAGAAATTATCTTGTTTACTCGTCGCTTTCACGAATTTGTTCATTTATTTGTCGTACCCGATGCAAGGAGGTAGCTCTAATATTACACCTTAATAGCTTCTATTCCTTGTCTTAATCCAAAAAATTTCCCGGAAAAATTAGTCTATAGGGCTTTCACTTTATTAGATCCTCTGCTGTTTTGTGGGATAACCTTGATGTTTTGAGTTCATAAAGAGTGTAAGACTTCTTAACTAGTATTGTAGTTTGTTTCATATTAATTTATAGCTATTCCAATACTAGAGCAACATATTGGGGGATCACCTAGCTGGCTTTTTGTGCATAGGAAACGGTTTAGCAGAATGTTATCTAAAAAAAGAGTTCTATCATTCTATGTGTGGGATAGGTTTAGTAATCAAGATTATTATTGCTTGTTGCCACATCCATCTGAATTGGTGATCCTTATTTTCCTCACTGCTTTCTATGCCTCAACATACCGCCATTTTTCCTTGCTTTTGGCTTCAACCAAACGAATAACAAAGAGTTTCTAAAACAATACATTTGTATATATATATTCAAGGGAAGATGAACTGACAAGAAAATAAAACAAAGTGCAGATTGATGATCAACTGTCTACTGGTGCTCCTTAAATCACAGCGATGGTCAAATTGATCTTCGTGGTGTTGATGGAAATGGTATTTACAGTTAATGCTAGAAAATGCTAGCGGGTACTCTTATCTTCTCTAAGTAATCATAAACAGTTTCACCGATCAAGAAGGTTGCTCATGAACAATAGACGTTAAGTATTCTAATTCTAATGTCAAATAGCTTTATTCTCTACTTGAAATATTAATTGTGTGCTGAGGGGCCTGGGAATGTATTAACAAAATTTCTATTTGCATCTAGTCAGATCCTCACTGCGCTTTTGATGAAACAAATCCTCCTAGCTAGCCCCATTTATTTGCACACGATTGCGTCATATTCCTCTAAATCGATGCATATGAATATAGGGAGTATGCTTAGCCTAATTCTTTCTTCAGACTTTATAGGGAAATGCTTAGATTCAGGTTAATTTGCATGATAGCATGGCGGGAGCTTATTAGGTTGTGAAGAATAACTATTATTCTCTGAAATAAGAGAAGAATATAAAGTTGTCTGCTCTATATATAACATGTTTAGAACTGTAGCTAGCAAGTAGATGGTTGTTACATATAACATAAAGTTTGTATGTATACAAATTATGAGCGCCTTCATTCAATAATTGAAGGAAATTGGAACAAATTTAGGTCCTGATTTATCGGTTCTGGATCCAGTATACACATGGCCATTCTTTAGAAATCAATTCTAGTTTTGGATTTTTAGGCTCAAGCAAGCAAATGGCCATGTATATCAATTATTCACATATTTATAATGTCGAAACTGTTGCATAATTGGGATTGAAGGAGCTAGGAGTACTTTTCAAGGAGTTCATCAACTACCAGAAAGGTACAGATTCTTGCTTATCCCTAAAGTGGATATATGTGTGTGTTTCAAAGCGTTCTGAACTTTGTTTCCCATAATATGTAACTGATAATGATGGAGATGGCGGTGATGAAAAAATGAAGATAACAATGATGTTTGTGTGTGTAATGAATGAGAGAGAGAGAGAGAGATTATCAATTAATGGAGGGTAGTCAGTGTATAAGGACCTTACCTTGCCAACTGAAAATAAAAAACACAAGTGTGCACGAATTACTAATAAGAAAATTGGATTGAAATAAGGATTGACAAAGTTTCATGCGTCGTTACAATATGCCTGTGTGGGTTCTAAGCTGTCACCTAAAAGATTGGTTTGAACATGGAAGTGATTATCAGATTAGCTCAAGAACACAGTTCTCTATTCTTCTCCATCCACATATCCCTCAGAATTTTCATTAAATCAAAACATATTTTATGAGTATATGTTTGATACTATTCCACTGTGATAGATATAGCTTCAATAGGTTGGTTCATTGGATAAAAACTCGGATTTACTCAATTAATGCTTAAGTTTGAGTCTCTATAGTTGATTGGTGGGGTTATACCTACTTTTCATCATCCAGAACACGCAATAGAATATAAGTTTCGAGCCCGACGTAAGTATAGTAGAATCTCCCCTAGATGATTGTATGGGATTAATTCATGGAGTAACCTATCTACATATCTATTTTATTTATTAAATATATATATATATATATAACGGCAATAATAATGATGGCAACAAATTTTGTAATATGCTTGTCTGCGCTACTCATGGTGTGCTGGTAGCTGATTGACAAGAAGTTTTCATTAAATTATGCTAGATGATATCTCGTCATTCTTAATTAAGATAATGGGTACGAGACTTATTTAATATGCCTCTAAGTTGTATTTAAAAGATCCAATTGTATCGTCATGCATTTTGTAGTCAACCATCATTTAAGTAATGCACATGAGTTAAGCGTGGTAAGTGTCCTTGGGTTATAATCCAATACCAGATTTGCTTTGTGATGGCACCAAGTTTCTCAATCTTGGTCTCAACCAACCCAAGTGTTTACACACACACACAAGTAATTGAGTGTCTAGAACACACCCCAAAGATTACACGGGCCAACCTAACCTTTCTTAAGCACTAACTTAGAAAGGGAACACTCACGAGTACTAGACAGAACAACCCTCTACCTTAGACTCGAAAATGCCATGCCAATATATAAGCTACAACTAAAAACGTGGATAAAGCATTACAAGAGATCATGGGATCATGGAGATGACCCATGATCTTGCAGTTGACACCCCCAATTGCCCTAAGGCTGTGCTGGCTCAATATAAAGCTAGTAACGCATAGAATCATATAACTACAAGCAGTTGCTTGTTTGCTACCTGGTTTCCATGCGACACATGTCCATAAATTTCAACACATATGCAAAGCTCAGTAACCGCCAATAACCAACTGACATTGACCCAGTCAAGCCAATTTCGTGATTCTTCCCCCAACTCCAACACTTGACTGATTCCAGCATACATTTCTCACAAGCCAGCTACAACTCAAACATTCATGCCTCAATATGGTTTTGGGCCTTCACATGCATCATCACCACTAACTTGTTAATGGGACAAGTGCTAACACCAACTAGCACTACCAAATCACCTTGTGAAGACATGCCTCCCTCATGCCTTAGCTTCCTCACTTAGCTTAAGTGCAAGGTGCCACCCTTAGCCAAGTTTAGCACACTTGAGAAATCAAAGTGCTAACAAACCACCCCCACTAGAAGAGACCAACGTCCTCGTAGGTAAAGTCTGTAGATGCTCCTCCACTTGCTTCTCGAATTGCCATAGAGTTTCTGCTTTCTCCCAGCTTGCCTCTGAGATTGGCTAGTTCTCCCATTGCACCAAATAGGAGGTTCTCCTGTTTTTCTTGCTTTGCCCCTCCATCTTATGATCCAGAATCTTCAAAACCCCTTGGTCGAACTGTTTCTGAATTACCGGAGGTGCCCGTTTAGCTTGTTTCCTCCCAAAGTTATCAAGTCTTCATGAAACAATTTCAAGAAACTCATGTGAAACGTGGGATGAACTTTTAACTTGTCTGGCAACTTCAACCAATAAGCAACATTCCCCACTCTCTTCATCACCTCAAATGGACCATCATACCACAGAATCAAGCCACGATGCCAAGTCTTGCTACTGATCTTCTTCCAGATTTGGGGAGTAATATTCAGCATAACTTGATCCCCAACCTAAAATTCTAGAGGCCTCCTCCCTTGATCAGCATATTTCTTTATACGCTTAGCTGCTTTTGTTAAGCTGTCCCTTGCTTCCTCTAGCAACTCTTGTTTTGCTCTAGCAAACCTGTACGCAGCAAGGCACCTTTCGCCTGTACGAGTTCTTGCCACTTCGTGAGGAGTAAGTGACTGTTGGCCCGTTGCCAACTCAAACGGACTCAAGCCAGTTGATACCGTCTTATGCAGATTATAGCAAAACTGTGCGCTATCTAGCAAATCCACCGAGTTCCTCTGGCTTCTGTAACATAGTGTCTCAAGGACTCCCCCAACAGCCCATCAATCCTCTCAGTCTATCCATCAATCTGTGGATGATTTGTTGTGGAGAATTTCAGCTCAGAACCCATCAAACCGAATAGGACTGTCCAAAATCATTTAGTAAACCGTATATCCCAATCACTCACAATGCCGTCGAGTAATCTGAAGTACTTCACCACATTCTTGTAAAACAACTTAGCAGCAATTTCAGCAGAACATTCATGTGGTGCAGGAATAAATACAGCTTATTTGGAGAAACGATCAGCAATGACAAAGATAGAGCGCATACCATCCACCTTAGGCAAACCATAGATGAAATCCATAGATATTTCAACCCATGGCTTCTCAGAAACTTGCAGAGGCTACAATAACCCCACATCCTTCTTACGCTCTGTCTTGTCTTGCTGACACACCAAGCAAGTCTTAACATAGGCCTATATGTCATCCTCCATTTTCAGCCAATAATAAGACCTAGCCAACAAGGCCAACATGCGCTGCTTTCCCAGATGGCCAACCCACTTTGAATCATGTGTTTCTCTAAGCAACATCTGCCTTAATCCCCCAAGCACGGGGACATATAACCTATCTCCTTTGGCATGAAGAAGGTCGTCCTCAAGCCAATACTTACAAATAGTGCCATTCTCAACTTACTTGATCAACTTCTGATATTCAGCATCTGTTTTGGCATTCTCCCAAATTTTGTCTGTCAAATTTGACTCAATCACTGCGATGGCAGCAACATACTCTTACACCTCCTTGTGACTAAGAGCATCAGCCACCTAATTGGGTCGCCCTAGCTTGTGCTTCCACTCAAAGTCATATTCCTCCACGTATTCTTGCCAACAAGCTTGCCTCGGTGAAAGCTTCTTTTGCACCTTAAAAAAGGTGTTAGCAACATTATTCGTCAATACCAGAAACTTAGTCCCGAGCAAGTACACCTACAAGTGACCAAATAGCGTATCACCGCTGTCATCTCCTTCTCATGAGTAGAATATTTTCGCTCTGTTTCATTCAACTTTTGACTTTCAAAGGCAACTGGATGGTCCTCCTGAACTAGCACTCCCCCAATTGCCTTGTCTGAAGCATCAGTACGAATTTTGAATGGCAACTTAAAGTTGGGGAAACACAGCACCGGCTCACTTGCCACCGCAACTTTAAGCTTCTCAAATGCATCAGCATAGCCAGCATCCTCGCACCAGCTATGTTCCTTCTTGAGCAATTCTGTCAAAGTTGCTGCTTTCTTTGAGTAGTTATGGATAAATTTCCTGTAATAATTAGCCAATCCCAAGAAAGAATGTAATTCCGACACTTTGGTAGGCGGTGTCCAATCCAGAATGGCTTGAACTTTCTACCTATCCATTTTACAATGCCCCTTACTGATTACATGGCACAAGAACTTAATCTCTTTCTGGCCAAACTCACGCTTCTCTATTTTCACAAACAAGTTATGCTGCCTAAGTCTAGACAACACATCTCTTAGGTGAGATAAGTGATCCTCCAACGACTCACTATAAATAATAATGTCATCAAGTACACAACTACATATTTATCTACACAATCGGAGAAAACTTCATTCATCAAATTACAGAATGTTGCAAGAGCATTGGTAAGACCAAATGGCTTGACTAAGAACTCAAAAGAACCATATTGAGTCAGGCATGTAGTCTTTGCCTCGTCACCCTCAGCAATTCGTACTTGCCAGTAGGCCGAACGCAGATCCAACTTTGTGAAGTAAGTTACTTTGTATAATCAGTCAAACAAATTAATCACTAGTGGGACTGGATACTTGTTCTTTACCGTGACCTTATTTAACGCCTGGTAATCCACGCACATACGCAAAGACCCATCCTGCTTCTTTTGGAACAGAACCGGAGCACCGTATGGAACTTTTGAGGGCTCCATCAAGCTAGCATCAAGCAATTCCGTCAATTGCTTACTCAATTCAGCCAACTCCAAAGGGGACATCAGATAAGGAGCTTTGCAAGAGGTTTAACACCTGGTTGTAATTCAATTTGATGATTTGTAGCACGTCTAGGAGGGAGTCTAGGAGGGAGGGCCTTAGGCAATTCAGGAGGCATAACATCCTTCAATTCCTTCAACAACCCAGCCGCTGCATCTGGGACTTCGACTTGCACATCAGGCTTGGTCTCAATCAACGCAGCAAGGTAAGTCACATCTCCCTTCCTTAACCCTTTTTGTACTTAAATTGCTGATAACCAACCACTCGTTCCTACTCTGGCCCGTTTATCCACCATGTGCCGCGACATAAAACAAGGTTGTTTTTCATCAGCAATTAGGATCCCACCAAGATGTGGCATTACGGCCACTTTTGCCACCTTAAAGAACTCATTTCCTCAGATTAGCTCAAAGTCATCAAGTGGATACACCATCAGATCCACTTTGCCGCTCCAATCTCCAATTTTCAACAAGATGTCACTCGTTGTTCCATGCACAGCCTGTGCATTGGAATTCACTGTTTTAATCCGACTAGGACTTTCAACAACTTTGAAACCAAGCGACTTAGCCAACCTGTCTGGAAAAAAAATTGTATGTAGCCCCAGTATCTACCATGGCCAACACATCCGTATTACAAAGCGACACTTTGATGTACATCAAACCTAATCTTTATGAAGTAGGCTCCTTATTTGCATGAATCACGTTCAGCAATTGCAAAGGATTGACTTGAAGGTGATCATCCAAGTCTGATTCGCCACCTTTCCCATCATTCACGTAAATATCATTAAGTTTTTCACACTTTCGAAAATCCTTTGCCCAATAAGGCCTTTCACAAATGAAACAACCCATGTTAAAGTTCCCTTTGTCTTTCTATTTGTAATTCACCCCTAATTTGGATTTCTGACCCTTGACCCATTTCTTTGAACCAACCTTCTTGTCATCCTTCTTCTTGTTCTTGTCTTTTAATTTCGAACTGCTAGATTAAGAAGAATTGGACTTGTTAGTCATTTTGAAATCCGCCAACCCATCAGCAGTAGCAACAGCTGTAGGAAAATCTTTGACCCCCAACCTTCGTAGTTCCAACTAAGCCCAATTTTGCAAACTAGACATAAAATTGAAGAACTTATCTTCTTCCGACATGTTCTTGATGTCCAACATCAATGAATTGAATTCCTTCACATAATCACACTGTACCTGTGTGCGTCAATCGCTTCAGAGATTCCTTTGCAAGCCACGAAGAATTGCAAGGAAGGAATTTATCCTTCAACTCCTTTTTCAGCACCTCCTACATCTTAATCTTTGGACGCACAGTGTCCTCAGATCGAGTTCTCCACCAGAGTTTTGCATTTACAGTGAAATACATCGCAGTAATTGTCACTTGTTCTCCCAATTGAACATGAGCAACAGAGAAGTACTGCTCCATGTCCCAAAGGAAGTTCTCCAACTTCTTAGCATTCAGGGCACCACCGAAAGCCTTTGGCTTGGGAACTTTCATGTTCACACTAGTCTCGAATCCGTCTGAACGACCAAGAAAGGCCCTCTTCACGACCTGCAATTCTGACTCCAAGCTGGAAACTCTCTCCTTCATGACGTCTGAAAGTTGAAGCATATCCGTAACCACCTTTGTGATCTCGGTTTCAATTTGAGCGACGTGTGATTCGTGATCAATTTTCTGATTCTCAACCGAATTAAACACGACCTCCAAATGTTCAACCAAGGTGACTTCCTTATCAGATTCATTAATACCAGCAAGCTTTTCCAATTGTGAAACTCGTTCCCGCACCGCATCAAGTGCACGCACCGCGTCAAGTGCAGCATCCGCAGCCATTACTCCAACCAAAGGTCTAATACCAAATTGTTATGGGGTTATAAACCAACACCAAATTTGCTCCGTGATGGCACCAAGTTTCTTAAACTTGGTCTCAGCCAATCCAAGTGTTTACACACACACACACACACACACAAGTAATTGAGCGTCTAGAACACACCCCAAAGATTATAGGCACTAACCCAACCTTTCTTAAGCACCAACTTACAAAGGAACACTCAAGAGTACTAGACAGAAAAACCCTCTGCCTTAGACTTGAAAATGCCATACTGATATATAGGCTACAACTGAAAACATGGGTAAAGCATTACAAGAGATCATGGGATCATGGAGATGACCCATGATATTGCAGTTGACACCCCCAACTGCCCTAGGGCTTTGCTGGCTCAATACAAAGCTACCAGCACATAGAATCATATAACTGCAAGTAGTTGCTTATTTGCTACCTGGTTTTCATGCGACACCTGTCCACAAAATTCCAGCACATGTGCAAAGCTCAGTAATTGCTAATAACCAATTGACATTAACCCAGTCAAGCCAATTTCGTGATTCTTCCCCTACCTCCAACACTTAATCGATTCCAGCATACATTTCTCACAAGCCAGCTGCAACTTAAACTTCCATGCCTCAATATGGTTTTGGGCGTTCACGTGCATCATCACCACTAACTTGTTAACGGGACAAGTGCAACACCAACTAGCACTACTGAATCACCTTGTGAAGACATGCCTCCCTCATGCCTTAGCTTCCTCACTTAGCTTGTGTGCAAGGTGCCACCCTTAGCCAAGTGTAGCACACTTGAGAAATCAAGGTGCTAACAATAAGCTAGCATTCATACTAAGTATGAGGTCTTAAGTTTGATTCCTTCCCGCTCCTCCTTACGCTCAGCAAACATTCATGCACTATTTGATATTTACCTAATTCATATGAACGATAGTCTTACACAAGTTCAAAGGAGAAGTCAATAGATCTAGACGAGAGAGAGAGAGAGAGAGAGAGAGAGAGAGAGAGAGAGACATAATAAATGTATATACGTCCTCATTGGTATGGGCTCATTTGCCATCTTGGTGGTTGGCTATCACACAGTGCGATAACTATTGTGATTTCACTATTCATGATTGGTTTCACGTGAGGCAGCCAATACTCATATTGTGATTGGAGTCACATGCAATAATTTTTTATTGATGGTAAGGCTGAACACCAAAACTTCGTGATAAAATGGGATATCAGAGAAGAACAAATGATGTCTACCAATTTCACTGGTGTATAGTACTTTATATATGTAAGGATTGATAAAACTTGGACCAGCCCAATTCGCACTAAAGTGCACTGTGGTTTGCATTCTCAAGAAGTTGGATTGTGTTTGGTCTGAAATTGTTGGGTGGGGCTTGGTTGTGCTGCATCCCCATCTTTATTGTTTATTTTGTTTTGTTTTTTTATTTTGTTTATTTTCCTGCTTAAGTTCTTGTGGGCTATCACAAAAGTTCCGAGTTTTCCATTGCCCAAAAAGTGAAATGTGAGAAGCAACTCCTTTGTGGACCATATGATAATACTTAATTCCTAACAAATTTATTGCTTTTTGGCCTTTTGAAACAAAATGCCCTTCTTAATTACCAGCTTTAATCTTTAATTGAATTGCCAAATGGAAGAGAATCCAGATCTTCTACCTCTTTAGTGTGCCTCTTTTTTTGTCCCCTTAGTTTTATTGGTCCACATCATTAATGCAATAACTATGAAAATTTATTACTAAGGAAACTTTTCTTTTCACGTATTTTTGTATTTATTACATTGATGATGTGGACCAATGATATTGATGGGGCAAAAAAGGAGACATACTAAAAAGACAGATGATTTAGGTTCGATAGAAGAAACTATTGATAATGAATCCACTGTTCTAGCTATTTTTTCTAGGCTAAGAATTCAAAATGCTTGCATTTGACTTAATCCAATATTATTATGATAATGTACTCCACTGTATAATTTAACCTAAAAAATAGTTACCATTTGAATTTGAAGCATAAAAATGTACCGGAATAAGTTTAGAGATCAGCTCGTAAATGGATCTTTGGGCTTTCAGCCACCTAATTTACCAAAAAGTTAGACATCAAGCTGGACCAACCCGCAAATTGAGAAAGTGCAAACCTAAGGAATCATTAACATAAAATTAAGCCCAGCCCTTGTTGACATACATGCTCAAACCAAAGATTCTATCCAAGTCCACTCATGCCAAATTTTACTTGGACACTGTTTGGAGACAGGGCAGGGGTTTACGTGTGGATGAATATGTGGATATATTTTATTGACTTATGATACCACATGATATCACTCTCAAATTCGGTGCCAAAAATTCAAATTCCTTATTACCTTGCTCCCAAAAATATTCGTTTAGAAAAATGCTACACATTAGTATGGAGCTGCACATACCCTGACCAAGCATGGCCACCAACAAGCATAAGCAGGGAAAAGGACTACTCTCTCTCTCTCTCTCTCTCTCTCTCTCTCTCTCTCTCTGCAGATTACCATTTCAGTTGGATGTTTAGATGTCACTAAATGTGGCTCTCTCCAGTGGCGGACACAGGCTAGGGTCGGCGGGACCTCCCAAACACTCAAAATTCGCATTATTTCTTATACTTTTTAAAGTATTTATATTAAAATATTTTGTGTTGGCCCTTAAAATTTAAAAATTTTACCTTCACACCCTCGTCAAAATTCATGCGTTCACCACAGGCTCTCTCTCAATTACTCTTTGGAATTGAAATCTCAAATGGTAGTTTAACCCTCGAGTCTTCAGTGTAATTGCTAGGCTCATACCAAATGGTTCTAAAATGTCATGCCTACATTCGAACACTGAAAAAAAAATGCTAATTAGCACCCAAAAAAAAAACAACACTGAAAAAAAAAAATGCTAATTAGCACCCAAAAAAAAAAAACACCGAAAAATTGAAATCGTGATAAAAATTACAGACCAGAAAGAATTATGAAAATAGCAGCAAAAAGAGACAGTACTATAAGAAAAAGAAAGCAATAAAACTGTATCTGATGAATATATATTCGTTATAAGATCCATAAATATACGTTGATACCATATTTATATATTTCTTATTATTAACTCTAATTATCTTGAGCGTAAAAGTCAATAACCTCTTCGAGGTTGAGCTGCAACAACGACGAACAGTCATTTTGTATCAACCACAACATGTGCTCAAACAAAATAGCATCCACATCCACAAATATTACTCTCTTCCTACTGTTTATATCAACTCTTCCCTTCTTGTCCTTCTTCAGCGTATCGATTAAAACCCGAAACTGGTTTTCTTCTAGAACAAAAGGGTCAACCAAGAACTCTCTTTTCTCCTTCCCCACCACCACGGTCACCGGATCATCGGACTCGCCAAAAACGTCTTCCGATAGAGGCCGGTAGCCTAGCCGCCTTTTTAAGATTGAAATCGGCAAAACTAAGCAGTCCATTGATTGGAAACTTTCTGCCAAGACTGTGAAAAGGCTCAGAAATGGTCACTTGATCACGAGATTATATATATATATATACATATATACGTAAATATAGAAGCTTGTAAGTATGGATGTTCTATGTAGGTTTCTTGGGTATTTGGACTATGCTTGTCTATTGGGATTGCTTGTTTGGGAGGGAAAGCGAAGGTTCATATATATGAGGTAGAGCTAGTTGGTTTGTGGTCGAATTGGCCTTCCAACGGCTAATAAGGGAGTGTGTAGTGTACACAACAAAGCAAAGTATTTCTGTGTATAGGTATTAGTCCACGTCTATATGGTATTGCTGGCAAGAGAGCAGTTGGGGAGAGAGAGAGAGAGAGAGAAATCTCTTGGAAAGAGGGATTGGAAGAGGACAAATGGTTGGAAGAAAATAACGTCTTTATCTGACGTTAGTGTCTAATCCCAGAATTTACAATTATGTATTCTACCTACCAAGGAAAATAGTTAACTTGTATTGTGGACTCAATCAAAATGGCCCAAGAAAATGGCTTCTTTTCTTTATATACGTCAAATTTTACTGAAATTCAATTATGATTATTGTGATGTCAAAATTACTCTAGTTGGATAACTTTTTACTATTCTAAAGTGCACATCTCCACATTTTCTTGGTTCAAAATTTCTCTTTTTAGATAATTTTTTATTATTTTAAACTGTACATTTTCAAGTTGTCTCATGCAAGAACTCAGTTTTATCTATTAAACGGGTATTTGGATGATGACTTTTTTAATAACTTATGACTTAAACTTATAATTGTTTTAAACTGTGTTTAACTCTCGTTAAAAAAATTAACTTTTAGACCTAGTTTACGCTTGAAAAATCTACTTGAATAAGTTACTTTTTAAAATTAACTTATGACTTATGTCTTTTTTAAAAAACAATTCAAACACCCCCTAAAATAACTCCCAAAGTAGTTGAGTATTTCCTTTTGTAACGACTCCACATAAAGTTTTTAAAATTTTTCTCCTTAAGGTTTTACACACTTTACTAGGTAAGATGAAATAGAAATATCTCGGTGGTAATCCGATACTTTGCATCTCACACATGCACATGTGCACATATCTCGTAGGCGAGTTATATGGTGCCTACATGTGTGACTAAAATCATGTGGTTGTTACTATTCTTCTTTTCTGAAAATAGTCCTTACTATCAATTTTTAACAATCATAATTGTCAAATTTAATCTAAAAAACGTAACCCTTCTAAATGGCAATTTAGCACCTATTGCAATTTACAAAAACTGATTCTTAGATAAATTAATTCTGAATTATGTGTTTATTTTTTCACTTTCTTAGTCTTAATACATTTTCATTTTGAGAAGTTCTGAAGGAAATCTATAAAGATTGTTGTCTACCTATTTTAATGCATTTTTGTTATATTCTAAAAGTGATTCGCCTGCAACATGCATCAATATAGTAAGAGTGAATATTATTTTAAAGATAGTGTCATTTTGATAGAGCTCAAAGCTTACAACAATACTTTCTTTAATCTAAGGCCACGTAGAGTGAGGACAATAATTTTTTTTCATTAGCTACCATTAGGCTTAGGGCACATCTGGGCTAAGACTTTTTTTATTTTATCAAGACCGTATAATAATGCCATCGAACGGGGTGCTTTTTTCCCCCTAAAATAATATTTTATACTAAGCATAGTAATAACCCATTTAGAGTTTATACAATTCATGGTAATTAATACATTTCAAGAATAAAATTATACTTTTAAAATTAAAAAAATAATGAAAATTTTATTTCCAAAGATACTAATATAGGTGGATTAAAAGGTATAGTAAGTGGGTAGTCTTGTCACCCATTTTATGAAGAGATTGATTCATGTGATCAACCTCACATTACCGTGTAATAGTAAACAATATTTGTCATTGCGTCAAGTCATGATTTGAATAAAATATTTCAGATTTCCATCAATGTTTGATTTACTCATGATCTTTGGTTTGTAAATTTTTGATAAATTGTATTTAGTCCTCCTTTTAGCAAATTCCATTGTAGGATAAAAGAAAATTTTTCAGCAAAATATTCAGCAACTCCATGCAATTTGATGTTTTGAAACACACAACTCTCTTTTAAATTTTCTCTCCAAGCTCAAGACATGAAAGGAAAACAGCTTTAACCTATTATCTAAGTCTTATGGAAGAAACTCATTCATCTATAGGCCTTTTTGACTTTTAACCAACTATTTTCTTGAATTTGTGTAAGGGCCATCATCTTCACAAGTTAAGTAAATTTCTTGTGTCACATAAATAAAGACCAAAAGAATATGGAGAGGAGATCGAACTTGAAATCTTATATTTAACATAACATATAGGTTTAATTGGACCTTGTGCATTCGTACCTATAGTTGCACGGAAACTCGTTTTAGAGGCGGAAACACATTTTTCCGAAAAGGCATTTTTAGGACGGGCATGAAACTTGTTTAAAAAATTTGAAAAAATGTTTCAGAAACGCGAAAAAAACGTTTTGAAAACTCTTGAGAAACATTTGGAAAACTCTTAGAAAACTCTTGGAATACTTAACGAAAATTCTTGAAAAATTTAGAAGAAACTCTTGAGAAACGCTTTGAAAACTTAACTTAAAATATTAATTTTTATACATTTTTTTCCTTAAGTTCTAACTAAGTATCTATAAAATTATTTGTATAGGTTTTCACTAAGTTTTCCAAAGATCTCTAGTAAGTTTTTCCAAAGTTTCTATTAAGTTTCCCAAAGGTCTCTACTAAATTTTTTGAAAGTCTTCTTTGAATTTCGAAAAAGTTTCTTGTTAAGTTTTTCAATCGTTTCCCGCTTTCCGTTTTCTCTTATATTTTTTAGCCATATTTTCTGTTTTCATTTCTCCTAACGTTTCTCGTTTCACTTTTCATTTTGATAACTATGTTCCTACCTTCACCTAACTAGTGCTTAAAATGGCCTTAGCACTTCAAAATAATTCAAATGTAACTAAAGGTGACGAGAGCTCTTTTTTATTTGTCAACCAACGACCTAAGAATGGCATGGGTACGACTCTAGCAGATCCAATTGAGGAGGATTGATGGTTTTAAATAGAAAATCACTGCAAAAATTATTATATGTAATTGTCACGATCATTTAACATTCACATTTAAGTAGGGGGTCTCATTCACATTTAAGTAGGGGGTGAGACGGCAGCATTTTAGTCATATTTCTGGAAAGGCTTAATGTTATAAACAAAGTGTTTGTTTAAACTTTAAACAATAAAAATTGGTTGTGGTGTCCATATTTGTCAATTCATTTTTTTATTTTTATTCATTTTTTTTTTTAAAAAATTCAAATTCTTGTCAATCCTTTACATTTCTTTTTTCATAAAAAATTCAAATTCCAAGTAAAACTTGAGTACTCCATGAATCTTGGTTATGATCATGAATTAGGACTGAGACGTGAGCCATGGGCCCATGGTGAATAAATCTTTTCCAATCAGGGTAGGTAAATCTCCGATAGTTTAAAAACTTCACCAATTTTAAAATATATTTAGATTCAACTTATTTATCTACTTTATTTTTTTTAATGATACATATAAACTTATCTAGTATCTGAAAATTAACTAGTTTTAAGATGTATTCAAGTTTTGCTTGTTTATTTAACAAAATG
Source organism: Euryodendron excelsum (assembly GCA_033060915.1). NCBI lineage: Eukaryota > Viridiplantae > Streptophyta > Magnoliopsida > Ericales > Pentaphylacaceae > Euryodendron > Euryodendron excelsum. The sequence goes on along the minus strand of CM065378.1, from coordinate 26,772,624 downwards.
ATCTTGAACGAGCTTTTAACAGTCTAAACACGGGTCGAGCTCAATGCATACGCGCCAATGGAAATTGTCATTCTGTTCTACGCATTGCACGCAACCATACCAATGCCATCGTGGATTTTTTTGAAACAAATCACTCGAAGTAATACATAGGTGAAAGGTTCTGAGAAAAGAGAAATGTGAATTAGGCATTGTTTTAGTCCGAGAGTAAAGGGAGAAAAAGGAAAATCATAAATATGAAATTTTTCAGCCTACATGAAAAAGAAAAAGAGCTCCTATAAATTGCTGGGTTAGCCTTTGCAATCAACCTCTGACCTCTCCAAAACAGGGAGGGGCATCCACTGAGTCAAATACTCCAAAAAAATGTACCATCAATTGGAGTTTGCCCAGCCCATGTTTGAATACATGGGCATACTATGAGCAGGTTGGCTAGCATTACTGTAAGGTGCCGAAAGCCCGTTGAAAGGACTGCTACCATTCTCATGAGACGACTCACTTGAGGGCCCTTGGGAGGGAGGACTTGCTGCTGCTGCAAGTGATGTGCCAAAATTCAAGATGTTGGGTAATGGCGCCGAAGAAGGCCCGGGTTTTGGTTTTTTCCCATCTGCTATGAAGCTTCCCACAATGACCTGGTAGTGGATTAAACATGTTCACATTTACGCTAAAGAACAATAACTAGATCCATAACTATGAACGCATCAGACATATATTGGAACCCATTAGGCAACTTAACAAGTCCACCTTGCTTCTGAAATGCAGATGGGTACATAATGTGCTCAATTTGACACACACACACACACACACACGTGTTTCTGTGTGAGAAACACACACAACACAACCAACCGAGAAGGAAGATAGGAAAATATAGGCAGAACCGATACCTGTACCGGTGTAGCTGCCATTAGCATTCCTGCAACTCCACCACCTAAAACCCGCCCATCTGAACCTGCCAAGGACACACTCAGGCCACCTGTTCTGCTGCGGCTAACATTACTTTCTGACAGCAAGAAGGAACCTGATAAAGAGATAATTTCAAATCGGCCCTGCAAGAAAAATTCTTACCATTATGCATAAGCAAAGAGGGAAAGCACATCCTTTTTTGAAAAAAAAAAAATATATATATATATATATATAAAGGCGATAAAAAAAAACAAACAAATTCAACTTGATTACTCTGAAGTAAATTCACATTAGAAATGTAAAATAGAGCTAGATGACTTAGTGATTGGCATGAGGTCCAAAGTCTCAGATTTATGCTTCTACAAAGGGCATCTTTTTGTTTTGCTTTGGACATGATGGCGTCCTCTCCAACCAAGCAATGGCCATGGCATCACAAATGGAACTTTCCATCTAATTTTGTCTTTAGTAGCCTTTCGGTGCCCAAGTGGGCATAGTTCCAACGTCTAGTTAGATCCTCATTATAGAGATATCCTTCGGAAAACTCTATTTATTCTAGTGTGGATGGCAGGCAGGCCTATATTTCTTGGTTTTAATGGGACTCCTTACAAGCTTTGTTTCTCTCTACTATTGCCTAAAAATAATCAAGTTATTAACATGGATGAAACCAAGAAATAATCCCTAACGTGCGAAATTATAGAAGATCTCCTTTAAGATCAAACAATTCCATCGGAATCCAATTTATGTGAATAAAGCTGGTTAGGAATGTAATTGGTCCACTCCTCCCAGAACACCTGCCACACTATGTAGCCTCTCATAGACACACACCAATTATTCAAACCCATGGTTCATAAAATATTCAAATTACACCAAACCGAGCCAAACAACAGAGAATTCATTTTCGTTTTGACTGTACTCACAATGTTCCTGGTCTAGATTTAAAAACTTAAAGCAGACCCAAAATGAAATTAATTTAATGGTAGAACACTCTAAACCAAATCAAGCAACCCTAGCCAAGGTATGCTATTTATGCCCTTTACACACATCCTCTTCCCCATTAAACACCTCGACCAGCAGCAAGCAACTCTAATCTCTCAAACATTTTGCATGTGTCCCACCCATATCAATTGAAACTTTCAATACATAACCCAATTAAGATCTCAAATTCAGGAACTATAGGTGCTTTTCAACCTCAATATTCTCAAGACCCCCAACATTCTACTCCACAAGGTACCTTTAAATACGACTAACAAAGCTACAGAAACTATGAAAAAGAAAAGGGCAATTGCCTCAGAAGATGAAATGATAAAGCTACAACACCCAACAAAATTTTTTTTGTTGAAATCAAACTAGTGTTTAAGATGCAACACAAGCCCCTGCATGCAAATCAAAATTCTAGAGACATTGAACACCATTAATTAACTTACAACCTACTGACAGCTCTCTCATACAGAAGAATAACCAATTTAATTACATGTACATAAGTGGACTCTGAATTTGTTTGGATGTTCATCAAGTTCAGATCTGTCCAGTTTTCGTTATTGGTTAAATGAGTGCCCACCAGTGGTGGATTTATTTCACTAGTCTTCTTCCTCACCCATGGGCAACTAAATAAATTTTAATCACAATGATAAAGTAATGATGATGATAACCAACAACAAAGACGAAGATGATGCGATGATAAGACTAGGTATCAACAAATCAAAACTCTTAAAACCAAGTTATATAACCCAATCCCCCCCCCCCCCCCCCCCCCCCCAAAAAAAAATAATAATAGTAAAAATAAATAAATAAAAACACAAAAAAAAAAATATTAATTATCTATAATTAAAATATGGGCTCCCTTTCTCAGCAATTTCTATACTTCAGAATCAGATTCCTACGCCACAATGTAGAAATTAATCCTGTGAATAAGCGAAACAGAATCACAGAAGTGTCCGCATTCAAGTCCTTGCTATCAACAATCTATCAGACTCGAGAATATTATTGTTGGATAGATTAGAGTTTGTTATATACGGTGAAGGGGGAGGGGCTGCTGAAATACCCTCGAGTTGAATTGGAAGACAGAACAAAAACAGTTCTCAGCACAATTTAAGTTCAAATTTGGATGATTTGATTCATAACAAGCTACTGAGATTGCTTATTTCTAATCAGTGTTATACAATTTGTATGGTGTTGAAAAAATAAAAAGTGTCTAAAAAGAAAAAACTCACACAAGCCCTTGAGGATATCAATTATCATATGAGACATGTTTCTCACTGTACGAACATCATGATCCCAAGAAATTTCCAAGAGACAAAAGAATCAAGTTCAGGCAAGATGCTAATTAGTTAAAAGGTCTCGTCAATTACTAGAGAGACATGGATAAAAATAAATGCTGATCACTGATATTTCAGGCTTTGCCTGTGGTTGGCAGTAAAACATGTAAGCCAGTAAATGACAGGGCCATTAACAGGAAGAGTATTTCATCTCCTATGAGGTGGGGGAAAACTCAAGCTGAAAAACCACATCCTCGTGACACAACATATGAATCAAAGAGAGGGATGATGTTTCAAATGACCAATGATGTCCTTCACATAGCTACTGGAAACTTACTACAAAGATGAGATGTGACGTGGCATGGAATTGAATACCGTATGCATATGTAGCATGCATAGGAAAATTAACACCATATGATCCCCCATTTCATAATTGACAAGACCAGCTCCTACTCACTCAATGAAGAAATAATCATGTCGGCTCCAATTCAAGTTGAATCTTCTACATATTTTGTTCTACAGTGGTTAGATAACACCAAAATCTGACAACAGGAGTGACAAGAGGTAATCAACTACAACAACAGCATAATCAAAATATGATTACCAAGTTGTTCCGTATGGAACTCAGAGGTCTGATTAAAGTGGAAGGCGAGGTTTTTTCTGCACTTGGAGTGACTGATGGCATCGTTTGATATATGATGAGCCATAAAAATTCTTGAATTTTGGGGAGTTAAGGTAAAATTTTATGAATGTTAGTGGGGCCAAGACACTAATTCTCATGATAAATACTCAAAAATTCAAAGGACCTAAATAGAATTTCTGAAACTCAAGGGGGCCCAGGGCTCCCCTGGTCTGCAGGTGGTTCTGCCACTAGCGCCAACCACATAACAAGAACACATTGGGGGGTTGCCCCTGTCTACATTGTCAACAGAGATAGATGCCTGTGTAGGCTTCATAGAAAACTCTCGCGACACCTTGTTCCCCTATTCCAACGGATATGAAATACCAGAGACACAAATGAACATATTCAGCACTCATAATAATTATCTTTGGACCTAATTTTACTTCTCCAAAAAATATTTGGACAATGTTATTCACATTCATTCAATACAAACCTCGTATGTTACAGTGCCACCAATCATTGCTGGCTGGCGAAGGGTGACATTGCAGATGGCACCATTTGCAGAGAGAATACAAACAGTGCGTGGTCCTTGCTGTGAAAAAGTCATGATCTTTGATGCTATGTCCTGCAAAACGGAGTGCACCACACAAATTAAAGATAACTATAATCACAATTATAAATAAAAAAACAAATAAATTAGTCAAAATTTTAGTGGAAAAAATAAAAAATAATATCGTCTAAGCAAGGACAAAAAATGACCATAAAGTCCACTACAAGAATAAATAAAAGGTAATTAAACAAGGGAAAACATATGCATGCAGTCTGTTAAAAACTCCAATAAAAATAAGCTATTTGATGGCCTCCAACTGTCATTAAGGGGGAGAGAGAGAGAGAGACAGAGGTCAAGGATTTGTTGAGGTTTCTTCTGTAAAATATCATTGGGTGCATACAATTCAAATAATTCAGTGTTCTTCCCTTTTCAATTTCACTTGAGGTTTTGGCCTCAGCATTGCATGTTTCTAGTGTACTTGCTTGTCATGTTTTCCAATTTTGCTTACAATATATTCTGTTAGTTATTAACCAAAAATATAGAACTTATCAACTTTCACATAACCCATTACCTTTTATGAATAAACTACAAGAGTGTTTGAAATAGATAAACCTTCTAAGGAAATTACATCATTAAAATTGCACAGCAACTATATCAATTGTTTATGACTCTAATCAATCTAAGCTCCTGGCTTAGCTTGGCATGTTAAGAGATTGAGCTTGAGGTTTATGCTTGACATTGATTAGCCTAATTATGAGCAGTCGTACAAGACTCCCAATGCGCTAAGCTAAACCTGTTCATAGCAATAGCAATGCCAGTTGCACCAAAAAAGCGAAGTAACCACAAGGCATCCTGGAATAATACACAAAACCTGGTCATTCATTTGTTTTCTTTTTCCTTTTTTTTTTCAATACGAGAATAACTTGGTACTAACTACAACAAAAGTTCCACTAATGGTCCATCACACAAGTAGTTATCAATGAAATTGAACATCACCGATATGAGAAGTTGCATTACCTCTCCCGCTTCGACCAATATAACATGTGGCGTAAATCCAACCCCAAATGATCCTGCCCACCAAAGAACTCAGTGACAAAGTACTTGACAAATCAACTATCAAATACATAAACAACCACCATTATTGCCACATTTAATCCTAAAATGTAAAACAAAGCATATTAGATCAATGAAAACAGACAATGGCAACATAATCACCTACCTAAAGCATCCAATTGTTTCTTCCCCGACCCAGGTGGCCTCCCTCTGCTCCGCTTCGCTGGATGGTCGGAAGACGATGGAGTCCCAAAGCTAGAATTTCCATGACTCACCATTGAAGAGGAAATAGGGGTAACAGGAGTTGGGTTAGGTCCGTTAGGAGTAGGGACCAGACCCAGAGCAATGTTACCATCAGGGGAGTACTTCCTCGGCCGCCCCCTCTTCTTCCGTGCGGGCTCAATGCTAAACGCACCGGGTCCCAGCCCGGATGATGGCGATCCGTCGCCGTACTGCGAGTTCGGAGAATCCATCGGCTTTGAAGCAGAGGAGACCACAGAATTGAAGGGGAACCGAGGGTTTTGTAACGTGGTGGTGGTGGTGGTGGCGGCGGAATTGGGAGCGATCATATTCATGGGCGGCGAAGTGTGGTTGTTGGGTAAATTGGGAGTGTATGAGTTGGGTGGTCCCACCATCATACCCGGCAGTGGCGGTGGTGGTTGGGGTTGAAGCTGGGATTGTGGTTGTGGTTGCGGTGGTGATTCTCTTGAATCCATTGCACAGAGAATGAAAGAACACTAACAAAAGTGCAAGCCAAAAAGCTTTTTGTATGATAGTTCTTTGAAAATACAAGTTGATTTGGGGACTGGCATCAACTTGAAACCCACAACTATGAGAGAGAGAGAGTTTTCAGTGTAATTGAAAAAAAAACTGAGAATGAAAAGCGGAGCCGATAATTGACACAGGAGGGTTTAGAATCCTAGGGTTCTATCGATTTATTATATGTATGTATAGTTATATATATCGCAGTCCTGTACAAGGTGTATGTGTTGCAGTACGGTAGAAACACGTCAGCTGAAAGAAAGAAAAAGCGAGCGTTGCATGGCGTCCTTGGAATTAGATTTTTTGAGTTAATTACTTTGTACCCCGTATTTTATATCAAATCTCACTTATGAACATCCACTTTTAATTGTAACACTTAAAAAGGCTTAAACACTTACATTTTTAATTTGTCACACGTTAATCTTCTATTTAAAAAATTAATAGAAATTTTATATACGATAACTACATGACCTTTTTTCATAAATAAATATATAAAATCTAACATTTTTCCATCTTAAAGACTCTCATATGTTAAACATGAGTTGAATTAATAATTTTTACATAAACTTTAATTATATCATACACATCTAGAGGTGCCCATGGGTCCTAGAGTCCAATAGGTCTGGCCAAGTTCGCTCATAAATTATAAGATTTAAAAATTTTTTTAAGCTAGATTAGTTTAATAGAGCGAGCTTAAAAATTGTCTTTGAAACCTAGTCTGGCTCGACCCAATATATATATATAGAATAATACATTTTTATATTTTAATATATATGTAATTAAATTTAATGTTATTTAATATTATTTTTAGATAAAAAATTATTTATTAAATAAATTTTAGGTTAAATTGGAAGATTTGGATCGACTTGAGAACACAATTTTTTTAATTGGACAAACTTCAAATTTAGTTTAAGGCCCAACGAAAATTATTTTTAATTTAGGCCTAGTCTGAGCCCGGCCTACCCCTTCAATACCCATGTCTATAGACATCACAAAGTGATTACATTCATAATTTTGGAGTGATTAGAGTGATTTAAGAGATTGTGGTAGACTATTAGAAAAAAGTATAATTTTACATTTTTATCCCTTGAAAAAGATGTCGTGCTTAGCATATAAGAATTTTTTGTTTATTTTTTAAACGAATTTAGCAAAAAGTTGACATTACAACAAATTAAAAATATAAGGACTTAATTATTACAATAAAAAGTAAAGGTCCTGAAATGAGATTTATTGTAAAGTGCAAAAATGTAAAGTGTAATTAATTTTTTTTTTAAAGTGTGGAATTAGTTTAATTAATAACTTATTTAATCTTTTTTTATTAATTTTTAACTCAAATGCAATTTTTTTAACTGTTAAGAATTTTTTATAAAAAAATTTCATGAACTTTTAGTTTAGTGGAAATTACACTTTACCTCTCTTGTAGTTTGAGTCAAAATCAGATGACCCATGTAATTTAGATTTATCTGTAAAATGAATAAAAACTGTTAAATTTAACAGAAATTATATCATACGAATATTTTTGTCATTTTATCTATTCAAATTAGAATATCAAAAAGACAATTTGGTGAAAAAATAAAAAAAATTGATAAATAAGCCTTTATTTTAGTATAAAATGGTCAAATCACCTTTTTGATGTTCTAATTTCGATAAATAAGAGGACAAAAATACTTATATAATAGAATTTTTGTTAAATCTAATAATTTCATCTATTTTGTAGATAAGTTCAAATCACACGGAGTTATGTATTCACTTTTAAACTACAAAGAGTTCATATAATTTTGACTTAAATCAAAAGAAAAAAAGTGTAATTACCTTTTAAATTATGTCTTTTCACAATTTGGTTTTTCTCCGAAGTCAAATTACGCACTTGCTCTTTCTTTGTTGTGATCCGGCGATAGCAATGCAGCATAGGTTTTTCTCCTATCTCACCGTGAACGAAATTACCCGTTCATTGTGTTGGACGAAGCTATGCTTCAACACTTCAGATTGTGTGGTGTGCAATTGCAGGTCAGTTTTAGCTAATTGAATGATTTGTTTCTGGAGGTATGTGTTTTAATACTCAGATATATTTTGCAAACAGTGAGCTTTACAATTTCGTTGTCAAATTCATTTGAAATTGATCAGCTTTCACAAAGTTCAATTTTTTTGCTTCAAATTGGGTTTCTCTGGATGCATCTCTGGAAGTAGAGCATGGCAGTGCATCCGAAATTGTAATGGGGTCATTTGAATGGCAACTTCTAGTAATATTTATAGCTTGCAGATAAAGATTTTGTTAGTTTGGCTAGGAAGATTAAATAGGAAGAAGTGCTACAACCTATCAAGGGCAGATTTTGTTTATATGTTTCTTTTAATTGTTTCATTGTAATTTAAGCTTTAAATGGTGAACAAATTAGCAATAACTTTATAATATATTGGTAGAATTTACTGATAGCTTTGCCGGATTATTTATTTAGATTGGATTTCGGATTTAGTATATTATTTAGATTGGATTTCTGCTATGTGTTTTTTATTCATTACCTTTTTTTTTTATGGGTGCATTTAGTTTTGTATTAATATATATATGTTCTCTCTCAGGTATTAACTACCCCAAATTAACCAACCACGACATAAAGAATGACTACACTAAAAAGAAAATTTTAATTTCAAGCTCGAGAGAAGGGTTATTAAACCTGCCCAAGGGCCCGAAACCCAGCTTCGCCCATCGGACTTCGGCCACTGTCCATCCTATCCCTTCTGGGCCTAGGCCTAAGATTTTTGTCCATAACCCAATCTCACCAAAAACTAGACCCATGGGCAACTCGTGGCCCAACCCAATTTGGCCCACACTATTCGAGCAAAGTTTTAAAATTGAAAATTTTGATCATATAAAAAAAATAATTATAAACACACTCCCTAAATTATGACTCAATATTATTATACTTCTCTAAACTCTAAAATATAATAAGGTAACCCCATAAACTATTAATTTGTGTCAATCAATCCCTTGTGTTAGCAATTCCGTTAGGAAAAATTATTATTTGACTTGTACATATTAACAAAAGTGCATTTTTATTCCTATATTGATTTTCTCTTATTATATTAATTGTTTAATGACTAAAATGTTCCTTAAAATGATAGATAAATATATGGACAAAATAAGAGGTATTTTAGTTATTAAACATTTATTACGAAAAGATAATGTAATTTAAGTATAAAATGAACTTCTGTAACATGTGTAATTTACATGATAATTTTTTATCTACTCTCTTAACTGATTACTAATATATTGATAGCAGAAGGGGTTGATTGATACAAATTGGTAGTTCAGGGAATTAATTTGTTATATTTTAGAGTTTAAAGTGGTATAATGATATTGACTCATACTTTAGGGAGTGTGCTTGTAAATCTCAAAAAAAAAAATATTTCTTTCAAAGTGATCATTTTTCAAACCATGATATTACCGTTAACATTTGAGATTTAAGCCCCAACATTTTTATTTATTCCATTTTAAATGTTTTTATGTTTTTTATATTTTCTTTATACGTCTACTTATCAAATTTTGGGGTAATTAAATTATTTTTGCTCGAAAAAACATACCATATTTCAAGTTGAATAGTTAAATTGTGGAGCCACATAAAATGTCGAAGAACTCTATTAAATATAATAAATAATTACAAACTTACTCTACTGTAAATAGTAAATAAATCAAAAAACATAATGACTGATTTCTACGAAATAAAGATGTATAACATGACAAACACTCCCTATGAATCAATACAATACATTGTTGAAATTATTTTGTCTTGATACCCATTCACCTCCAATAATAAAATAAAAATTACAAAAATAGAATTATTGATACCTTGAAGGAATGGGATTTAAAATGTTTCATAAACCCAATTTGAAAACAGGTGAGAATGGGAGTAAGGTAGCTTATAGACTTATGAATTCATCAACTATGACACCGAAATAATAACCCTCTACAAATCTTTTGAATTATAACTCAATATTACTACACTTATTTAAATTTTAAAATATGACATATTGACCTCCTAAACTATCAATTTGTATCAACCAATATCAATAATCTATTAGTAAATGAACTAAACTTGCATGTATTTATAAAAGTATAGTTTTATATTTAAATTGATCTTTTTTTATTTTAATAATTGTCTAATGACTGAAATAATTCTTTAAATGACATGTAAATATAGGGGCAATTCAATGGGCATTTCAGTCATTAGACAATTATTACAAAAAAGAATATCAATTTAGATATAAAATCATATTTTTGTGAGCATTTATAAGTCACATAACAATTTTTCATCTATTCTTCTAATATATTGCCAATATGTTGCTAACAGAATGTGTTGATTTATACAAATTTATAGTTCATGAGGTCAATATTTCACGTTTTAGAGTTTAAAGGATTTAATAATACTAAGTCATAGTTTAGGGGTATTATTTTAATTAAACCAAAAAATATACATAAAATCTCACAAGAATGATGTGCTAGTGTTATTTATATAATTAAAAGCCATTATAATAGATATTTTTTTTTGTTTTAAAATGAATGACTCTTGTTCAACCACATCACGCTGATAATAAATTATGTACAAATTTTCTTCATGTATAGCATTATCCTATTTTCTTTCTTTCCTTAGTAGGCCCCAAAATAAAAAAGAAAATTAAGTTTATAGGTGCTGGGTGGATCATGAAACTGCAACTCAAAAGGTATAACTGTAGGAAGGATCAATAGACGAAATCTAAATACTAATTTTTGGAACAAGTACTGGCATACAAGATTAATGGAACATTATGAAGAAGATAAATTAAAATTAACTGAGGAAACCACACCGTTGGTATGGTGGACCCTCTATAGTTGAGTTCTTATGGACCTTGTGATCCCTCTGCAAGTAGCTTGAGCTCTTCGATTAAGATGGTGATATTCTTGTGAGATGACCCACCTTCCTCTACAGCCCTTTTGGCCTTCTCTCCAAGCTCTTTGACCTTGTGTCTCATCGTCCCCGCGACTTCATCACCACCGTCCATTAGCCTGCTCACAGCCTTCGCTATCTTCTCCCTCTTGATCACCTTCTTCCCAACATTGTGCCACTGGGTCCAATCCTCCGCTCCCACCTCCACCCCAATTTTCAACACCTCCGTAATCAGCTTCTCGTTATAGAATTGCTCACAGTACAACGGCCACGTGATCATGGGGACCCCAGAGCTGATTCCTTCAATCGCGGAGTTCCAACCGCAGTGAGTCAAGAACCCACCCACTGATGTGTGGCCCAAGATCAACACTTGTGGGGCCCAACCCATCACGATCATGCATCTATCCTCGGTGATCCTGTCACGAAATCCTTTGGGCAACCACTTCTCATCATGATTGTCCTTGCCATGAACGACCCAGATGAATTGGTGGCCCGAGGCTTCGAGGCCGCACGCTATCTCCATGAGCTGTTCATCAGGGAATCTGCAGCCGCTGCCGAAGGAAACGTAGAGAACTGAGTTGGGTTTCTTGGAGTTAAGCCAACTCGACCACTCGTGCTCTCCAATCGCCGGCTTGTACACTCTTTCGGCTTTGTCTCGGGTGTTTCGATGGATCAGACCCACCGGGCCGATGTTGAAGATCTTGGTACCCGAGAGTTTCTTGTAGTGTTCCGTGTAAGCTGATTCTAACTCGTAGAAACTGTTGACAAGCAATCCATAGCTCTTCAATTCGGCTTCTTTCCACTGTTCCTCCAACTGTGCAACGTGGGTCTTCGGGTCCCGAACAGATTCCGGAAGCTGAGATCGGGTCATGGAGATTGGATTCGGAAGATTGGGAATGATAAATTGCTCGTAGTCGGATTGAACTTTGAAGTGGGGCGAGTCTGGACGCCGCGTCGCGTGTTCGAGTGAGAGGGAGAACATGCAAGAGACATGGAAGTGGAGGCGTGGGATGCCGAGGTCGGCTGTCCAGGGGTAGAACATGTCGGAGACGACGCAGTCGGGGCGGCGCGAGAGGATGAATTCCTCGATGCTTGGGCGGAGGAGGTTGAAGCCTTGGAAGAGCTTGTCAGCGCTCTCAGTGTCGGCGACGGCGGTGAAGCTCTCGAGGCCGTCGGGGAGTCCGACTTCTTTGGCGGGAAAAGGGACGACGTGGAGGGAGATGCGGTGGCCGGAGGTCGTGTCTACGTCGACGGTTGGTCGAAGGGCAGAGGCGTTGGATGGGGTTGTGATGACAGTAACATGTTGGCCGCTGGCGGCGAAGAGTCTGCCCATTTCAAAGAGTGGGACCATATGGCTTGGTGTGAGGAAAGGGAGGAAGAACATCTCTAGCGGACGTGACCGTAAATCCATGGCGTATTTGGAGAGAGAGAGTTATTGGGGATTAATCCAGAAAACTATCGTTTCTCCAATACCAAACAGCCAAGAGCAAAGTAGCAATTAAAACCACCAACCTCAAGCTTAGCGTTCGAATTTGATTACCGAGGAGGATAAGTATTTTCTCCGACTTGAGTTAGTAAAAATTTTTAATGTCTTGCATATATTACCGCAAATTATTTAATCATGTATTTATATATTTATTTTTTATTTATATTTAAATTTTTAAAAAAATATAAATAAATTAATAAAGCTGTTTATGTGACAGCTTTGTGCTGCCATCTATACAAAGCAGGAGAAAGATGCTGGAGAAAATCCTTGTTCATTTCTTAAGAGGCAGCAGTGCTACAGAGCACGCCTACCTTAATGGCGTGTTCTCGTCTGTTAAATTCCGTGTTCTCGTCTGTTAAATTCAAGGGGTTGGCCTGTTGCTGATAGGAGTAGACATTAAGCGGCCAAGTCTAACTCGGATTATGCTAAAAAAAAGTTTTCATCGGGCCTAAAACTATATTCTAAACACGCTCTAAATTAAAATTATGAATCCAAAACTCGTCCATTTAAACTTAATAATATTTTTTTCATCCAGTACCAAAAAAATATTTTTTCATAAAAAATATAGTTAAATAATATAAATTTTAAATACATTAATATAATAAAATATACAAATATTTTGTTTTATATACATTTCGGATCGAATTGACTGGGTCGGGTTTTTAACACAATTTTCAATACCATTCATTAAATTAATTGAGTTTAAAGAAAAATTCTAAACCCATATAAATGAAGGGTAAGCTTGGGCACATCATTGGACTTGTGTCCACCCAACTTAGTAGTCAAGACTTGGAGTCTGGAGTCTGCTTCACCAAAGTCTCAAGTTCAAAACTTCTTAAGTGATATCAACTCTTTAGTTTAGTAATTATTCGATTTATATAGAACGAAAAAACTGCACAAATTTTAAAATTAATCGAAATGTACGTAAACTGATTCGAACACCCGATAAGAAAAAAAAATAATAAATGTTCTCATCTGTTGACATGGTCATATGGTAGATGGTAGGTGGGGATCATCGCATGCTATTTAGATTTGAATAGATAACAAAAGATAAGTATGTAGATAAAAGGAATATTTAAATTGCTCTTTAAAAAAATCACAAAACATAAGTTTAAATTAATTTTAAAAAGTTAATTTTTTAAAATTTAAATTAATTTTAAAAAATCTTTTTTTTAACACGAAGCCAAACCCAATTTTAAAAAGTTATAACCTTATATCATAAATTACTAAAAATGCAACATCCAAAACACTCTCAAAATATACACAAACACACGCGTAGGGATGGCAATGAAAGTCGAATCTAACCCGATCAGGTTCGGGTCGATTTCGAGTCGAGGTTTGAGAATAATATTTCAGCCTGCTCCATCTCTTGTTTCCACTGCCCGAAGAATTCCTCTTCTTCATGAAACTCATAATCTCTTCTCAAATTAAACTCGAATTTCACCCCAGTTTGAGTATCAAAAACTCATAATCTCTTCTCAAACAAACATCGCTAGATCTGAACTAAAACAAAGAACAGCCCTAACTTTGCTTTGCTTCTCTCCCTAAATCTGAACCAAAACTTCGATCAAAGAAAACATATGAAAATTTTCCTTGCATGTAAAAATCGAAGCCAGATCACACTTCTCTGTTTATATATATATATATATATATTTATATATACACATACATGATTGAGGCCTGCAAGGAGGTTGTTGACGGCAGGCATGGAGGCAAGCGCGCAATGAAGAAACCGCCCGGTGACAAAACCCAAATCAAACGGTGGGGAAGAAGGTGGGATCATGCGGAGGGTGTACTCCACAACCGTGAAAAACAACAGCGCTGCCGCAAAAACACACGGTATCGGGTGATACCGCGCCACATCCAACACATCCCCAGCCGTCCACTTCATGAACAACGCATTCTCAAGAAACCCGAAGCGACTCTCCTCCTCCTCCTTCATATCTCCGGATAAGGGTTGGGGCAGGGTTGAGTTCCAAAGTTTCGGGTTTGGGCCGGGGCATGAGACACACTGTTCGGGTTAGAGTTCGAGTTCGGATTTGAAAATGCATCAGCCTAAACGGGTCGGGTTTGAAGAGGGGTGGTCCCCCGACCCGAATTCGGTCCCAAGGCTGGCTCCACCCTAAATCGAGCACAGCACTCGTTTTAGGCATCTAATTTTTAATATTCCAAATTTTAAAGAATCATATATGTTATAGATAAGTTATATACAATTTGATGACCAAAAAAAAGTTATATACAATTTTGATATTTTTATTCTTAAAAAAAAAAATTCACAAGAAAAGAAAAATAAAATCTTGCTAAATGGGAAAAAAAAGAAGCCCCAGTCTAAATGAGAAAAAAATACCCATCATATATATATATATATAATTGTGTTTACTTTTATAATTTACCTCACTCATACGTGACACTCTAAATGTTTTTATATTTTTAAAATGCCATGTCATAGGAGCAATTTATTAGATAACTATTGAATTTGTTGACAATTGATTAAATAACTATTAATTGACAATACTATTAATTTTATAATATATATATAAGATAAGATTGGGATAACTATTAAAAAATAAGATATTAAAAAGAAAAAAAAGGCATGACTCTAGAGAAATAAATAACATGCAGAATTTATGGTTTACAGGACAGTTATGACGTCAATAATATCACAAGTTTTTTAGTTTTATTTAACTATGTGTATTTTTATCCAATCAGAATAAAATACCTAAAATTCTAGGATTAAATTTTAAAAAAATAACTTAATCAATTGACTATGATTAAATACAGTGCTATCAATTTTTTCTTCCATGCGGAGTATTGAAAAAAAAGTTCTATTGCATTAACTCACCTAAGTTTTTACGAGTTGTTTTATATTTCACAACATTATTTTTTCATAAAACAAATTAATACTGTATACTTAATTATTTTGAATTTTAAATCAATTACTTACAACATATATATACAATCACTTTTTAAAATATTTCTTATTCATCCTTCTATGATAAAAGATAATGGTACATAAATAATAAATTTTGAATAATACTTAATCCCCATGCATTGCACGGGCTGACCACTAGTAAGAAAATAATAAAGAAAGCCTCAAATCAAAGAGAAATGATCCCATAAGAAAAGAAGAAGAAAAAAAAATTTTAAATCAACTACACTAGTTAACTTGAAAAAAAAAAATTACATATAACTCTCTCTCTCTCTAACATATAACATATAAATATTCAGAAATCTAAACTCTCACAACTTTTTCTCTCTCGTGCAAATACAAATTTTGAAAATCAATAAGCTAATTGGAGTAATTTTTTTTATTTTTGGTATGAATTGATCTTTGTTTAGTTTCTATCTTGTCAAAATATATTTAATTTCTATTTAATTTTGTAAGTTATCTATAGATGTATGACATATTATTTTATTTACCAAAGAACAATTTTTTATTTTATTACTTGAGATGGTTAAATTGAACAAAGTACTATGTTTTATTGTTAGTCGGTTATGGGTAGCCGCTAAGATAAAAATAGAAAACAAATTTTTTTATTACGTTGATTGGGTCAATTTTGATTTAGTAAATATAATAAAATATTAAGCAAAAAAATACAATAAAAAATATTTGTACATAATTTGCATATATTAATTGAGTCATATTTACTATGCAGTCTACTACGAAATGAAAAAAATTTGTTATCTAAACTTAAATATATTAATTAATAATTTTTCATTTCATAAGGCTAGAAAATTAGGTTTTAAATAAAAATTTTAAATCACTATTAAAATATGAAAAATTATAATTTTTATAAAAAAAAAATCTCATTTAAAATTAACACTTTATTGACTTCAACTAGCCCTGTCTAGTCTATTGCTATTCCTACACGGCACGCACATGCATATACAGACACGCTATAATAAAAGCAAGAGGTCACCTACTCTTCACCCCTTGTGCATTACTGATTAGCCCGGGCTCTAGAGAAATTTTTTCATGCTCCTAGAACATTCCTCCAGCTCCCCAAGGAACGTGGAATAATTTTTCCTAGCTCTATTCTTGTATTTTCATGTCGAAAATCTCTATCCCCACCCCACCTGACACCCCACCCCCCTGATGTGACCATTAAATTTTTTTGTTTTCCTATTTTGCCCATAACCTTACTCTTTTATTTTAAGATTGCCATCAAGTTCAATTATTTTGATAATATTTTTTTCTTTTACTCTCACCTCCCAAATTTTAATTAAAAAAATTTTTGATCAAAAATTTTTAATTTCTTTTTACTCTCACCTACTAGATTTTTATATAAATAAAATTGTTATGATCAAATTTTATAATTTTTTTTACTCCCACCTCCCAATTTTTTTATTAAAAAAAAATTTAATCAAAATTTTTAAATTTATTTTTACTCTCACCTCCTGGATTTTTATATAAATAAATTTTTTATGATCAAATTTTATAATTTCTTTTACTCCCACCTCCCGGTTTTTATAAAAGAAAGAAATTTTGATCAAAATTTTTTAAATTTCTCTCTATTTATAAAATTTAATGTAAAACTAATTAATATAATTTTTATAAAAAAATACTTAAGTAAAATAATTTAGATTTGTTTCTTGAGACTATCCTTGGGAATTAATAATACATTTTTTACTAGTTTGATTTGTCATAAAAACACATACAAAAAATAATAACTTTTAACATATCAATACAGTGGTAAATTCAACAATACATAAAAACAGAATTTCTAATTAATGTCTCAACCGAACTCTCCTCCGGGGGCACCCGGTCCTCCACCTATTATTTCTGACCACAAATTCATTCGTACTATATAATTATCAACCCATCCCCTAGCTTCGGTTGATACATGTTGTCGCCACCACATTGGAATGGGTGGTACTGGGTAATGAGGGCGTAAGAAAACTTGGACGAAGTGGTTGCCGTCAACACGAGCAATAGCTATTTCCCGATTCTGCCCTATAATAGAAAAGTGCAATGTGTTTAAATCAAAAAGTTATAAAAAGTAGTTTGCAATGAAATCATGATACCTTTGACTTGAATTGCTTCCAAGGTGCATGAAAGTATTTATCCACGCCACTACGAACCGCTCTTTGTATGGCCTTAACCATGTCTCCCAGAGGTATTTTGTTGCACGCGGGTAGGATTTAAACTCTCCGAGAAGGGTGTGCCACTTCTGTTGGTAAGACTCTAGTGTTGATGACATAATTAGCGAATGCCATGACATGAGAAATCGTTTCATCTCCGGACCAAGAATAGGGCTGCAGTACTTCACCACGTTCTGGTTTATGTGCCAGATATAGAGGATGTGACGTGCTGCGGGAAAACATGTATCAATGGCCTTCATAAGCGCCAAATCCCTATCTGAAACGAACACCGATGGCATCAATGCTCCCTTTTCAAGCATCAAGTTCTTCAAGGTACCTAAGGCCCACGTCAACCGATCTGACTTTTCATTAGCAAGATATGCGAACATAAGTGAGTATGTTCGTAGTGTGGATGTGATACCCACAACCTCCAACAATGGTATGCGATACTCATTGGTCTTGTATGTTGCATCAATTATCAGCACAGTGGGAAAATTGATATATAGCTCCAGGCTTTTAGGATGAACCCAGAGAATATCTGTAATTTCGTTCGACTCTGGATTTGTCATAAAAGTATGGAGATATTTTTTGCTAATTAATTGATCCAAAACATGCTGGATAGGATTTAGACCGCCACGTTTGACTTCTTTGTGTTTATAGATGGTGTTGTAAACGCTCTGAATTCCTGTGGTGTTTGAAGGGTCTCTTTCTTTCAGGACACTGAGAATTTCTCGAGGTTTGGTACTGTCAGCCATCTCGAGCACAAATTGTTTCTCTACTGGTTTGAGCCTTGACGGGTACTCGTGACCATCAAGATATTCTGCAGTTTCATGGTTATGAAAACCGCATTTAACCAGTAAACCCCACATGACACCATCTGGAGGTATTGGTAAACCTCGCAGCTCAAATGGGCAATCACATTTTCTTGTTCCAGTATTTCTTTGCAAGGATTGCCCTTCAGAAAGATGCCGTGGCGGTTCGTACTTTCCTCCTCTTTCACAACCAAGAATGTACTTCGGGAGTTTGCCGCCTTTTAAATTAGCAGACCTTTTGATAACAATCACAATGCCATTTTGTCGACCAATCCTCCGCACCCAATCTAACATTTCGTCTCTATTTTCAAAAATCTGACAATAAAAAATAACAAATATGCATAAGTACAACGTTATTGGGTCTACTTTTAATAAATTGATAGTATGATGAAACAACAATAGTCTGATGAAATAAAAAATAATAAATGCTTGCCTGATCAGTGGTAAATTCAAGTGTATAGTCACGACCTCGGTGGGAGACGCTTTCTACACTTGGAAGATCACTCTCAGCTGCCCAACTATCTGAAAATGAGTCAGCCATTGTGCTCTATCTTGATATAAATTGAAGGAGTGATAGTAGAGGAAGTGAAGGAATGAAGAAGATGAGAAAATCTGGAGAAATGTTTTTCATATAAATAGAGGGAGGCATATCTAAATAGAAAATCTTATCCAAACAGAAAATCTTATCAGAAAATCTTATCCGAATAGAAAATCTTATCCAAACAGGAAATCTTATTAGAAAATCTTATCCAAACAGGAAATCTTATCCAAACAAAAAATCTATATCCGAACAGAAAATCTTATCAGAAAATCTTATCCGGACAGAAAATCTTATCAGAACAGAAAATCTCTTCCAAACAAAAAATCTTATCCGAACATAAAATCTCTGAGATTCCTTGACAATCCTACTCACTGATGTGACCCATATTTTTTTTGTTCTTTTCCTATTTTTAAAAAAAAATCAAATTAATCAAAACAAAATAACAAATAAAAAATAATAAAGTCTTGCTTGATCAGTGATAAATTCAGGTGTATAGAAAGAGACATATTCGAATAGAAAATCTTATCCGAACAGAAAATCTCTGATATCATATTCCTGATAATCTCACTCACTGATGTGACCTCTATTTTTTTTGTTCTTTTTTTTAAAAACAATTCAAATTAATCAAAACAAAATAAAAATAAAACAATTAATAAAAAATAACAAATATTTATCTAATGTGATCCTTATTTTTTATTATTATTTTTAAAAAAAATTAAATTAATCAAAATAAAATAAAAATAAAATAATTAATATATGTTTAACTATAAAAATAAACAAAACACTATTACTTTGCATCAACAAATCACATTGAGCAAAATCGAACAACTAATTTTTTTTTTTCATCCCATCAGCCCACCCCCCGTGTCACGGGGGTGGGAGTAATAGTTCTCTTTCATGTCCACAGCGACCCTTCCCTTTGCTTTAGCGCTCAAAGCAGTATGCCCCACCGAGAAAGAAACCGCACTGCAGACTGCCATTCAAGTGGGCCCCTACTTTTATCGCTTTGCACAGCTATAAACTCGAATCTGAAACATTTATAAAAGTATTATTATTTAATCTCTTTTCAATTTTTCAAAAAAGAAAATTTGTTGTTCATTAAAAAAAAATTTGTTGAAATGTGCAGTTTATTAGTTGATGGCACAAAGCATATATAGGGCATAAGGTGGAGATAATACTTGCCTATATATTTTATTTAAATTTGATTTTTTTAAATCAAATTTGAGTCTCTTATGCTGGGACTTTAAAAAAATATATATTCTCCTAGCTATTTTACCTTTTGTTACATAATTTGACCGTTTTCATTTTTAGTTGTGATAGTGATTGCATTGTTCATCATTGGTGCATAAAATTATTCCCAAGGGGAAAAGATGAAAATTAGAAGGCAAGATATTTCCAACAAGCCAAATTAGTTGTTGTAGTTAGTAGGAGAAAGATTGAAGATCATGTAAGTTCATTAATAACCACATCTACTATCATTTTGTCTCTCGAATTTGCTTCACTCTCAATGTCATCCTCTAATTTTTTTTTTTTATTTGAGTCATCAAACTTTTATAATTAGGTCATTGCATCTGAATATGTTTCTTGAATCTAAAGTGAGAAGGAAAAGGAAGGAAAAAGAAGTAAAAGAAAATTAAACGAAAGAACCTAAGCGTATTTATTTCTTTGGTTGAATTAGAAAAATATGAACAATGAATAAATATATATGAAAAAAATTATTTTTGTTTGGTTACCCCTTAAAAATTGCATATGTATTAATAATTTTATTTTATTTTTCATTTATGTTCCCCTTGATGAAGGCATACTTTAAACATAGCTTGAATGTTTTTATTTTATGATTTTCAGTATAAGTTTTTTGAAAGAATAGTATTTTTTGTTATTTTAAAGTGAATGAATCTCATTTAACTACATCATTCTCTGGTGATAAATTTTATATAAATTTACGTATGTATAGCATTTTGCACATATGTACAGCATTATCCTATGTGAAAAATGCTATTCTTCCAAAAGATTTGTACAAAAAATTCCAACAGGACAATGTAATTAAAAGTCAATATGATAGGTATTTTTAAAGTAAATGACTTTCATTCTGTCACATTACTATGTATCTTTTCTTTCTTCTGGTCGTTTTCTTTCCTTCCTTAGGTTCTGTTTGGAATCCGGATCTATTAAGGGAAAAGCAAATAAAAGAGGAAGATGAAAAAAAAGATAATAAAATAAAAGAGAAATTTTGTTTTTTTTTCACCTTTTTTTTTCCTTCTTATTTTGCATCACCAAATTCTTGATTCAAATACAATATTAATAATAATAAATAAAATAAAATAAAGGAAAGTGAATCAAGTTTGTAGGTGCCGTGTGGATCATGAAACTGCAACTCAAAAACAATAACTAAATTTAGAAAAATGGTAATGCTATACAAACAAAAAAATTTGTACAAAATTTATTACCAGAATGATATAATTAAATAAAAATCATTCACTTTAAATAAAACACTCATCATGATGGGTCTTAATTACAATAATGCCATATCAATATTATTCTGGTAGAATTTTTTGTACATATTTTCTGAAAGAATAATATTTTCTTTAAAAAAAGCATCAATAAACAAAATCAAAGTAAATTTTTTTGCAACAAGTACTACTGGCATACAAGATTAATGGAACATTGTGATGTTTAGCAAGGAAGAAGATAGATTAAACTTAAGTGAAGGAACCACACCGTTGGTATTTATAGTGGACCCTAGCTCGAACATCGACTGTGATAAATTATTCAATAAGTTTGGAATACCAAGTCAGCATGTTGATGTTGATGTAATGTGCCCAATCAATTAAAAATAAAAACACTATATAATTTTTTGTCAACTCGACTGCATGAATAATAAATAAGAACATGTTAAAAAAATTATTATTTTAAAAATTAGGCCAATTAGTTTAAAAATTAAGTCAATCATCTTAAAAATAAGAATATGTGTTTATCTTTAATTAGTTAAACAAATCATATCATTATATTCATACTGACGTGGTATTCAAAACCTATCCAATAATTTCTCCTCGCCTATGGTCTTATGGACCTTGTGGCCTATCTGCAAGTGGCTTGAGCTCTTCGATTAAGATGGTGATATTCTTGTGAGATGACCCACCTTCCTCTACGGCCCTCCTGGCCTTCTCTCCAAGCTCTTTGGCCTTCTTTCTCATCGTCCCCACAACTTCATCTCTACCGTCATTAGCCTGCTCACAGCCTTCGCTATCTTCTCCCTCTTGATCACCTTCTTTTTCCCAACGCTGTAGCACTGGCTCCAATTCTCTGTTCCCACCTTCACCCCAATTTTCAACACCTGCGTAACCAGCTTCTCGTTATAGAATTGCTCAAGAGTACAACGGCCACGTGATCATGGGGACCCCAGCGCTGATTCCTTCAATCATAGAGTTCCAACCGTAGTGAGTCAAGAACCCACCCACCGATGGATGGTCCAAGATCATCACTTGTGAGGCCTAACCCTTCATGATCATGAATCTATCCTCAGTGAAACTGTCATGAAATCCTTTCGTCAACCACTTTTCATCATGATTGTTGTCACGCCTTAATTTTTAAAAAATCAGTTTTTAAGAAATAAAATGTGTGGTGTTAAAAAATTTTAAATTAAAATTAGAATTCACATCAAATTTTAATGAAAATAAGTTTTGAAATTTATTTTAAAAATAATTTTTATTTTAAAAATTTTTAAAACAAAACTATGTGGGTTCATTCATATTTTCAACAAATTCAGTTTAATAAAAGATATTTTAAAGAAAATATCAATTCTCAAAATATTCAAACTCCGACCACATTCTAAACTTCAATCTAATATTTCTACTTACACAATCCAGCTTCTAAACTAAACCACAAGAAGAACTAAGTCATGACATACTACTAACATAAGTAAATATTTGAATGAAACAAAATAATAATAATATAGTCATCCAATTGAAATTCAAAATAAATATAGAGATATAATTTAACTTAAAAGTAAAATAATTAAAACCAACTGATACAATAAGATGAGGTTAAAATGTAAAATAAACCTCTAATTGTTCTAATCCCGGCCCTCAAATTTGTTTGTCCGAAAGCCACTTGTAACTGTTATAGGATGAGCATATCTACGGCTCAAATAAGAGGTCATACTGTCAAGCTAATAAAAATGAGATTATATGTGCTAGTGTACATATAAGCATGTAATAAAGTATAGAAATGCAATTTCTTTATTCAAACTCCCAACTCAATGTCCAATGATATAACACAAGTATACACATAAATCAACTCAATGAAGATCAAAACACTTATAATATTAATTCACAAATAATCCAGTCACCAATAGCAACAAAATTAAATTGACTTAATAAAATCAAAATTGAAATGATAAATGCATAAATAAATAAATAAAAATATTTGAATTTACTTAAGTCCAGTACAATGCAGATGCATGCAAACAACCGGTCGTACTGATAAGAAAATACAATTTCACATGCAACCTCTTCTGCTTGTTATAAGATATCACCCAACGGAAGCGTGTTTCTCAATAATTTCGCACATTCTAAGCCACACCCAAAGAACGCATGAATACCGCCAAATGAATCATCATGCCTTTATTCTAATGCAAAATCCTAGGTCAATGCTTCAAACTCATGTCTGATCATACCCAACTATCAGTGGACTTTAACCCTAGGAAAACACAGACACTCCATTGGAAGAGTCATACCCGTGTCAGATACCGACACTCGTCGAACACGTGTCAAACACTTCATTTTACGTGTTTGATTTTTTATTTATTTATTTTTATATCGAACACTCTACGGACATAACTTGAACATGCGTGTCCCATTTTGAATACTTTAGGGACACGATGGGGACTCAACTATAGATTTTAAAACTAATTGTTGGATCGAAAAAGAAGAAAAAAAAAAAAAGAAGGAGAAGAAAAATAAGTATGTTACTTATATTGGTGGTTAATTTGTTTTGAGTGTTCTTTATAATTTTTATATTAGATGATGATAGATAGCTGATGAAATATAATGACATATTAATATTTTTAGTAGTTTATAACTTTATAGTATTATGTATTGATGGAATAATTTTTTTATTGTTAATGTGTTTATTTACTTTATCATTTTTAATAGAATGTAATTAACTAGTTATGAATGATTTGTTGCCAATTAAGTAGTGAAATATGTTATTTTATTTACTTAATTAGTGTTATCTTCTATATTTTTATTTTTTTATAAAATATTTATATATTTGATATATAAAAATATTTTTTTTTTGCCGTGTCTCTGTCGTATAATGTCCTGTATTTTTTGAAAATTGCCGTGTCGACGTGGCCGACACTTGTATCCGTGTCCATACTTCTTAGCTTTAACCTAAGTCTTATCCAAGATTAAATATCACACAAAAAGAAAATTCATAATATTCAAGTCATCAAATTTATAACATAATCTCTTATAATCATTCAATATTTAAAATCAAACATATAATTATTTCAAAACCTAAACAAGACATCTAACAATATGCAACCAACATGAACTATGTCAAAGCAAGTAAACACCTAACTTTCAATTACTATTTTCATCCAAATAATATCACATTATTATAATATTAGCTCTAGATATATTCTAGACACAAAGTAATATTTCAAGTATACTCAAATTTCATTTAAATCATAAAACCCAATATGTCAACTTGCTTGTTTTATTTGAATAATTCATATAAATTCCCCTATACCTTTAACATCAATTCTAAACACACCCTAAGCATAAAAACATTTTTAATTATTCACTTTATGTCCATTTTACATCACGTAAAGTAGTCGAAATTATTCAATTAATTCATTTAACCTAACCAACACCTAAGCATAACTCACATATACATAAATCACACAAATGTCAAATTAATTTTATAAATCAATTATTATACGTCAAAACTTTTAATTTTATCAAATGTGTAAACATACTAAAGTTCTAAGTTTTCACTCAAAATATTCACAAGGCATCAATTAACTAATTTAGTATACTAAATATAGGAAGATTCAACTAAGAAAATGTAGAAATTAAATAATAATTAACTTTCAAATTTAAGTAAAATTTAAAAATCAACCTAAAAATTCAATAGGCATGATTTCTACTTCGAACAATATGAATAATTCAAAAATATTAACTCAATAGCAAAATTCACGTGTAACCCTTACCTCTTTGAAGATTAAACATAGGGTAAGAACTTGATTTTGTTCAAGTCACGAATCGAAACTACTACCGTAAAGCCTTTGACAAAAAGAACACAAAAATTTTAAAAAGTTATATTAAAATCTTGTTCTAAGAAATAAATAATGAAAAGAAAACGAGAGAAAAAAAAAATGTAGAAGGAGACCCGTCTCTGAGTTGGGAGAGAAAAAAAAGATCTTTTAAAAATTTTTGGAGTAATTACAAGATAAAATAAAATAACCTCAACCCCATCTTTGACCATTTTGACCTCTATTTGACCGGTGATTACAATTGTCCTTGCTATGAACGACCCAGATGAATTGGTGGCCTGAGGATTCGAGCCCGCACGCTATCTCCATGAGCTGCTCTTCAGGGAATCTGCACTCGCTGCCGAAAGAAATGTAGGTTTCTTGGAGTTGAGCCAGCTCGAGCACTCGTGCTCTCCAATCGCCGGCTTGAACACTCTTTCCGCTTTGTCTCGTGTGTTTCCATGGTGTATGTTGGAGAGAGAGAGAGAGAGAGTTATAATCCAGAAAAGTATCGGTTCTCCAATACCAAACAACCAAGGGCAAAGTAGCAATTAAACCACCCACCTCAAACTTATATGCATCACAGGAAAAAAGAACTTTTGCCAGCTTTGTTCTACTTCAAGAAAACGTGAATGGTGAGATACATGTGCTGTCATCTCTTGTCGTCAATCGTGGTACACGCTACTGTGTAGGTTAGGGTTTGAACTCTATTTATTTTTTAAGAGCAAGCAATGCTACAGAGCACCCCTACCTCAACAGCATGTTGGAGAGATGGCATCCTATTTAGACTTTTGAGTACATAACAAAAGATAAGTATGTGAGTAAAGTATAAATAGATATTTATATATATATATATATATATATTTATTTATTTATTTTCACTTTATAGATATATATATCCAATAAAGAAAAACAATGTGGTATTTTCTTCTCACTTCATTTTTATTTTAGTTTTTCACTTTTCTTCTAGTAGTTACCTATTTTTTTCATATTTTGTTTAAATTCCAAGTGAGGAAAAACTATTTCCATTCAATTTTTTTTATTTTTAATGCAAAATCAAACAGAAGAAAATAACAATTTTCCCTACTCTCTTACTTCATTTCATAGAAAATTTGGTACAACAGAAAATTAAGTTATATTATGGGAGAGACACATTGTTTTCCACTTTATAGGATTCATTTTTCTTATGGTCCTATGGACCTAATATTTTTTCACACTTTTGTCGGTTATCATCTTTAAATTTTAAATTACATTGCATAATATTTTTTGCATTATCTCATCTGCTTATATTATATAAATTATATTCAAAATGATGTGGTGATGATGTTTTTCAAATTATGAGCTAAAATAAAGTGTTTTATTTTAAAACCATAGGACAATAACTAACCAAATTATTCCACATGCTAAAATAAAAAAATATTTGCTCCTATGATATTGCTATAAGTTTCAATAAAAGAACGTCCAATTGCCTATATTATAAATTTAAAAAGGAAACGTTAATATATATTATGAAACGGAAAGAGTTATGATTTTATTTTTTACTTCTAGACACAAAGTGAGTAGATCCCGCCTGTATTTTAATACCGCACCACTACTATGTGTTTAGAAGTGAGAAAATATGATTCTCTCTCTCTCTAGCTTAAACTTTTACGCATTTTCTTAGGCCGCATTTGTCTCACAAGATAAAGACCATGATTCGATTACTAATACCGTGTCTGCTTCTACAAAAGAGAGTTGGGATAACTAATTTGAAGGGCTTTTTATCCATCATACACGTTATTATATAGTCTTACAGTGAAGGTTGGATAACTTAATTCAATGATTTAGGTTTGGAAGTCAAATGATAAAATTACCCTTCGATGAACTAGAAATCCCATAATAATTGTCCTCCACACAACAAGCCTCAAACCCCAACACACCCCCCACCCCCGGCTTCTCTCCCTCCCTCCCTTCCTTATCCAGCAAACTAGGCCTTAGGACTTATCACACAACATTCGTAGAAATTAAATTTCATTAACCGCGACTTGTGGGCCAATATCGTCGGCAGTGCAGGCCTTAATAATTTTGGGCCTCCCTCAGATACATATTTACATTTCAACAACCACAACTTTTGGGCCAATATAGTCAGCAACGCCGGCCTTAATAATTTTGGGCCAATCTCAGATATAACCTTTTATATTTTTATGGTTCCACCAAATAAATAGGCCCCTCGTGAAATAGCTCTCTTCAATTGGGGCAACTTCAAATCAAAATATTGACTATTCTTGTTTATCCCTACCCTTTCTAGAAAAATAAAAACAAATGTTATGGCTCACCCATTATCTTTTTAATTTTTGAAAGGTTAAGGTAAAAAAATTTTAAATTTTTTATACTATTTTTTATCATAAATATACAAAAATTCATACAACACCACCAGATCGCTTTAGTTTGAGTGTAGGTCCGCCACTGAGTCACAAGTACAGTAGAGAAGAAAGAAGAAAAAAAAAAACAAATAAAAAGGGTTAACACCAAATATACCATTGAACTATGACTCAGTATCATTAAGTCTTCTTAAACTTTAAAATGTTACACATTGACTCTTGAATTACCAACTTGTATCAATCAACTCATTCTGTTATTAATATATTATCAATCTGTTAGGAAAATAGATAAACGATTGTCATATAACTTGCACATATTTATAAAAGTTCATTATATACCTAAATTACCTTATCTTTTTGTAATAATTATTCAATAACTGAAATATCTTTTATATTACCCTTTACATGTCATTTTAAGGGGTATTTCAATCATTAGATAGTTATTTAATAATAGAAGATCAATTTAGGGGTAAAAGCATACTTCTGAAATATCTCTTGTATTGCCTAGGGCCGTCTGGAAGAAACGAGCTATGTGCTCCCTACCAACCCCTCACTGGGGGGTACTAATGATACCGTTGTCCCACATCGGATAGAACATAATGGCTTGGTAGCTTATAAGCACCGGGTATCTCTCTCCCCTCTGAGGTACCTTTTAGGGACAAAACCGTGAGGTAGAAGCCTACGGGCACTAAGCCAACTACGATCGCACCATCACCAAAGTGGACAATAGCACTGGGAGGAAGAGTTTCTAGGAAGAGGAGAAGGGTGGTCTCATTTTCTGCCGCCACCATTTCTTCCGTCACCGAAGTCACCGCTCATGCTAGTGATGCCAATGTTCCTCCTCTCACCGTACACTCCGACACTGGAGCCCCTGCCACCTTCAGCAACGGTAGCTAGGGGGACGGCAGCAAAAGCAATAGGGAGTGAGGGCAACAATGCTGGGTACTCGCCAATCTCATGCAGACCTCCCCCTGCCTTCTGCGCAACGAGAACCGGGCCAACAACTCCGTGTACCGCTATAAAAGATTAGTACTGAACTGGGTATCCCAGCAAGACGTGAGCAGTTTGCTCAGTCCCGGCTAATGCTCCTTTATTCTTGTACGCCTTAGCGATGCCTAAAGTGTTCAGGTTGACCCCCAGGAGTTCAGTCTCCTTGTCCCTGACACCAAAATTTGCTATAAAGAAAACATAAATGGTGACGAGTTAGAAATAAATGAAATCTCAGGCAGATAAGAGGAAAAGTTTGTACCAGATCGGGGAAGAGGTGATCGACCTATTTTCTGTGGGACCCTGGGGCATCATACTGATTACACCCTAAAAGTATAATCATAAACCCTTAATTCGCACCTTGTTAGACTTAGATTGTAGTTAATTATCTTAATTTAGTTTCATATTTGATTTATTATGTTTTGTGTGTACTTTATAGGTTTCAAGAGCTAATAAAGGCAAATAAATGCAAAGAATGATCAACGCGGGTTCAAAATGAGCAAACCGATGGTGCGAAGTCCAACCTGTCTTGGTATTTTGACCATAACTTTTCACTTCGATGTCCAATTAAGCTGATTTTTACGACATTGGAAAGAACACTTCAAGAGCTACATCTTTTTGTCTAATGTGCATCGGCTGAATCAAGCTTTAAGGTAGTCAAAATCGAGTTAGAAAATTATTGTGTTGAACAGTAGTTCGAACGGTACTGTGGATGATGAACAGTAACCATCCGGATGGTGAACAGTACCCATCCAAATGTACTTCAGACGGTCGTCAGACGCACCGTTTGATGACCGTTCGGACGGTTATTATTCATCCAGAAGGCATTTTTTGTGTCCAAAGTTGCGTTTTTAGGATTTTTTGTAGAGTTTTTGTGTAGTTAGGGTTAGTTTGAGCAAGGGGGCAGTGGGAGAGCTCCTCCAAGGTTGGTTTTTTCTATTTTTCTTTATTTTTAGCTTAGATTTAACTTTGTAATGGTAATATAGGAGTAGAACTTATAATTTGCTTTCATTTTATTGTATTGTATTGTATTTTCTTTCACTTTCTTACACTTTCTCTAATTTTCTTTGTAACCAAACAGCTTTATTATTTAAGTAAAATTTAGATTTAAATCTCTTAATGCTTTCTTTTCATTTTTATATGCTTTTATGATGTATTCAAGTTGCCAGAATTTAGATTGGGTTCAAATGTGAAAATCACCCAAATAATCCAAGGAATTCAATTGGAGGTATCTCATGAATCAATTGTCGTATGTTCTTAGAATTTAAATTTCTAGTAATTAGGTGTGGAATTTTAGAAAACTTAGATTATTGACTAAATTTGGAGATTTTCATCACCCAAATCGATGGTACTAATTTAGGACCCTTGACTAAACAAATACTCCATAATTGCTAGAAATTCATTCTCACAAATTGATTAAAGATGCCTTAGAAAACTTAGATTATTGACTATGTTTGGTTAATCAATGCACAAACCACAAATTTGGTATTGACTAAGTTGAATCGATGGTATTAACCTTTGATTCCCCTTTGAATATGTGTCTAATTTTTATTGCTTGAGAATTATCGATTTTCAAAGCTAAATCCTCCAAATCAAACATATTTAAATGTTGTGTTTGATTTGAGTTATAAACCTCATTGGAAACCTTAGATGAAAATGAGTGGTTGGATCATTTGAGTCCAATTTCCTTTTAATTGCTTTAATTCTGTTTTCATTTTGTTTTACTTTAATTGTCTAGTGTTAATTGTTTTTATTTTCATTGCAATAAGTTAGTAATTCAAAACAACCATAAAAAACTCAAAAGATTTTTGGTCTATTTTATTTTCTTTCTTTTATTTTACGTTCGATTCGCTTAATTACAATTCGACCCTAGTTAGGTTAGTGTGAGGTGAGTGCTAGAGCCTATATTGGGCTAGGTCCCTTGGGAGAGAATGATACCGGATTATTACTAGTTTATACTTCATCGCGACCCCCATACTCTTGCCGGTTACTA
Organism: Euryodendron excelsum; assembly: GCA_033060915.1. Lineage (NCBI taxonomy): Eukaryota > Viridiplantae > Streptophyta > Magnoliopsida > Ericales > Pentaphylacaceae > Euryodendron > Euryodendron excelsum. The sequence continues at coordinate 26,742,049 of CM065378.1, read as the reverse complement.
AAGTCATTTGTAGGAACACCGCTGTAAGCACCCCATTTTTGCCTGCTCGGCAATCTCCGGCCTGACCGGATGTAGTATTCAAACACCACACCACGTGCAAGCTCAAGATGAGCTTTTCAATCTCCAATTCAATGAACTGGTCGCTTCTCGAGCCCATAAGAACCCACTGGAGCCATAAGCACCATTATTTCAGGCAGCTTTGCGGACTGGGCGATCCTGGAAACCAACGCCATCTAGGTAGCTTCCCGAGATCGGGCGAACTCGGGAACCAACACCTCATCAAGTTCCAGATGGTTCACTTCTAGCGCCTGCTAGCCCGCCAATATAAAATGTCTGTCATTTGGTAGCTTTCCGAGACCAGGCGTTCTTAGAGACTAGCACCACCCTTCCAGGTAGCTTTCTAGGATGGGGCGTTCTCAAGAACCAACACCACCCTTACAGGTAGCTCTCTAAAATCGAGCATTCTTAGAAACCAACACCGCACAAGTAGTTTTCTGAGACCGGGTGGTCTCGGAAACCAACACCTAGGTCAACACCGGCGCCTGCTAGCCCGACTAGGTGAAAAATGACCAAACCTACCCCTTGGGCATTCAGGCGCGTTTTGGGAAAGTTTAAAATTCTTGAAAATGATAAGTCTACCTTTCCAAAATGTTACTAAACTGTTAGGCATCCCCCGCAGGCCATTCGGTCTAATTTCGGTCCTATTCCGGCTCACTCCGGTCAAAATGACCATTTTGCCCCTGAACACCTAAGCGCGGCACAAACCCGCTGAGCGGAAAAAGACTCTCCCAAAACAAATCCCTAAAAAACCCTACACGTTTAACATGACACATCAAACCATTCCTAACCATTTCCAGCCAATCCTAGCCAAAATGACCATTTTGCCCCTGGCAATCCGAATATGCCCCGACACAGCACTGGCCTTAGGATTTCGAGTAAAGAGTTTCACCATACACCCTTATTTAACCCGAGGAGGACCCTACGGCACTAAACTCACACGACTCAATAAAAGTTCTTTGGAGCGTTTCGCAGACGCTCTGCCTAAATTGTCTTTTCTCCCGATTCCCCGGCTATAACGCATCGTCAACTGACTTAAGAAATGCGTAAATCAGGGAATTCTTGAAAACTCATTCATAGATCTTTCCATCGGTATGGCTTGATTGGATAGATCGCTTCCCGAAGCCCTTCATCGTATGGCCCAAACATGGCTACTTTCGATAACCTTTAGAGCGTCTCGTAGACGCTCCGCCAATGTTGACTTTTTTTCCGATTCTCTAAACAAAATGCACCATCAAATGACTTGAGAAATACGTAAATTTGAGAATTTCCGAAAGTATTACCAGAATACTTTCCATTGGTACGGCCCGATCGAAAAGATCGCTTCCCGAATGCCTTGATCATGCGATACGAAAATGACTACTTTCGAACACCCACAGCGCGTATCACAGACGCTCCATAAAATTATCCTTTTACGCACATTTTCCAAGACGATATCTCACACTTCCAAACATAATTCAAACTTTCTAAAAACACAAAAATTCACTGGAAGCCCTAGGAGAACATCCTGAGTGCGACCGATTCCCCCGAAACCTTCCCGATTGACTTAATTATCGAGACAAAGTTTGGACAAACCTTCCGGTGGCGGAGCGTATGCTACATGCGCCCAGATTTTGATCAGATCGACCAAATTTTGATCAACAATCGAGATTGAGTTAGTACAATGGGTGACACGTGGTGTTCTGCTAGTTGAATAGTACCCGCACATGTAGGACATGTGCCTGTGTAAAATTTACACAGGCGCATGTGCTACATGCGCCAATGTTCGAAAGTTTTGCCTATAAATAGAGGCCTCCCCCTTTGCATATTCCAGGTCCGACATTGATGTGAATCCCTGCTGAAATTACTCCAGAACCTCGAATCTCCATATATATTCTCCCCTTCTAACACTTAGGGTAGATTCCACCATCCCTAAGCCTATATACTTCACATATAAAGCCTTATACACCATCAAACACTCCCCACCAACCCTCTAAGTCTTCTTGAAGTCATTCAAGCACCAATCAAAACATCTTTGGAAGACTACAAATGTGTTGAAGGCAAAAGGTGGTATCTCTTTTATATTTGTGTCTTCCCCCACTCTTCTCTTCTCCCTCCTAGCCTATTTAGGCTATTCTCTATTTTAATTCCTATCTTCAACCCTCCTTTCTTGCATGCTTGAGCCAAGAAGGCTCTTAGATCATGCCTAGAGGAAACCAAGTGAGAGCCACCGTATAGGGGGATCTCTCACTAGCCTACTTTAAGATGGAATGGCCTAGGAGCCCCTTATTTATGTGGTGTAGCCTAAAAGCCTTGTATGTGATCATGACCTTTTGCATGTTACTATTTTGATTATATTTTGTTTGCTTGACTTCATTTTATGCATATTGTCATGTTCTACAATGCTTACATTGCTCTTATTTTTATGTCATTCCTAAGCTCTATATTTCTTTCAAAAATTATTCCAAGAGTTGGTCCCTTGAAGTTTAGGATGAGACCTTAGGAGTCATGCCTTAGAAAATCCCCTACTATCCCCTAATTCACATTTTTGCAACATTGCATTTTAACTTGCATAAAAGTTGCTTTCAAACTCTCTAATTTTTAAGATTTCCATTCTCTTAAATTTAGTGGTTAAAATGGCCCCATGGAACCCTCTCTTGAGTGGTCTCCCTTTACATAGGCCATAGGAGCCCTAAATCGTTAGAATGGTTCCCTTTTCTCTTTATGCTTACCTAAGAATGATATTCAAATTTTTTGATTTCTATGGTTTCTATTATCTCAAATTTAGTGGTTGGAATGGCCCCATGAAACCCTCACTTGAGAGGTATCCCTTACATATGCCATATGAACGTTAACTTGCTAGAATAGTTTCCTTTAAAAATGATTTTCAAAATCTCCTTCTTAAAAATGGTTTTCAAGAGTTCATTCTCTCCATCTTTGTATTAAAAGTGATTTTTCAAAGGTTATCACCATTGTGTTGATTCTTAAAATCCATACTCTTCTCAAGATAATGGTTATAATGGTCATAAAGAAACCTTCTCTGAAATGGTCTCCAAACATTAACCATATAAACTATACTCTTAGCTAGAGTCCAAATTTTCATGGAAATGATCTCCAAAAGGGTTGTCCACAAAAATCCATTGCATAACATGTTTGATTTTCCAAAACTCTTTTCAAAAGTGCATTAAACCAACTTTCAAAACCATTTTCCAATCCAACCCTAGGTTAACTTGACACTAGTTGTCCAACCCTAGGTTAACTTGACCCTAGTTGTCCAACCCTAGGTTAACTTGATCCTAGTTATCCATCCCTAGGTTAACTTGACCCCAGTTCACTCACCTTAGATTAATTTAACCCTAGTTAGCTAACCTTAAGTCACCTTAACCCTAGGTTAACCTAACCCAAGTTAGTGAACCTTAGGTCACCCTTAACCATAAGCTAACCCAATATAGGTTAATACGCTTCAAGGTTCCAACTCATGAACCCTTTTTGAATGATCTTTCAATTTTAAACTATTCACATTACCCATTTCTCCAATACCCCCTACTCTCGTGATTTCAAAAAACCAACTCCATAAATGTTTCAATTGTCCCTACACTCCACCTTCAAGACATTTTCAAAGATACTTTCAAAAGGTCACAAATCTAGGGTGTCCCTAGCCCCCTCATGGTTAGAGATTCCAAGGAAAAGTGATAAATAGAGAACAACCCCTAAGGTTGTCCATATTAGGATTTCAAACCCTTAGCTATTTTCAAAAACCACTTTTCAAAACTAATTCATCAAAACATTCCTCCAAGGTTTTCAAAACAAGACTTCAAAAACACTTTCAAGCTCTCTTGAGTCATGACAAAGCCTTATTCCAAAACCCCCTTAAGTTGATCCAAAAACATTTTCAAAAACACTCCACCATTCAATTTCAAGCCAAATCTCAAAGACCACAAAGGGTCTTCAACTCCCAAAGATCTCAAAGTGTCTTAAATTTTTCCAAAGACCTCCAAGTGTCTTAAACTTTTTCAAAGACCTCAAAGTGTCTTAAACTTCTCCAAAGACCTCAAAGTGTCTTAAACTTTTTAAAAAGACCTCCAAGTGTCTTAAACTTTTTCAAAGACCTCAAAGTGTCTTAAACTTTTTCAAAGACCCTAAAGTGTCTTCAAACCTTCTAAAGGCCCTAATGCGCCTATTTTCCATTGGGCTCTTGCCCGAACTACGATTGACCTGATTCTCACCAAATGAGATACGTAGGCAACCTAAAATGGTGTCGTCATAACTTTTATTTCAACTCTAATCCCTTTTTCAAAAATTCCAATCAATTCAAAGTTTCTATTCCAAACTCTTTCAAACATTATTCTCAAATTTCTTCCAAAAACTTGCATCATGCATCATCCATCTGAAAAGTGATGACTAAACCCCGTTTTTTTAAAGTGGATATTAAGTGGACAATGGTAACCGGTTATTCTAGTGAGTGAACAAAGAGTGATTAGACATGTAGGTACCGAAAGGGCGGGGTAGGGTGATGATCTTAAGATATTTTCCCTATACGTAATCAACCCCCGGACCATAGATTTCTGTTTTCGAATGACCAAAAATTGAGTTATTTTCCAAAAGGGCTTAAATCTTTCCAAAGGTTGTCAAACAACCTATTTTCTTAAAAACCCTCTCTTGAGGGAGTTTTCAAAATATTTTCCAAAAAAAAACCTTAAGTTTAATCTTTGGATTAATACTTAGTTTTAGGTGCTCTAACTCAACTTAATCAAGTTAGGTGGCGACTCCTATTTTTCTAAAAAACCCTTAGTCAAACCAAATTTCAAACCTAATCGCACTTGTCCTTCTAGGAGGATGAGTTCTAGTAACAGAGTTTCGTGCTTTTGGTCTCCAAGCCGAAAGGACCTTGGACGCATAAAAACCGGAGCGCGACAACCGCATTTGGGGGCAATCACATACTGGTGGGGCTAACTCCATTAAGATATCCCCAAATTCCCAAGGACCACTCACCCTAACTATGATGTCGTCAATCCCCTTTCTCAAGCTTGGAAGAAATTGAATCAACTCTCTGGGGCCAGCCTTGGCCCTAAAGTAGTATTTATGGTGGTCTAACCGAGCACTGTTCACCTTTACTGTCGAGTAGTAATAATTGAACTCGTGAAACCCTAGGTTCAGACCTAATTGTCTGTTCAACTCAACCACTCCTATCATTATCCTATAGCCAATTCTTGCAAGCTGGATTGGTGCAATTTCATAATGGTTGAGGATTTCAGTAAAAAATGGGTGAATGGGAAAGCGGAGTCCTCCCTCTACAATGGCAATGAGAGAAAAGAGATTCCCCTCCTCAATCACTACCCAACCGTCATCCTTAGGACCAATCAACCCAATGTCTATGCCCGCCGAAAAATCGTATCAGGCCTTAAACGCAGTAATGCTATTGGAAGAGTTAAGCATACTCCTAAAGTGCAAACCCATTACGAATAAGGGACAAAGAATCCTAGGGTTTTCTCACCAGAAAAGCAAGAAGGGAATAAGGGAAAAAGAAAGACTTACAAAATGGTAATCTTCACGAAAGAGACAGATGCAAAATATGGGATTGTTTTGTGCTCGATGGTTGGCCAAAACCCCTTTCGTCTGCAAAAAATGTCAAAGCGGCAGTAGCAAGTTCGGATTACTCTTTTTAAAAGCCTTCCGACAGTTGACGTCTCACAACCAAACGGTTTTAAATCACTAGCCCTAGTCCTTTACCAAAGGGCACTAGGGCTGGGGGGCAATTATGGGTCAAATAAACACCAGCCCAGTCCACCAGGGTATGCCCAACAAAGATTAAATGGCTTACTTGGGCTGAGGACAGCCCATGCATCATTATAAATCAAGCCCATATAGCCAAGAGCAGTCCAATTCACAAGACTTATAAAGCCCAAAGTATTGGGGCATTTATGAGAGATATCAGAGCATTTAATACACAAGTCTTAACATTTAATGCAGGGCAGACCCGCAGTTAATGCAGAGGAGATGCACCATGCGACAACCTAGCTCACGTTTGGTCAGTCGAACTCAAGCACGGCGATAAAAGTGAGTTTCTGTCCGATCAGCCAACTCTAGTCGGCATGAGCCTATGAGATAAATCATGATTACTGGAGTAAGCTTAACAGAAAGCACTACACTATGTACACTAAAATCTCAAGAAGCAAGGTATAGACAATTGATTTCAAGCATACACTGTCTTTATTCATTCGATTCTCAATTAAGATTGTTAACTTAATCGTCGGAGTGTGATCGGCCTAAAGAGAGTCGACCCATTCTAACTTCTCTATCTCTCTTGCAGTAAGTTGGTACTCATTGATATTGGTTTGAGTGATCGGCCAAGCTTTCCCAGAAATCTCACTTACATTGTCTTATATTTACATATCATTTCAAAGAATATTTCAGTCATTAAACAATTATTTGACAATAGAAGATCAATTTAGGTATAAAATCATACTTTTGAAATATCTTTTGTATTGCCCTTATATTTACGTGTCATTTCAATGAGTATTTTACTTATTAGACAATTATTTGACAATAGAAGATCAATGTACGTGTAAAATCATACTTTTATGAATGGTTACAAGTCATATAACAATGTTTTATCTATTTTATTAATAGATTGCTAATAGAATAGATTAATTAATATAAATTAATAATTTAAGTAGTCAATGTATTACGCTTTAAAGTTTGAGGAAACTAAATTATAATGAGTCATAGTTATACGTGTAATTAACTCAAATAAAAATTTATAGTGGCATATGACAGCCACGAGGTCCACGACGAGAGAGAATGGTACTGGGCCCTTACACTATGATTGCCAGCACACACCCATGGGCCATCACACAGTAGTGGGCCAGGCCCTTTTGTACTTGTAACATCACGTGAGTCAGATAAAATATTTAATGATGTATCAGCTGATGTAAGTATTTGAAGTATGCATTCATATGAAACTCTAATGGTTCAATAAACTCAATGTATACAGAACAAGCCTCGCTTCTTAACCAAAATTCCACGTCAAAACATTAGAACAAGTGTGTTTATTTGTGTATGTATATATATATATATAATCCATATATATATATATATAGGATATAAGACATAAAACATCGAGAAGAAACGAGTTTGGTAGTGTTTGTAACACTAATCCAAGTTTATTCAACCAAGTTTAAAAAATAAAATAAAAAAGAAATCATGTATCTATTATCACATATGTTATGAGTGAGATTTATGTGCATCACCCTTGGGAAAAATGAGAAGCCTTAACTTCAAAATTAGCTTCTGCAGAGAGAAAAAGAGAGCTGGAATGGTAAAAGTAAGACTTGGAATCTTAAGAATGTCAACACTGTGCTTTTTTATTTTGGATAGAAAGTCAAAGTGTCAAACTAAAAACCCATTAAAATAAAAAATTAAGTGAAGGCTTATATGATACACACACTCACCCAAAGTCCGAACCTGTAATGCAAGCCCACTGACCGTCCACCTTGATATGGGGTGACGGACCTATGAAAAATTATTTTTTTAATAGTAACCAAACTACTCAACAACTTATTAAAATGAAAAGTTAAGAGTCTGTCAAGTATAGTTTTTTTTAAATATTTTTTATTTTAATTTTTTGACTTATCAGTAAAAAAAATAAAAAATAAAAAATAACTTTTATAAGATAAGATAAGCATAAAAACAAAAACAAAAAAATTTCAAAATTTTGATTTTTTTTATTATAAGCAAAAAAACGAAGACAAAAAAAAAAACCCTTGCCTTTTTAAAAGCTTGTTTTTCATTAACTTCTGTGGTCCGAGCGTAGGTGCGCCACTAAGTTACAGGGTACTATAGAGGAGAAAGAATAAAAAGAAAAAGAAAATAAAAAATTCTATAATGGCGTATGACAGCCACGAGGTCCACGATTAGAGGGAACAAGATAGACATGAAAGGGTCAGTACTGGCCATTGATGCCATAGTTAGCTGAGTTTAAACGAATTTAAAAATATTATAAATTCTAAAATAAATTTAAATTTGACTTCTTTACATATAGTATAATTCGTTTTCTAGCTCTCGTTGATTTCAAATAATATACAGTTCAAAAAATGGTTTGGCATCAGCCTCATCACAAAAGTGCATAACCTGGGAGACAAAATGGGGTTAAATGAGACTTTTCACATTGAAACAAAAAATTCATTATGTTGATTTTTAGTTTTAAAAATGTCATTGTCACATCATAATTTTTTAATAATTTATTTTTTGGCCCAAAAATATATAAGAAGGGAGCACAATTTTTTAAAATGTTTTATAGAAACAAATTGGTTAGAGCAATTCAAATTAATTCCGGCTTCAATCTTACAGTCATTGTGGTTTTCTAACTTCAACTTGCTCAAAGTCAAATGAGACCCACTACAGGTTTCATTGGAGAGTGCCGCAATCAGTAATCACTGTTCATTTCTAGTTCATGTACACAAGTTCAAAAGAAAATAAAACAAAAACAAAAAAGAGCAGTGACATTTTTGTTAAAAAAAATGTTATTTTTTAAAAAAAATTGTACAAAAAAATTCAATTAAAATAATATGACAGTGGTATTTTCATAATTAAGAGTTATTATGATGAGTGTTTTGATTTAAAATAAATAACTCTCATTAAATAACATAATTTTGATAATAAATTCTATATAAATTTTTTTATTGTATATATATTTTTTTTTTTGTAAGAAAAATGTTATTTTGCCTGAAAATTTATATAGAAAATCCATGAGAATGATGTACCAGCGGTAATTTTGTAATTAAAAGTTACTATGATTGGTGTTTTATTTTAAAATGAATGATTCTCTTTCAACTATATCATTTTGGTGATAAATTTTATGTAACATTATGCCTTTGTAATGAGTAATGCTATACGAACAAATTTTTTTATACAAAATGATGTGATTGTTTGTAGACCTTTCTTTTCAAAAACAAATTATATTTTCAAAAACAAATTCTACTAGAATGATGTGGTAGTGACATTTTTGTAATTTAGAGCCATTATGATATTTTTTGTTTTAAAGGAAATGACTCATTTAACCACATCATTCTAGTAATAAATACTGTATGAGTGTCTGGCTGTATAGCATTGCCATTACCCTTCTTTTCAAATCAAAATACCATCCATTTGACTCATAATTTTTAAATTGTCACCCACACATCATTCTGGTAAAGTTTTATATACAAAAATTACGTAAAAATGTAATTTTTTTTTGTAATTAAGAAGAATATTATTATTTTTTAAAAAAAATTATATAAAAATCTCACTAGAATGATGTGCCATGACCATACAATTTTAAAATTTATACATAATTTATGTATAGAATAATATGGGTGAATGAAAATTTTATACTTTAAAATAAAATACTCATTATGATGACTCTTAATTGCAAAAAACTCATTGTCACATGATTACATCATTCTGGTAAAATATTTTGCACAAATTTTTTGAAAAGATGATATTGTTGCTATTTTATTTTAAAATAAAATACTATTATTTATTCACATCATTTTAAACATAAATTCTGTGTCAATTTTGTGGTATGTATTTTATGATTGTATAGGACGCAAGAATGAAAATTCTATATAAGTATCAAAAGACAGCTCTTTCAATCCAAGACACCGATTTCTAGTCCAGATCTCTCTCTCTCTTTCAATCCAAGACACCGATTTCAAGTCCAGCCAGTCAATAAGATTGCGGAGTGAAGCTGACTTGAAGAGCTATGCAGTGTTTGGTAAACGATTTCTACGAGTTAAAGAGTAAGCTTACACAGAAGGCTGCGAGTTTGGCCCGGCATGGTTGGTTCTTCGAAATGCTATGAAAAAGGTTGGAAAGATTTCTGAAGCCTGCCTTGGGGGAGCTTGAGTGCTTGAGTTGGCTCAGATTTTTGAAACCCAACTCAGTTCTCTACCTTTTTGTACCGGCCGGAACGGACCGCTTCGTACCGTTTCATAAGAAAAACGAAACAACTCATGTGAGGTTTCGTTTCGGATAAGTTTCCGACCTTTTCCTGCATTTCCCATCCTTTTCTGGCCATTTCGTTCGTTTCGAAGTTTCGGTCTCGACTTGTTCAAAATTTGAAATCTCAAAACTTTTCTTCATAAAGCATTTATTGCTATTGGCTACACCAGACTAGCAATAGAGCAATCATTGCTATCCGCATAAGCCTACAAAAGCCTGCAAGCCTACAAGAAGAAGCAACGATGCCAGGCCGAAGTGAAAGATCTTGTGGTCCATGACCTTCTTGTAGTGTTTAGTGTAAGCTGACTCTAACTCGTAGAAATTAACTGTTAACTAATACTCCATAGCTCTTCAATTCAGCTTCTCTCCACACTTCTATCGACTGGTTGAACTCGTTTCGGTCGAGTCAATTAGGTGACAGCATCAGGAAGACATGGAATGACAAACGGCTTATAATCGGACTGAACTTTCCAGTTGGGTGAGTTGGGCTGAACTTTTCACCTCTCTCTCTCTCTCTCTCTCTCTCTCTCTCTCGTTTGTGTAAGTCTTTGTCATCCTCCAAGAGTGTTGGAACTAAAGCTCTAAATAAAGTGGCAACTCAAAGCTGCATGAGGCTGCAACCTAGCTTCTTTCGCAGCTTTTTTATTACATATTTTTGTTTTCAGTAAGTTTTTTAAACGAAATTCAACTAATAATTTATAGTGGTTTGATTAGAGTCTTTTGCATGGTGCTCATACTAGCATAAGAATCACTTCTCATGCCTACTTGTATTCAATTATTATTTATGTAATATTATAATAAATATATAATTCGTGTGAACAGTAACTTACACGAGTTCGAAAAAATAATTAATTAAAAATGTAGACACTCATAAAAAAAATAATAACAAAATAAATAAAAGACGTTTATTTTGAAACAAAATAACTATTATGATGATTCTTAATTATAAAATTAATATTTTACTAAAAAAATATTTGTACAAAAAATGGTTTACTGATCAATAACTACGCTCGTAGAAGTTTTAGCCTCAAGTACAGAATGACAATGATCATCCCTTGCAATCGCAACTACCAACCAAAACAAAAGACAGACAAGCAGATCTCCTGAATACGGCAAGGAAAATGCTCTTCTTCCATATAATATCTGTATAAAAAAAGCCACCAGATTTATGTGACTAAGGCATGCTTATGATTAAGTGAAGTATTTTTTCCTACACTTTTACGTGAATGAATTTGTTATGAATTTTATGATTGTATAACATTATTTATATGTGAATGCAAAAAGTCTTTGGAGTACTTATTGTGCACCACAGAATTTGTAGTGTAGTGAAAAAAATTTTAAATAACATTCTATCAGATTTTATCATGTGATATTTTTTTTTTTTTAAATCTCTGCACTACACTACATATTCATATTACTAATGTATTCATTCACAACGTGTCATTATTTAATAAGAATGATCACTAAACATTAATTACTACCTAAACATGGGTTAGAAATGTTATTAATCCATTATTTTCACATTGAAAATGACTTAAAAACAAACTCCAATACGAGACACATGCCGCTTGGTTACTCGTAAGACACCTCACAACGTCTTCAATCCCCTCAAATTACCAAAATGTCCTGATCACTACCAAAATTTCAAGCCTATAAATACCAAAACAATTCCACCATTTTCATAAACATACCTAGCTATCTCATCCTAATGTCTCTGTATACTCTCTAACATAACGCCAGCCCCTCCCACCAACGGGATTCAAGTAATCAGCAAATTTCAACATTCAGTAAGCCTGTGTCCAATAATTTCTTTTTTCTCCTTTTTTCCGGCTGGCACTGCGAGTACTTAATGATTCTACAAACAAGCTGATTTCATTCAAGACAAATTCTCATCCAGATGTGCCAAAACAAAACAGATGATGATGCCAAAATCTGAAAGCCTACATGAGTCCGAAGGAAGGAAAGAAAAAAAAAATCACGCTTTTCCAGTCCCTAATGGAGGACTAGCCTTTACAAATTATCAAACCCATGTCTGGAGTCAAGACAAGTAAATACGTATCAACGATCGTTCTCGTCATAAAAGCCTCGACAATAGGAGGGCGGTATACCTCATTCACAAAGCAAATGTGTCCAACAATTTCTTAAACCCAGCTACACTATCATGGATATGTTCCACCTCTCCACCCCACGGATCCTTGAAGAAATTCCATAGCTGCAAATTGTGTCTAGCACCTAATCTCATACGAACCAGCTTTGGTGATATAACGGACCCACTCAACTGTATTGTACCCACTCTTCTCCCATACCTGCTGACAGGCAATTAGGTGAAAAACACTACATTTACGCAAAAGGAAATTACATACATTCCTTATCAATTACTGTACCTTCAGAAAACGGACACGTAATCCCGATGCTGTAAACATAGGGACCTGTTAAAACACAAATATTGGTTATTCTTTGGCATAATATAAGTATATACTGTACAGCTCATAGAATAGCAACTATGCAAACAGAGCAACTAGATGCAAAACAAAGATACTATGGACTTCAATCCAACATTCAGGATGGTGGTTTGCAATAAAATGGTTTCTGATCAGTTGAAGTTGTAGATGACTTGAGACAGTCACAGATGAAAAAGAAGCGATGAAATCCTTTAAAAGATCTTAATTCACCAGCCTACTTAAACATAACCGTATCATGCAGACTCTTTAAAGTTCAGTCTTTGTGATATAATGGAAAAGTCATAATATGCTAATAAATGGTTATTAAATTACACATATTTTAGTTTGGGATTCCCGTAAGTGCGTTTAAAAAATCCGCGGAAGTCTGAGTACAAACCAATTGTCAGTTTTACGAATCAGAGTATACAAAGTACACACACTTTTGAGAGAAGCCAGGAATAACATTTTCAGGGGTCAGGACACTGTATAGCAGAGAGCCTCAGATGATCCCAAAAAGTGAAGAAAAGAAGGCCGTGTCTCCAGCCACACAAAATCTTATTCTTGTCATGGTAAAAAAAGATCTTTCTATGCTTTATCATGATTTTAGCTCCAAATTACAAACCTAACACAGAAGTAGCACTCTCGAAGAGGGACTTCATGGGATACCAGAGCATTATTATTAATACCCGTGATACAGTGGTTAGTATCCACCTAGGAAGCACGGACACTCCGTTGGAGGAGCCGTACCCGTGTCGGACGCTCCATTTTACGTGTCCAATTATTTATTTATTTTTAAATCACTCCACGGACATGGCTTGGACTCGCATATCCCATTTAGAATACTTTAGGGACATGGTGGGGGCTCAACTTTTAATCTTAAAACTAAAAAATACGGTTTATTTTCATAAATAAGATAATTTAAAAATCTGAAAATGAAGAAAAGGGAGTAGATATTTGTCAAATCAAATCAATCGAGAGAGGAGAGAGAGAGAGCGAGGCCCTAGTATGTTCCATTGAAGAAGAACAACAACAAGAAGACGAAGAACAAGTATGTTATTGATATCGGTGATTAATTTGTTTTGTGTGTTCTTTATGAATTTTATATTAGATGATAAGGATTGTTGATGAGGGGTAATGATGTTTTAATGTTTTGGGTAGTTTATGACTTTATAATTGTATTGATGGAATAGCTTTTTGGTTGTTGATGTGTTTGTTTACTATATCATTTTTGATGTAATGTAATTGACTAACTACAAATGATTTGTTACCGATTAAGTAGCGAAATATGTTTTTTTTTTTAATTTTAACTGGTGTTTTCTTGTATATTTTTTACTTTTTTTTAAATATTTATATATATGACATAAAAAATTAAAAATATATTCTTTTGCAGTGTCCCAACCATGTCGTGTCTTGCATTTTTTAAAAATTATCGTGTCAGACACTCGTGTCCGTGTCCGTGTCCGTGTCCGTGCTTCTTAGGTAACCACTATCCGCCATCTAGATTCCAGACTATTGCTCCTATACTGGCCCTTGTAGTCCAGTTGATACCACTTGATCTCTCAAAGCTTTGATGTTAGTGGCTCAAGAGGAGATAAAAGATATTTGACCGCTCCTTTTGCATGAGGTTTAGCAGTTAGGCACCTCGAACTACATCTAAAGTGCCTTACTGGCAGGAGATGGATTATCAATGTATTCCATTAATTTCCATGACATGCGGATTAATACTAAATAAAATTATTTGATGTAGGGATCAAAACAGCTCAGTCACCTGGAATTCCATCTGAATTGGTGGCCTGGTCCAAGACTTCTTTTCTGTCATTGTGGAAATCAACTCTATTTCCGCACTCAAGGTTGGCTCCGTTTGTCCAGGAAATTTCCTTATCCTACAATGTTTCAAAAGAATAAGAGGAACAACCAATTAAATAAAAATTGATAGTAAAACGCTGAGTAAGATGCTAACGATATAAGGCCATATCATTAATGGAAGAGTACTAACCAGGAAACCTACCAAATAAAGCATATCAAATACACTTTTTGAAATTCAGGTATTTCCCAGAAGCATAAAAGTACTTTGGACATGCATTCCTACTATAAACACAATAAACATACATGTGAACTAATATGCAAAAAGCAGAAGTGCCCTTCGAAATTGAAACATGAAAAATCAGAATGTAGTAAAAATTGAGTGAAGGTTGAAAACTTGAAACTTCAAGGTTCCATCAAACCTTATCTTTTAAGATGCACAAAGATATATATCATAATCAAATAGAGTAATTAATATCCAAGGATTTGTGCGAACTCCAGAAATTCCTATATTATAAGTCAATTTTTTTTCTTTTTTCCATAAAGACAAATGTTAACTACTGAAAGTATAAAGGTTGAAATCCTATTTTGATCATTAAGTAAACACACAAAAAACCAGAGGCACTACCCGAGTACAAGTACAACAAAGGGAGCCTTTCAAAACAACTAATTAAACCACCTGCTCATTTCTCAGATGAGCTAAGAATTCCCTTACGGGATGAAAGAACCACCCCCCGCAGGCCGCCAAAACAATGCCACAATTCCATTAAGGTAGTATCAGGCTAGGTATTATAAGACTAAGTACTCTAACACGAGTAAACCTTGTGTATCCCAAGCAATGCTATAATCCATTTTCTGCTGCAGTCGCCTCAAATTAGTCAGATAAAGAAAATTAACTTTAGCATTAACTAAGTATATTTTCCTAAAATAACATGTTTTTAAACATCCAACTAGTACGCATGACACTTCCAAAAACCAAATGATAATTAAATTCAAATACTCACTTCCAGACCAAGCAATCAATAGCCGCATTGTATTTAGCTCGACCTGACGTAACTTGGAAACTTGTTTTTGCTGTCTGTTTTGGTACCGGAATCTTAATTACAACTCCAAGTGCAAACATTTTCGCACCGAAGACACTCTTTACCTGAAATTAAAATCAACAAAGATAAATAAAATGGCTTCAACATCTAAAACATGCATGCTTCAAAATGTAGACAACAAACCTTAACATTTACTTCCATGCGTGTCCGACCAAGTTCCTTAATCGTCGGCAAAACCCGGAATGGTAGATTTACACCCTCAGTAATACGATACCTGTAGAGAAGATGTACATAGTTAAAAAGATTGGCACTAACTTTGTATAATACAAGATAGTATATATAGAAGAAGAGGATCCTCCTTCGGGAGCCATCAAGCAAGCAATATGCACTCACATACACACAAAATGATGCCAAAAGGATAACAGTGATAAGAGTTCATAAGATAGTAATTACAAACACTAGTGTAAAAAATGGTAATACAAGCAACAAAATGAATATAAGCCTTATGCAAAGCATAGAAGTCTTGCAGATCCTATGAAATGTCTCAATAATGAAATTTGTAACTGAACGACAAGGGTTCAATATACTTCAACACTACTCCAATAACAAGTTCCCTAAATTACATTCCAACCATGCTCTGCAAAGAAGACTATTAAGCAGCAAAAAGCAAGTGAGCCTACAATATGAGCCAGCCAAAAGGCCTGAATCACAGAGTGATGCAAGAAGAATAGACAATTACAGGCACTTTAACTACAAACACACTTGATCGAATCTAGGTGAAAACCAAATGGTGATGAGCGAAGAAATGCTGCATGGACACAGTTTCCATAAGAAACAGGCATGCCAACGTGGCACATTCATAAGAAACAAGACAATGTAAGTAACAAGAACACATCACAAAACCAATACACTGTTTCAAAGCATGCACACACAAAGAAACAGGTGTGTACAGCATGAGCCACATTGTATTTATTCCCTTTTTTTAATGTTTTTTTTCCTTTTTTCAGTGGGTGTGACTGAAGTTCAACACAAAGTTAAATATTTAAAATCCACTTACAGAAACCAAGTCTCATTCAAGGGTGACCTAGATTCCACCGTAGGTCAGAGGTTCTATACTTTTACTTATCTCCTTGAGTAACTATAGTTTTAAATGTCAACCTGAACCCAACTTTCTAGATGGCCTAACCACTGTGCTAGGGAAAAACTTAAAAGCTTAAATGTGTAGAAGTCATGACCCTTCTTCTTTTCCTTTTTTTTTTTTGCAAACTAACATTTTATTGAAAAGGCACCAAAGTGGTGCCACCCATGTACATTAACTACCTGTCTCCAGATCATTCCTTAAGCAGTGTCCCATTTAACCCTGCATGGATTGACCTAAAGGAATTCCATTAATGACAAATACTCTACAAAGAATGGCACCTTGATAGATTCAAAACAGCAGGACATTAATACATCCATTCCAAAAACTTTCTTTAAATTAAGTTGGTGGTGATAATAATTTAAAGACTAAGAATGCCATGAGAAGTATCTATACCAAACAAGATTCATTTATGATCTTCTTGGCTACTGCTATCCACACTAACTGGAGGAAGCTTTACTCACTTATCCTTTACAAGGGGAATTAAATTTTGCCACTTGTTCCACATTGTACACTTAGCTTCAATAAGTGGAGAGTGATAACATATATATATCAACTTTACAATTATATCCAGAGTAGACTCTCCATAAAGAAAAGAAGAAGGAAATACACATGATACATAATTTGCTGTTGCTGATGTACACTACATTATATTAAATACCAATAACCAGAAAAGGTTTCTAATTGGAAAAGCACTGTAAGCTTACTTCATCAATTCAAATTCACCATCTGGCGGCACGAAACTAACAGTCTTTTCTGAGTTAAACCTTGTCAGATTTACACATTGATGGAAAGTAACATCATCGAGCTCAATAGTTTTCCCACTGCATAAGGTAGCATGGTCAACAGAGAACATAGAGGGAATCCATCAAGCAAAAATGCAAACTAAATCACAAGCTTAGCCAAACTACTTGAAATCCACACAGGCAAAAAAGAGACATGCTCAGTATAACATAGAAACAACTGAAAGAAAAGAAGCGGGCATTCAAGTTTCGATAAACTACAAATGCAAAATAACAAAATAGAGTAAAAATGATTGAATCACTTTCATCTAAGATATGTACTTAGAAAGTTTGAAAGCCTTATATCCTAGGTCATAGGGAACAAAGTTTCTCATGACAAAATTAAAAGAAAATATTGAGGAACCCAGTTAAGGCAATTTCTAAGTTCAATTTTCACTTTTGCAGCAAAGAAACATCTATCAATTATGAAATATAACCCTTAGCCTCTAAGAAATGCATGCAAAGAACCAATTTGATTGGAGTTTGGATTTTTGTTAAATAAGTTGAATTCACCAAACAGTCATCAAGGGGATGCCACCCATGCACAAAGCTAAGAAAAGAAGGCAAATCATCCAACTCTAACAACAAGACATGTACACTCCTTACACCGCAAACAAAGCAATAGAAATGGGATTTGGGCCCATGTTTTGCTGAAAATAGGATGTGAGCATTATATAGTAGTCAAGTCTTCAAACTGTTAAATACTAAAAGGTGGTACATTTTGAAAAAACTAGAAATACATTCTCAATATTTGACCGGTACATTTGGAAGCGGGACTGACTCTCAAATTTCATGCAATAAATCTCATTTTCAGCAAAAATTGGGCCCGAATCCTATTTTCAAGTATTTTCCCAGCCTAAACATTAATTCTCCCAAATATATTTTCACATGCGTGGACCCACTTGGTGGCCAAAATATGATTGCTAAGATGTATCTACCGTAAAAGGAGAAAAGATAGAATTAAGAACCGAAAAAAGGATCAATGTTTTTACAGGGGAAAATAAAACCAATCCCTTAAAAATGAGGGGTGAAACCCATGAATGGACGGCACATACACAAGATGAAGCAAAAACCTGAGCACCAAAAGTCACAAATACCCCAAAAGATCTAAAGAGGGAATAAGAAGAAAAAATTCTCCCCTCTAAAAGCAAAACACATAGTGCTCAAGTCAAGTATTCAACTTCTCTACCCCTTTAAAGAACATATGCTACATTGTTAGATTCATTCCCTAAACTGCCAAAAGCATAGCAGTGGGGCCTGCCAAACCCTAAACTCTCCAACTAGGACAACCCCCAATCAGTTCTTTAGAACCTTGACAACTAGGGAAACCACAAGCTGGAGATATATAGCAAAAAAAATTTATTAAGGAAGGAAACAGTTAGCAAGAAAAGATCTTTCGATATCACAAATTATGCAAAGGAACAAAGTTGAGCCTCAGAATATATCTACAAGTTTTCCCAAATGCCTTGAAAAGAATATTTGAAATATTATGCTCAATGGAATATGAGAATAATCGGAAGAGTTCCTACAGCCCTTCCACTATACACGGAAATGGTTGTCATCTAAAAACAAATTTTAAGAAATGTGAAGAACAAACACAGGCAAAGTGCCATGACTAGTTTTCTACATGTTATGCGAACAGGATGAGCTCATTTTTGACAACATAACATACCTGAAGAGAGAACTCAATAGACCAGAATCTTTTACAGTAAAACCCAAATAAAAAGAGAAAATAACATACTAGAGGAAGGCAGGAATGAAGCAGCAATTAGCTAAAATTCTAAAATATGTGTGTAAAGGCAAATGAATTGTGGAGGATGAAAGAAGTATACCATCAGAAGTTACCTCTTAGCGGGACGTGATTTAATTTGTGACTCTTTCTCAAGGCCAATTTTATCGTTTAAACCCAATTTCAAATCAGGCATTCCAGAAAGGAAACACTTCATGAGAATTTTCCCAGTCACATCACATCGCAGAACACTTCCTATAATAACCAAATGTTTATGAGCAATCAAAGTATGAGTACATCAAAAGCTGGCATAAAATCATTCGCACCTTTTGAAGACATAAGAAGATTAACACTTTCCACAATATCCAGAAACACCTGTTTAGAGAGCAGCATTATAATCCAGCAGGATGGCCATATTCACACAAACTGAGATAGGGGTGACAACTCAAATTACCTCATTCTTTTTATAAGCAAGACCCTCTCTACGCCAGCCAATAGCACCTGTAACTTGCAAAGTTGCATTAGGGACTGGTTTATCTGCAGGCTATTTTTTACCCATATGGCAGGAACAAGTTAGAAGGATCCTCATATATTCTTCACAAAAAAGAAGATGAGACATTTCATTTCACTGGTAACAAACAAGTATCTAAAACTGGTCCTGGAGAAGTCACAATTTCGCCTTTCAAATTATATGGCTAAACGGAAACTAAAACCGCACATCTAACCTTGGATGAGAATGGCGAGCGTACTCCTTCCTGAGTGATGTAAAGCTTCAGAATTTCTGGAGAAAGATTTTGCGGATAACCAAAGTCCATGATCTCTGTAATTTGGATGGAAGTATTAAAAATACACAGATAGGTAGTGATTCTACTGAATGTGATTCTGCATGCAAACATTTATTAAACTGTGTATTTGTTTTGTAAGCAAGAGTGCCTAGAAAAGCCTATTCTAGCACACAGTAAGCATTTCAAAAGTCCAAAAATCAGACAGTACAGCTCAGAAGAGCAACAGTGTAGACACCAGAAAATATCATACATTATGCATAACGTGCAACAAATGCAATGACAAAAGGCAATTAGCAAATAAAGACATAAGCGTCTATGTGTTCGTATGAGCACTTGCATGTGATTATACTGACTTCAGTGGCACTAAAATGTATATAACAAATATGTGAAGCAGGATGATAAAGCGTCAGGGCACATATGAGACACAAGACACCCATGATGATTCACACAAAAAATCACAGATGTTGTTTTGAAGATTCTGTCAATCTTAAAGGAAGGGCTTTGAAAGGACTGCTTCAAAACTTGTATTCTTAAACCTACTTTCTGAGTCATGTTGAAATTGCTAATGGTGGACAACCAAAAATTAATTTATTCCATATCCACGCATGCTATGTAAGTCAAATTCAGAGATGATGACCTTTTTCAATAAGTAAATTCATAGTATAAAAGGAGGACTGCCAGAGAGGGGTGAAACCCTTTACAAAGAACATATACAAGCCCCACTGCCTCTATATCTACAAACACGTTCAAATTTCCCAAAAATTCAAACAAAAGATGACATACAAAAAAGAATATGACGCTGACATCCAAAAAAAGGGAAAAGAGAATAATTCCCTTTTGAAGATGGATTTGTCAACCTTGTCCCTGACTTAGTCGATGCATGTCTCGTCACAATTACAGAACCGCTGACACTACAAAGATCATATTACATGGAAAACTTACTTCTTAATTACTTGTCTGATCTCCATGGGAAGTAAGACCATTTCTATGTAGTCAGAATTGAAGTGAACATCATAAATGGTAGATTTGTTTCATTGGTGGCAATGCAGCATCCATTTTATAAACCTCTTCAGACAGGTTCACAGTAAATCCTTAAATTTTGTAACTTATTTGATTAGATGTAATCAGGTTACACATGGGCTTTGTCTTGTCTTCCATATTTTACATGCTTAGTCTTTCACTCCCTCTTTATGTACACCCTGTGCATTTTAATACTTCTTTTAAATTTCCAGGTTGACTTTTAAATTTCCAAACCGGTTACAGGATAGAATACCACATGGTAACAGGATAGAAATATATTCAAATAATATTCATCAGAAGCAAACTATAATAGAATTCTAAAAGTCTGGAAAGAGCCATCCAATGCAACTTAAAATTGGATAATCAGCAAATGGCATACCATCCAACAGCTCATAAATCAAAACAAAATTATTGCGAATAGCATCTTCATCAAAAGCGCCACCAAAATATGATTTGAACAGTGCAACAGCCTGCATAAAAACAAATTGTACAAATATCAATTATTGATAAGGACATTAACAACCTTTGGTGATTAAAATATTTTTTAAGGCAATTTATTTGGCATTGGGATCACAGAGACAGAATTTTGGAGCAAATACAAAGAATATGAACTACAACCACTGGGACTTGCTCGGGATATAAAGAAGTGGAATGCATTTTGGATAGGACTTGGGTTCAAATCTCAACAAGTAAAATATATGTAATAAATACACATAAATGAACAGCAGAACAAGGAACCAATTATTCATATTGGTGTGCTAGAATATAAGAAATTATGTGCCCATGCAAGCACAAAATTTCCTGTTCATCACCAAAGATCTGGGTTCCAAAATCAGGTGGACAAAGCCATATCTGTGAATCAAAAAGCATAGGCAGCAAGAAAATGCCGCTACCTCAACAACAAACTTGAACGCACATGCAACATTAGCATTGCTGCTGACGACAATCACAATATAGACATTGCTAATTCTCATGTAAAAGAAAGAGCAGCCTCCAATCTGCCGCACAGGACATGTACCGAGTTCTTTTGTTTGCATTATATGCGTTCGAAAGGCATCCACCATATTTCCCCTGGAGAAACAATTAGAATCAATAAACACAAAACGTAAAATTTACACAACATTAAGCCATAACATGAAACGATATATCATATAACATGCAGCTATCAGAGTAGCAGAACAATATAATTAATTAAATTAAGTTCAAACATTGCAAGAAAAACGATGACATAGACATAAGGATACACAAGTTACCATTCTGACATAATATAAACATTAAAAAAATAACTTACACACTTAAAAACAAAGTGACAGAACACCTCCAGGGAATAAAGAAGGTATCCAATTAAGTTTCTTTACAGTTTACAGTAGTAACTGGACACTTACAAATAAAATGGAAGCATGCCTTCCACAAATAATAAAGGTCTCAGATTAAGTTCCCTTGGAGTATCAACAAAATGAAATTGAGGTAATCTAGAGTTTCAAGAACCTAATTCTCCTACTTTCCAAGATAGTCGCAGCCAAACTAACATATAACAAAAGCTGCTAGTCTAAGAAGCATGTACATTGACATTGGTTCGGACACAGACACAGGACACGCCAATTCTAAAAAAATGAGAGCACAGACATGGCGAGGATACAGCAAAAACTATATTTCTTATATATTTTATTTGCTCTATATATGAAAGTAACATCCACAAACCATAAAAAATATAAGAAAATAATACTAATTCAACATGAAAACACCATTTAATCCACAATTTAATCATTATTTAACTTAATACATGATGAAAACAAGTTTACATTATAAACTTGCAATGTGTTTCGTATGCATTTAAGTGATGAATACGTGTCTCTTGCATGTCCATTGAACATAAATAAACAAAAACTTAGGACACGTCAATTGGTGTGTCTGAAGAGTATATGTGTCCGACACGAACACAGCACCCTCTAAAAAGTGTCCATGTTTCCTATCTGCTAGTCATAAGAAACACACTTTTTTCTTGGATGTCTGTGGCCTAATATGTATACTTCTTCAGATAAAACATTTCACAAGCCCATCATCCATAATGAACCACACATGTTTTCTCTATAGGTAATCATAGATTCATAATGAGTCACGCATAAGGATCCAATTACAGGATTAACATCTCAGTTATAATTAAAACAAACTAACTCATGTTCATAAGCATACCACCCAAGTGATACCCCATTACAATGTCAGACGTTGTACATTATACTTGAGGTTTAATCAAGAAGTGGAACGGAAATAAATACACGTCATGGTTACAAAAAATATGAAGAAGCACATATATATGCACGGGACATGGACACGACACTTACAAGCCGACACGACAATTTTAAAAATAAGAAATGGATATGTTGGAGACTGGCGGCAAACAAGTACATATTTCCCCAGGTTCTCTCTCCCTCTCTCTCTTACAAGTCCTCGAACCTGTGGCCTGGGGCTTCCCAAAGTGCACTAGAAGCCAACAAGCTACTTGGAGGACTGGTTGCAAAGAAGTACATATGCATATACATACATGAAACTAATAACAAATTATTCATTTTCAAATGACAAATATGTCTATACTATATTATATCAAAATAGTAAGAAATTATTCATTTTTCACAATTTATATAGTGGAAAAGAAGTGTAAATAGAAAGTTTAGTATCCATTTTAAAAGCTCAATTCAAATCAAATTAGAAATTTCATGCTTTAGGGTTTCTAAAATTAAAAAACCTAAAGGAGGGATTAATAGGTGTATGTTCTTATTGTTTTGATCGCCCAACTTATTCTTCAAACTAGTGCTAGGCCCATATGTTTTTCATGTGTCTAAGTGATGCTGTAATAAACATGCATGTCCCTAAGTGTCTGAATTCTATCCAGTTCTAATAAATTAAAAAATGATAGGACTCCAACACAAGTCTGACATAGACACATCACCTCTGTAGAAGTACATGTGCCTCTTATTGGACAACAGATATGCTGTGGGATAAATCATAAATAGAAAGCTAATTTCACGAGGACGGACTATAGCAGGTTTGATATATTTCAATATGAAAAAAAACTGATAAATTTTGGATTAAAAAAGAGAATGATCATTTCAATGTAGAAACTGAAGATCCACAAAAACAAGACATGTTTAATCTTAAACATCCATGAATCCAAATACATCTTTGTTCTGATTCTTGACTTTCCTCCTTTTTACCAAATACATCTTTGTTCCAATTCTTTATTTTCCTCCGTGCTAATTAATTTCCCCAAGGAAAAAAATCAGCCTCACCCAAAATGCCACAACAGTCCCTACACTTCCAATGAGGATAAGAACATAACCAAATTCTAGGAAAGATTTAGATTTTGAGCTGCATAATACCATTGGGGATTTCATAAATAGGCTCCAGAACAGCACTCTGGGTTAAATGAAATTCAATGAATCTAGCAAAGGGAACATCGAAAACCTATCAACAGACCACCACAAAGGCACCAAACATAGATATTTGATGAGACAGCTCCCACCAGTGCTTGGATCTTGGAGGAGATATCAACATTCTCTCTACTTCCCAACGAAACAATAACTAATAAAAAAAAATCTCTTTTTCAGAGTTTGACTGAGTAGAATGATCTAGAAAAAAGGACCAAAGGGTGCCCAACTTGTGCAACCAGAATACACAAAGAAGAGACGGAAAAAAAGGTTCCAAGGAAGAACATTGTCCTCCCTTGTGCGTCAAGTGCTATACACACTATCAATGCCCAAACTGAGTTTATTGTTGACGTGAGAAGATGTCCATCCATGAAGTGAATAGTCAATTTTTGGGGTTTATACCCCAAAGTACAGCAAGGTGACAGAGAGTAGGAAACTCTTTAAGTCATCAATGAGAACCAGCTATTTTAAAAAATTAAAAAAGTTGGAAAGGAAACAAAAAAAAAAATTTATCTAACAACTTTTACAAGAAGCAAGAATGGCTTATATTCTTCTCAGTCAGAAAGTTTCTATGTGTTCATTTCATCTCTTTCCCTTCTCTATGTTATATCTTAGAATTATTTTCTTAACCCTTTGTCTAAGTAGTTTTCTTTGAGTTCCAAACCATGCCACACACGTCCTTGCCAACTCAGGACAAAGGTGGTTTTAGTTGTGCGGTTTTGCAGCACCAGAGCCCCAAACACTTTAAGTCTATTAATCCGCCCAATTTCCAAATCATCTAGCCTAAAGAAGTAGCCCAACTAGATATATTCAAGCAAATTAGTGAATCTGATAGCCATGTTAATGAGCTTTGTGTAGTACAATTAAGCAATGCTTGGCTACTTTGCAAACCATTATCATCTAAACCACCTTTACAAGAGCGTCTAGAGTTGAAAAGAAATTAGTTTGACACCTAAAATCTCAAAAGAGCTTCTCCTTCTCCTTCTCCTTTTTCTTTTTCCCCAACCTCTAATTTGCAAAGTTGCAAACATTTAAAATCAACTTGTGAAAGAACTTCATTGAACCTTTCCCATTTTAAGTTTTTAGAGTCTTTCACCACAATTTGAAGATGATATACCAACAATTTGACCAAAAAAATGTATCAATTTCGGACCAAATCACAGTGCTATAGCAGTCTCGTATTCATGTATCCATATGTAAATATATCCACACAGAAACAGAGAGACAGAGACAGAGAGAGGAGCTGACCCAACGTCATCGCGGTAGAGGCGATTGATGAGGACATCACCACGGAGATTCAAGAAGTATATGGCGGAAGCAGCCACCGGCATCGCTCCAGTCCAGCGGATCCAATCTAACAATAATAATACACGCAAAAATATGCTACGACTGATCAAAATGATATCAGGTCAGATCTAGACCCTCTCTCTCTCTATACATATATGTATTTTCGCGTCGTCTTCGCGATTCAGAGCGCCCGAATCTTTGTTGTTGTCTTCGATTTTTGTGTTACTCCGGATGGAGAAGGAATGAGTACGAAGAAATGCTGAATTGATTTGTAAAACAGGGGATATGAGTATTCCCCGTCAGAAATTTTGATCTTGTCGCCGGTGTAGTCTTCTACCTTTAGATCGTGTTTGGACAGCGAAATAATTAAGTTATAAAGTGTTCAGATCGGATTTATTTTTCTTGTTTGATTTTGTGAAAACGTAAAATAAAAGTGAAAAGAAATAAGATTAAGAGAGAGAGAGAGATTTTTCTTTTTGCGGAAATGATAAATTTTAATTATTTTTTCTTTTCTCACTCAAGTACTAAACAAGTTGCAAGGGTCTTTTTGATTTTTAAAATTGCCTTTCTTCGTGAGAGACTCCATTCTGAATTAAATGCAAGGGTCTTCTTGGTTTTTGAAATTGCCTTTTCTCGTAAGAAACTCTATTCTCAATTAAATTCTTATCTCATGAAATACTCTATTTTTAATTAACTATTTTAAAATTTGTTAATTTGTGCATGATCTATCTGAAATTTGTAAAGTACTCCTCCAATGTAGCAAGAGAAACTAGAGAGATCAAGCAACGAGGTAAACCATGTTTGGCGGTGTGGCAGCTCCTATTTGGTACCGTTTGGTTGTTGTACCTTACGAAGAGCATTAACAATCAAGTAAAGAGCTTTGTATAGAGTTGCCTACTGTAATGAGGTTTGAATAATAGTAATTTTTTTTTAGAACCTTATTGATTCACTAAAAAGTGTTTAACGTTTTATTGCTTTAAAGATTTAGCGGAACTCGTTCACAAATACCTTTTGACTTTTGTGAAAGTGTCGAACCCATAATACTCGCCATCTGAATTTAACAGTAAATTTGATGAAAATTGTTATAACTAATCGTGCATGCTACAATGGCATTTTTACCATTTCAACTTCTAAAAACTGACTGCCTTATTATGCCAAAATAAAAATATTACCTTCATAAGTTTATCTTTGCAATTTCACCTACAAAGAAATTATAGTTTGATTTTAACTATGAAATTTATACTCTCCTGATCTAAAGTTTGACAACAATAATGTCACTTGTGATTGAACTCTAAAAGTGCAATCTGCATGTCCTAATTAGCTACCTGTTAGTATTCTATTATGTTTAATTGTGTTATTTTAAAACCAATCCATCGCTAACTCAATTTTATGTTAATTTTCAGGAATCCTAGGTAAAAAAGAGTAAATACGCGTTGAAATAGAAAAAGCATTCGAAGGGTGTTCGAACGGT
Organism: Euryodendron excelsum; assembly: GCA_033060915.1. NCBI lineage: Eukaryota > Viridiplantae > Streptophyta > Magnoliopsida > Ericales > Pentaphylacaceae > Euryodendron > Euryodendron excelsum. The sequence goes on along the minus strand of CM065378.1, from coordinate 26,715,108 downwards.
GCATAGTAGCATTCGAACGCTATGTCGGACGGTATCACGTTAAGACTAGGTTCGAAGTGCGTTCGATAGATTCAGAGAGCAGGTTTTCCTGTTCGAAGTGCATGCGACATACCGTTCGAACGGATCCCTAGGCGTTCGAACGGTTGGCCAGTCCTACACAAACTTGGAAGCCTATATAAATTAAGATTGTGGGTTATATTAGGGTTGGCGATTTTTTTATAGTTTTAGGAGGTAGCAGCAGCTGTAGGTTCAAGATTTCTCTAGTTTCTTTTCAAGGATTTTCATAGTATTTACAATTGTTGTAATCAGATTCTCAGGTTTGAAATCAATGTTCTCAGTTTATGTCTATACAACTTGTTTTTACATTATGAATATGAGTAGCTAAACTTTTCAATCTCGGGATCAAAAGCGAAGATTAATTGAATGTTTTGGATGAATGAAAGAGGTATATTTTGGTTTTAAAGTTAAATCCTCTAGTTATTCTCTCTTCATCTTCCTCATTCTAGAACTTTCGAAAACCTGGATGTTCTATTATGTTCGGTAACGCTTATGAGTGAATACCACACTCAGCATATACGTTGTATTGTAACGTTTATGCGTGAGTTGAATTCAGTATATGCGATACATAAATCGATGATGCATGTCCTTGATTAAAACAACTTGAATTATTCTAGGAGTTGGAGTTTTGAAGGATATTGGTTTTTATCGCTAAATATTATGAACCCGAGACTCACGATGTAGTCGAAGGGTTTGAGTTATCAGAATATCTCTTTCGAATTTTAAAATATGCAATTGATCTGAGTGGCTGATCTTGGGACCCTTTTTTATTAATAGTTAAATTCTACATTGATTTCAATTAATTACTCTTTAATTTGAATTAGCTTAGACAAATACACCATTTCAAAACAATCAGATTTTTCGTTTCTCGTTTTGAAGCAAGTCGTAAGGTTTTTGTGAGCACCTGAGGGAAGTGTTTTTAGTGCTTGTGGTTCTGTGTAATTTGCTCCCTGTAGATCGACCTCGTTCTTATGAGTTATACTATTCTGCCATCCTACACTTTGGATACTTCAAGCATACATTCGAAGGTTGAGTCAACTTGAAAAGTGACTTAATAAAATGAGGTTTAACATTTTATTCACATTTTTATAATATTTTAATAAGAAATTATTGTCAAAATAAAATAACTACTATGCATATATAAGGGTTGTGCTACCATTGTTTTCATACAATGTGCCTCTCGTTTCTATCAATTCTAACACTTTTCAAGGAGTCTTCAAAACTAAATATTAATTGCTTCTATCTATCCTCTCAATTGGACAAAAATAGCATTCATCTAACTTTATGTTCCTATATGCATATATATTATTAGAATGCCGACACAAAAACTTTGTCTCTAGTTATTCATTTAACATCGTGATGATGTTACTAATGAGATTTGGCCAACAAGATAAGATTGCTGGATTAGGCTCTTTTTCCTTCTTTTTTTTAACTGTTTATCCTTTGATAAATAAGATAAATTTTTGAAATTAAATTTAGAAATTGAAATCATAAGTAATAAAATAATGATATTACACTATCCTTTTTTAATACACCAGTAATTTGTGATTGGAACATTGGAAAAAATTATTAGTTATGAGGAGTAATAGTTTGATGTGTATGTAATGTAATAATTATGTTTGCATTAAGGTTACCTTTTTTTTTATTTTTTTCATAAATCCAATACAATTAATAGTATGTAAGTTCAATGTACCATATAGTAATTATTATACATTTTTAATAATTATGTGTGGACGGGTGTGTACAAGTCTTTATGTCACTCGAACTCAAAACAAATAAACAATAATATAATTGAGTGAACCCATGACTTTATGGCATGAGTGTGAACCACCACTGGCTAATTCCACTTTTCATTATATATTATACATAGAGTCAATTATATAATGAGATTATATCAGATTATGTCATACCTTTTAATTTAAATGAGTTTTTTATGAAATATAATACGAAACCTTAAACACAAGTAATATACGGTTGAAGTTTAAAAAAATAAATAATTTTTATTCAGTTTCAAATTTATATAAAAAACGAAAGTATTGTTATTTAAATATATGTACGCTTATTATACATGGACAAGCTAATTGGATGAGATTTTTTATTGGTTCCATATCACAAATCCAAGCACATGACTGTTTACATTTTGTAACAAGCCCCATGTGAGTGGTTAGTGTGGGCTCATAGTTTAAAGTATGCAGCTAGTCATTAGTTTTTTTCATTTTCAACCACCTGCACTAGGGTGCACAAACGAATCAAAAAATTAATAACCGAATCAATTGGCCTTTATGAGTTAATTTGATTATGGTCTGTCAAATGATCGGTTCGGTTTTAGGTCTAAAAATGCTAAATCGATCTATTCAGTTCAATTATCGATTTCATATTTTATGAATCCGAACTGAACGGAGAACTGACCCAACCCGAACCGAACCGAGACTCGATCTTTCTATCTCATAAAAGTCTACATATATTTTATATATGTAATTAAATTATTATTATTTGTATTTAATTATTATTGATTTGTATTTATATATAATTTTTTTTATTTTTTTGAAAAATTAAGGATGCAAGATCAATCATATTATTTTATTTTTTGAATAAATAAGTTAAATAATATACAATAAAAATAGAATCGAACTGACCCAATCCGATATAGATCCGAACAAACGCGATGCATAGAATCGAACCGAGTCAACCGAACTGACTCGGATTGATTTGGTTCGGTTTGATTCTATTAAATAATTAGTTCAATTCTCGGTCTAAAATTATAGAACCAATCAAGATTAAGTTTGTTCTAGGTCTAGCACGGACCGGACTTATGCACACCCTTATCTTGATCATTAAATAAGTTGGGACCACTTCATATTTACATTCCACCAAATGAAGTTTGAGTCTATTAATTTTAGAGGATTAGTTTTGTCATTTAAATTAATAGATATAATTAAATTTGAGTGGTTGATACATAAAACGATGCATAAAAGATGGGGGTGAGAGTAAAAAGCAATAAAATAAATGCTTAGCATTTGCCTACATATAACTAGTATGTACAATGTTCCAAATTGAAGTCTATCTATTATTTAAAAACACTTATTCGGAGGAGTTGGTCTAGTAGTTGATAGTAATAAGAGAATGACTAAAATATAATGTTTGATTTTGCCATCAAGTCCAGTGGATTAACCTCTTGGACAAAATCTTACCTGTACTTATATTTAATCAATTTCCATTACAATCCAGTCCATAATGTGTGAAAATGAACTTATAAATATTTAATGGTAAATCATTTTTCCATTCCTAATTAGTAACTATTTAATTAAAAACTTATAAGTTTCACCTTCTAGCCTAAAACATTATCTTTTCCTTTTCAATAACTTAACAGCCTCCCTGAAATTTGGGCAAAGAAAGAAAATAGAAGAAAAATTATTATTTACTATAATTTTTTTGTTTCATTCTATCTACCAGAGAATGAAAAGAAAGAAAATAAGAAAAGGAGGGAAATCTTCAAATCAATCTCTCCCATTTTCTCAATTTTTTTCTTTCATTTTTGTTCTATCTTATTTACAAAATTAAACAGAAAAAAAAACTCTTTTTCCTTTTCCTTTTCCTTTTCCTTCCGACTCCCAAGTTACAAACAGTTGTAAAAGGAAAAAAAGCTGCCGAAGCCCAACCTCCGAGGGCTCTCCCTCTCTCTCCTCTCCAAGCTGTATATCTCTTTCCAATAACACCCTCACTCATTTCTTGAATTTTCCAGAACTGCTTCAACGGTGGTGGTGATCGCTGCAGCACATTCACATAACGCACACTTCTCTCTCTATATCGACATATAGATGCATATATATATGAGATTGGCATAGGGATGAGGTTTCTGAGGAGGATCGCGGGATTTTTAGGGTTTGCGAAGGACGAAGCGCACGAAGTGAAGGACGAGGACGAACATAATGCTGATGCTGATTTGCACAGAGTAGATACTCATTTTCCTCGTAAAGGGTTTAGTGTGCCTGTTCAAGTGGCTGTCGAGAGACCTCAACTGGGCCCTGTTCTCGTTCCCTGTAGCATCGGTGACGGTGGTGTTCAGGTGAATCTTTCGTATTTGCATTTCTATCGTTTCTTGTTTATTTTTTTTTATTTTGGCCACTATTATGTTATGTCCTTTACAAAATCTTCCTTGGTTGTATAACTTGTATTGATGAAAATTTAAGTCATCTGCGAAGTTTACTTTTCCAGACAATATATATATATATATATATATATGATATGTCCGTAGTTGCCTAAAACGTATGCAGCATGAACTATGGCAATGTTAGTAGGTCAAGAACTTGTGGCAACTACAAGCCCACTTGCTGAGGATTCAGAAGTTATTGAGGGCTCCACTTACAATTAAAAAAAATATGTTTCTGAGGGCTCCAATTTGTTATTGGTCTCATAATTATGGGTTCTAATTCATTTTATAACACAACCAATTTATCTGTCATCAAACTCTGGATAGCTTCTTACACATGTTGGTCTCATTCCCGAATAGTTAAAATTTTTGGGACAATTTGTGATATAACATGGCATCAAAACTCTTGGTTCCAGGATGTTCTAACTCCTAGGATCAAGTCTCATTTTATGAGTTTGTTCGCTGTTATGTTCGGGCAGTCTGTTCTGTATCTCTGTGGACCTTTTCAGTTTAGATTCTGTGTGGGATAGCTTTATATAATTTTTGGACCAACTGCCTGATAGTAAGTCAAGAAGAAACAATTCAAACAAAAATGGAGCATATAATTCTACTAGGAGACAAGCAGGAAGTCCTGAGATGTTTTCTTGGAGTTTGCATATTGTCATCTAACTCTCTCTGTGAGGAGTTACCCCTTTTTCCAAAATGACATCTGTCATTGAAGAACATTTTGTAGTCCCATCTGTTTAATGTTAGCAGATTTTGGTTCGTGTCTGTAATTGGGATGCTTCTGCTTATGAACTGGCTGTGGCCTTTTGGAGTGTTATTAGCATTTGCTTGGGTATAAAGATGAACAAACCTTAGGTGTTTGATTGTACATAATTTAGTCGCGAGGGCTTCAAGTGATCTCAATATAACAGGGAATGAAGTTTGTATATGGTTCTTTCTAGAGGACTGATTGTGATTTTGGTTTAGTAACATTTTAAAGCTCTGGTTATATGGGGGAACACAATGCCGTTCCACATGATATCACTGGAAATCCAGGCAAAAACTTCAATGTCAGTGGTGGAATATGCTTAAAATGACACTGGAATTCAAATTGGCCAAGTATCGCCTTACATGGGATCGAAAAAGGATTTATTGGATCCTTTGCAAATTGAGATGAATGGTATACAACACTGGAGAAGATCTATTTTATTTTCTTGAAGCTGCAATCAACAAATTTTGCGGAAGGAAGAATGGAGATTATAAGAGAATAAAGGGAAAGAAGTGAGCTTTACTGAGAGGCATGCAAGATTTTGGTTTTCTCTCACTCATCTCATGCGATGCAGTATATTTTTTTTGTGTGAAAGAAAGACAAGACAAAGGCAGTGTAATTTGTAGATCTATCAGGTACTTGATTGCTGAAAGGGTTGCCAGTCATGTACTCTACGAAGCAACTTGGTTTTAATTCCTGGACCCACTTTGCTTTTGTCTTTCTCTCCAATGGGTCTATGTGAAGAATATGCTATATGCTACCATTTAGGTCTCTATCCATTTTCAAATACCCCTAATACCATCTGTAACGGGATTTGTGGGACCCTATCCATTTACAATTACTTGTGAAGGTTGGATCAAATAAGTGAATAGTTTCTTTCTCTTATTAGAGTATACGGTTTAGATCACTAATAAATGAATAGTTCCATTTACAATTACAGGAGCACATCATTAATATGCTTAAATGTTAGATTGAAGATATCTTTGAGCTCTGCAACATGAATTGAAATTAATCTGATAAGTTTTTTTTTTTTTTTTTTTGAATTTTAATAATTTTCTTGCAATGCTATTGTGTAAATATTCTGAAAGGCTGGATTAGTAAATGAGTATAGATAACTCTGAGGAGAAGTAATGTATAATTTATTATTTTTAACAAAGAGTATCACTACACATTTTCTTCACACATGCTTTTAGCAATTGAAATCGACTTTTTGGAAGTAATTAAACAGCTGGCAGTATGGCTGGATAAGGGTGTCATGGGAACAAGAGTGACATTCCAATTATTGTCTAGGAGTAGCCACCTACATTTTTTTAATTTTTTTATTTTTATATAAGTAAATCAGTTCATCGAAGAAAGACTGCTCGGAAAGAGGGCAAAACCCTTTACGAAGATCGTCTTCAAAATGCTCCACTGCCAATATATCCATAAATATATGTAAAATTTTCCCCAAAATATCGACAAAAAGAAGATAAACAAAGAAGTAACAGACTCAAACATCCAAGAAACAGGGAAATGAGAACAATTCCCTTCAAACTATGGATATGGGATTCCACACTAAGCAACCTTTCTCAAGTTCTACGTTTTCCCTTCCTCCTAATATTTCACATCATGCATAAGGGAGTAACTTCCCAAAATTCCTAGCCCTTCACCTTTGACAACTATGAACGCAACAAACCATCAAAGCTGCAACTAAGAGAAAAAAGAAGAGAGAGAGAGACCATGAGTGCAGCCCGGGGGGGTGGGGTGGTTATAACCTACTCCACCCCAAGCAACAAGAACATCCAACACTAAACCTCTCTAGCCATGGGACAATGCACAAGAAGATGGTCGGCCGATTCCACGCTGTTCTTGCACATGTAGCACCATTGCAAAATAATCTTCTTCCTCTTCCTAAGATCAGTCATCATCAAAATGGACTCTAGAAAAGCCATCCACCCAAAAAATGCCACCTGGGGAAGGCCTTGGATCTCGAAATTCCCTTCCATGGAAAAGTTCTCTCCCCCTACCTGCACAAAGCCCAATAAAATGAACAAGTAGAGAGAGATCCATTCTTAGATGCTTACCATGTTAATGAATCTCAACACACCCCCCCCCCCCCCCCCCCCCCCCCCCCCCCCCCCCCCCCCCCCCCCCCCCCCCCACCCCCCCCCACCCCCCCCCCCCCCCCCCCCCCCCCCCCCTCTTTACTGACTGGGCAATCACATACCATCCCAAACAGTGCTGTCATCAACTCAATCTCCTAGTCCTATAGATTTCTTCAAAATTGTAGAGACCAAACCACATCACCAAGATAATAGAAAATCAGCTGCCTGCATATATTATGCTCTTTCGAGAATGTCTCATTCCATTTTTTTGTATGCTGCATTAGTGTAACTAATGTCGTCATTTTCTTCAAAACTGTGGTTTCTCTTAGTACTTTGACTACTGTTTTCAGTTTCAGCTTTAGAATTGATATAGTTAATTCTATCATCCTTGGCATCTGTACCCTCAGCAGATTTTTTAGTATTAGTACTTGCCAATTCCTCTATTAGTATGCCTTCCTCTGTGATCGCATTTATTTCCTTTTTCCTCCAATACCCATCATGTAAGTTTATGGGTTTGGAAGAAAAATAGAAAAGATTGGCTTGGGGTATACAATCCCAGATGAATCATATCTTATGGTGTTCTTGTAGCTTAAATCATTGTCACATTGGATAATTGACTGGTAAAAATTCAACACAGTGACTCCTTTAGTCCGGATAGTTTACGAGAGCTGGTTTCAGATGATTTTGGCATTTCACTCGTCCCTTTGATATTGCATCATAAGAGTTGGATTATGGGGGGGAGAAAGTTAATAGTGTTCTCTTCTAGTAGAGACTAAGCAATTGGCTTTATTTGTGCTAGTTGTAATAATACATGACTGTGGTTTGCTTGGCATTCACCATAAGTGCTGCTCATTTTAATTACTCATCTCTTTTGATCAGTGGTCAGTATAGTGTCTGTCTATGGATTAGTCCCTAGTACCTATGATGCATATTGATATCTTGAATCATTTTCTTTTGACATGAATGTCCTTATATATTGATCCTTTCATTTATTGTTTCCCTCCACCATGTTCATCATGATTTCCGTCGGCACCACTTTCACATGTCTGCCTGACAACCTGGTTTCTAGCTTAGGCTGCTTAGCTTTATTGAATAATCATTATTTTATGCATTTTGTTGTTATGACACCAGTGTCTTCATTCTTGGTTATTGGTTTCCTCCTTTGTTGTGTGCATCACCATGAATTCCATGACCACCTTCTGTCTGCCTGACAACCTGGGCTCTGTGGGCAGCTCTATCTATTTCATAATACATAATATGCAGAATCTGTTAAGCTCTGGACTAATTCAGAGGTCCACTTTTAACTTACATTCTTCTATCATGGACGGCAGTATGAGATTTGATGTTACTGTAGGACTTCTTTCTCTATCAGACATAGAACCAACAGAAACTACTCACGGTTTAAAGAATGCAATTGGGTGGGTTCTGCCCTTAGTTAGAATAGATTGGAAGGGTTCCTTTTTTTTTTAATTTTATTTTTGACGCTTGTTCCTTTTTCCATTTCCATTCCATGTAGTTGATAGTTTTTTTTCTCTTTTCCCGAGAACATTTATAAGTTACGTGTTCATTGATTGTCCTCATTACGTAGAAAACTATGGGCGATTGTTTCATTGACACTTGAGCTTAGATATGTTAGCTTACCCTAAATAGTGATTAAGCACCTAATGTTGTAGAACCTAGGATCCCTTGCCCAACCTTTAATCAAGCCTAAACTTTTTGTTATGTCCAGGTGCTTCCCAGGGTGAAGCTGACTACACTAGTTTTGGACAGTATTTTTATTTTATTTTATATTGTGCATGGAGTGCATTTAGTTATTTTAAGAAGTGTTGGTTTACATGATAGGTGGAAGTAACAAGCTTGAAGTGAGTTGGAAGCTATGAAGAAAGAGTATGAGGAAGTGAAATTTAGAAAGTGCATTGTTAATATGGATGTTGGCAGAGGAAAAGCCAGTAGTTAGCATAATGTAAATAATTTGAAAAGAAATAGAATTGAAAAGATGTCGAAGAGCATTAGATCTATCCTTTTTTTTCCTTGGTTATATGTATTGTGTTGTTCCAGTGACATTAGAGAATTATTTTGATGTGGATAATTCTTACTCCTTATCAAAAAAAAAAAAAAATTCTTTTCATTAGAACCACAAAGTTATGTAAGGTTGGTGCAATATCTGTGATTTTAGTTTTTATGTGATTAAATACATCTGAATGGAATCACATACTTCATGCGTCTATGATTTTCATTACGTGGTTTCCATTTTGTATTTGGAAATTATTTTAACATTACTTGTATACAAAGAATTAGAAAGAAATTTGAGAATGGATGTATCCATTTACCTTTTTTTTATTTCTAAGGCGTTTTTGGACTTTCATTTTGCTCATTACACATTGAAGACATTTTCCCTAAGCTTAAACCAACTGGAATTTGAGTTTGCTGAGTTATTGTTTTCCTTTTTCTCGTTGCATTGCAACTAACTCCACAGACTCCATACCATGAGAGAGTGATCAGAGAAATATATAGTTGATGTTTGCTTAATAATTTCCTTGGATTCAGGTGATGGACTATGAGTGGACTGTGACTCCGACAAAAGCTATTGATTTTTAGGCTGCCTGAAGGTCGTAAAGTTTCTTGGCTCTTGTAATGTTTTTCTTTGAAATACAGATTCTTGGGCCCTTGAGAAGGTTGTAGTGATCGTCTCTTTTAATATCATACTTGAGAGTTGGCATCTAAAGTTATAAACATTTTATACGTTTTCATGTCAAGGGGCATGAGGTGTCCTATTGAGATGAATTTTGACCCATTGATGACGGATGTGACTTTGCATGTTTATTGGATGCATGCGACCCATGGATATATGTATACATACTAGATGATTTCATTTTTATTTGCTTCTGAGATTTCCATTTTATTAATGCAGTTGAAATGGTTAAAATGGTCCGACCATCACCTCTAAACATATTTATCTTTTGCGGGGATTAATCACTATATTATCATTACTTCAATTACAATGACGCGTTATGTGCTCTGTGAATGCCCTATTATTTTTGTCCTAGGCCCATTTAACTGTCATTTGATTTTTTTTTTTTAATAAATCGCTTCACATAGCACAATTGTGAAAATTATGTCTGTGTCATGGATATACATACTCGATATGCGCAATAGCATTTAAGCACTAGTCATGGAAGATCTTCTTCATTTTCACTGGGCCTAGCCACATGGGCGTGGACAATGGACCACAGTTCTGACATACATAACCATTTATTAGGGCTTGAAAGATACATTGAGTGACTAGTCCCCCAATTGATGGTCCTTTGATTACTGATCAGGAAGAGATTGTTTTAACGAAAACCCAAAGCATTCGTCTCTTTTACTTGGAAATTGGAAGATCTTTCAGATTTTGTCTAATTGCTTGATTGAGGTGATGCCAGGGTTGTGGTGGGATTGGGTGATATTTCAATCCCTTTAGTTTGTGGTAGTATGCTTTTCTCTAGGGGATGTCTGCAACCTTTTGGCATCTTGAGAGAGAGATTTCTGAACGGATTAGGTTTGTCAATAAATGTTGTGTTACTTGGCAGAAGGGGCTTCACTTTATTATCTTTCGTAGGCTATATCTCTCCTCCTCGAGGGTGAGGCTACGGTGCTAGATGGTGCTTTGAATCAATGAATGGATTTTTTATGCTACTTTTTTGCTCATTCATTTTCCATTGCCTACTCAGTATTAGATTGTTGTTTCAAAGATGTGAGGAGATCTGAAGCAGTTTACTGCTCTGCGGAGTAACAGAATAACATGCAACTTGCCAAGATCATCAATGCATGTGATGTTTGTTAGTCATATTAATGCAATCAAAATTGCTAAATAAGCTTCTGACAATGAAATGTTGGTAAAAACTAAAGGTTGCAATTGTTACCATCTTCACTACTTTGCATCTTTCAGTTATAGTACCAATTTTGATGCTAGGCTAACGTAAGAATGGATTTTTTTACCATATGCCTTTTCATTATGTTTTTTATTTTCCTAACCCAACGAATAAAAAAGAAGAAATAGATTTTGTTCTCACTTCATTTTCATTTTCTTTTTCTATATTTTCCTTTTTGCTTTTCTTTTACCTTCCACAAATCCAAGATTCAATCGTAGCGTATATCTTCCTTCAATACTTGCAATTACTTGTGTTTGGGCCAATCATAATTACTTGTGTTGACTTTTTAACTAATGTTTATTGTGGTGCTTACAAGAGGTCTTTTTTTTTTTTTTTTCCCCTTTCTGGCAAAGATATTTACAAGTTATATCACCTAATGATTTTCGTACATTTCAGGGTCTGAAATGGTATGCAAGGCGTCTAAGGATAGATGAAGATGGAGATGTTGCAGATGAGTTCCTTGATGAGATTTTTCCGGAGACATTGTCTGGTACAGAGGATCAGCATCCACCATTTCCAAGGTTTGAAGTGAAGTACAGTGCTAGGCTGGCCAAAGTGACGAACCAGGCACTGGCCCCCGATGGTAAGGTCCAACAGAGTGTGGAGTACCATGGCCAACTGCATTGGGTTTGAAGAACATCCTCTGAGAAAGCAGTCTTCTGGGATTGGACTTCCATTAGATTTGCTTTTGAGCATGTAATTGTTTTTGAATGGATGTGTCCCCTTCGCCAGGTATGAACCGGTTGACGACTTGGGGGGCTGTAGTAGTCTCCGGTTGAGCACTAGAGCCGGTTCTTCTAATTGATGATTTATCTGTAAGAGTAGTTGGCTATGTACAATGGCAAAATCTATATACATACAAATTTCGGTTCTGTGAAGTTCAATACAGAGTGATAGATAGCAGCTATTGGCCTAGATTGAAGATCTTTTGAGGTGCAATTGTATTAAGGATTGTGGGTTTTATTTTTCCCTCGCTTCAGCGTGAATGCTCCCCATTCTTTATGGGGGCATTCCTGCTGGATTGCATAAATATGGATGTCAAGTGCATATTTCGCTGAGCCAGGCTCTACGGAGCTTGTGCGTGGCTTTGAGTTCTGTTAGCCGAAAACTGCTGAAAAATCACATGATGTTTGATATGAACTCTCAACACATGCAAATACTAGTTCATGCTTACTTACGAGCTATCAATGGGAGCTTCCGAAGAAAGAAAGGCTGTTATATCATGCTACTCTGAACCCCCTAGAAAGGTAATGCTCAAACTTTGGAAGTAATTTATGTTACTGTAATGCTGTGTTTGAAACTTAAATTTATCAAAATCAAATGAAAAGAAAAGGTGAGAAAAAATAGTATAACAGTCATAATTTTGTAATCCAGGGACAGTTTGATAGATTCTTTATTTTTAAATAATAAATTGACAACTTAACCACATAATCATTATCCTTATTATATTAAAAGCACCAAAATGATGCATTTAGTTTTAGGATTAAAAGCCATTTTACTGAATGGGCAATGTTATACTACCCTAAAAGCTATACAAAATATTCATACTGAGAGCCTCAATTTAAAGCAAAACAAAATACTAATTAAGATACTCTTAATTGCAAGAATTCATCACTCTAGCTAAATTTTTTGAACAAATATTATAAGAGAGTACTAGTAGAATTTTCCATGCTAGAAGTATACTTCGTCTTAAAACATAATAAGCCCCATTACTGTGGTTAGCTCCATTAATTCAACCACATTAATATATAAGTTGATATGCATTGATAGATAGATCAATTTTCACTCTCTCTCTACCTATCAGTGCGTGTCTAACTCGATAGAGTAGTTAGAGACGTAATCTGTAGGTGTGTACGTAGCAATAATGTAAATATATTCATACAAACAAAAAATTCATACAATGATGTGTCTAAATTGTGAGACTATCACTTTAAAATAAAAAAACTATGCTTACTAATTATAAAATTGTCATCACCATATCATTATAGTATAAGATTCTATACAAAAATTTTGAAATAATAGTACTTTTTTATTTTATTTTTTAAAGAATAACGCTTTACAAGTAGAAAATTTATATAAAATTTTTGTACTGATGCGTCTTAATGATAAGCTTCTATTTCAAAATAAAGCACTCATTATAATGATATTTAATTATAAAACTGACACCGTTACATTATTAGTGCTTATATTTGGATGAATTTTATGTAAGAGTAGAATTTTCATTTTTAAAATTGCATTACTCATAAAAACATCATCCATTGGAGAAACAAAACCTCTCTGGTACAAGCTCAACAAACTCACAAATCTTACAACATACTAACAACGAGACACTCTTTACGTTCATATTCTCTCTCTCTCTCACACTTACTTATGATGTCCATGAGGAGGGTGTTCTCCTAGAGGGTACGTCGGAACTGCGGTCCCGGCCATAGGAGCGGCAGCCCCCACATGCCGGTGGCCTTGATCTCCAACTACTGCCGGGTCATGGTGACCGTAAAGGTGGTGGTGGGATTGCTTGGCGTGTGACTTTTCCGCCGCGTGCTCCGCCTTGGCTTCGTGCAGCTTCATCTTAGCTTCAGCTTCTTTAGCTTTCCTCCGCTCGTGAGCCACCTGTTCCTCTTCCTTTGTCCTCGCCGCTGCTTTCTCTACCTGCAAATCTCAACACAAAAAATAGGAAAACGTACGTTATTCCGAAATGTTTTGATATGTATATACACATATACATACATTCATGTACATCTAGAGCAAGTATAAAGAAAGAAATTAAGCAGAACCTTCTCTTCAACTTTGGCTTTGTAGTTGTCAACATGCTCCTTGGCAGCACTAGCCATGTTACTTAGCTTCTCCTTTGCAGAATGCATCTCTCTCCCTCTCTAATAAGTCACAACAAATTCAGATAGAAAAAAAATTAAGGATTCAGTGCCAAACATACATATAATTAGATGGATCTTCTAACTCTATATATGTAAAGATTAGAGATCTTGCGGGGGCGGGCCACGCATGCTGACACTCGTTTAACATGCAGACGTACTTATTGAGATGGCGCCACGTCAAAAACTCAAAAAATGCTTCACTTCTCTCTCTCTCTCTCTCTCTCTCTCTCTCTCTCTCTCTCTCTCTCTCTCTCTCTCTCTCTCTTTAAGTTTTTGTCTTTAAACACTTGATAATGTGTAAAAAGTTGTGATATATATGTCAATATTGTCAAACACTTTTTCTTTTCTTCTTTTTTTCACCCTAAATCTTAAGACAAATGAAGTTGTGATATATATATATATATATATTCAAAGATACTTATGTGTGATGAAAAAAATAGATAGGTGTGAAGAGAGAGATTGAGCCTTTGGATCAGTGTTCTTTAGCAGCTATTTTATTATTTTTTTCGTCTTATCTAGCTTTTTTAACAAAAATTTAAAATTTTATTCTGTATGTGGTTTTTAGGAGGTACTTTTGACATTTTTTTCCCCAAAAACAAAAATAAATAATAAATAAAACAAAGAAGCTAAAAGCTATTTAGTGAGTAAAAATGTTACTTAATCATTATGTAAATAATTTTTGGCTCCTTTACTCCTTTTTTTTTTGTATTTTTTTGGTCAAAACGTAAAAAGCAACTCTTAAAGTCCATATAAAAAAGAAAATTAATTTTTGATATAAACTACTTAATAAGATGAAAAAATTAGTAAAAAAGCTACATAAATTAGCTGATCCAAACGAAGTTATAGCTTCCCCTCTTTTTTTTTTTTAGTGCGAAATTAATTAAGAGCCTCTTTGACTGTGCCTTAGAATTGGAATAGGTTCGTTCGATAGTAACTAAAAAAGCTTAGTAGATTTCATCCGAATGTATGACGTGTCATGCATTTTTATATCATCCAATCATGGTGTAGCGGTTCCACCATATCTAGAAACAAAAAATTTTAGTGCAGTGGTTCCACTAATTTTGTTTCTAAAATTGTAGAAATTTGGATTTTGAAATCAAATTTTCCGTTTTTTTAAGGAGTATTTTGAAGATGAAACAAGTTTCTCATTCCCTAATTATTACATAATTCTTAATTTTAAAACAGAATTTAACATATACCTTGACATTTGACAACATGACGTGCCGTTAAGATCACAACAATGAATTTTAATTTATAGATAATATCTATAACATTTTATCTTTCTTTCCAGTTATTATATTTTATTGGTCTTATTGGTTGTTATTATATTTCAATTGTTAATACTTATTCACTTCTTTTTTTTTCATGATTGCGCATTTGGTAATGAAAAAGAAAAAAACTATATATTTTATGAAATCAATTTGCTGTTTACAACTTGAGAAAAGAAAAAGAACGGAAAGAAAAATTAATCTTTTTCACCCATTTCTCAATTTAATTTCTCACCCACAAAACATAAGTAATGAATCTCACGAGTATTTATTATTATGGGTCCAGCTACATTGTATTTTATAGGTAAAAAAAATTGGTTGAAAAATTAATTTGTATATATTATTACTGTTTGGTTTTTAGTTTAGAAGGAAAGGTAAAAAGAGTTAAAGGGACGTAAGAAAAAGTTATTTTCCTTCTCATTTTATATTTATTTTCTTTTCTCTTCCTTTTCCAATAATTTTTCTATTATTTTCTTCCTTCTCCCTAAATGTCAAACAAAAGGAAGTCATCTTCCTTCTACTTTTCTTTCATTGTCTTTATATTAGCAAAGAGAATCAAATAACTCTCTCGCTTCCTCTCATTTCTTTCAATATATATTTAGCATTTTAGCCAATCTTTTTGCCCCAGTCACAAGGATGACCCAATGGTAGGTCATCTAAATTTTTTTGATCCAATCTCATTTCTTAAAGCATGAGAATCTCATTTCTTAAAGTATGAGGTCTAAAGTTTGATCCCTTCTTATATTCTGTTGTGGCCAGCCAGAGTCGGTTAGATCATAAAGTGAGCAAAACATTCGCTTCAGGCCCTCAATTTTTGAAGGCCCCAAATTTAAAAAAAATCATATATGCTATGGTCAAACCTTGTACAATTTTGACATGTTTATTCTTAAAAAAACATCCCGATCCAAATAAAAAAGAGCCCTCATGAAAAGGGAAAAAAAACTTCAGTCTAAATGAGGAAAAGACCCATAAGAAGGGAAAAAAAAGAGAGGCTAAATGAGAAAAAGAATTCATAAGAAAATAATAAAAACAAAGCCTTAATTAAGTGACAAGTGCCCCAATAAGAAAGGAAGAAAAAAAAAGAGAATCAAATCAACTACATTAATTAACTTGAAAAAGAAAAAAAAATTACATATGACTCTCTATCTTTCTAACATATAAATGGTCAGAAATTTAAACCCTCACAACTCTCTCTTTCTCGTGCAAACACAAAATAAAAAATAAAAAACGAATTGGTAAATCTTACAAATAGTATTATCAAACGGCTTATTGACGTAAATTTTTTAATTTTTTGTATGAATTGATCTTTATTTGGTTTCTATCTTGTCAAATTGTATTCAATCTCTATTTGATTTTGTAAGTTATCTTTATATGTATGCTATATTATTTTATTTGCCAAAAGAATAATTTTTTATTTTATTGCTTGAGACGTTAAATTGAACAAATTACAATTTTTTTTATTGGCGGTGTGTTATCTATGGGTAGCAGCTAAGATAAAAATTGAAAACTATTTTTTTATTATATTGATTGGGTCAATTTTGATTCGGTAAATCCGATAAAATATTTGTATATAATTTGCATTTGTGACTTAGGTCATGCGTGATAATATGGTATACTCCCAAATGAAAAAAACATGTTATCTAAACTTGAATATAATAATCAATAATTTTTTTATTCCAAAAGGCTAACAATATAAACTTTAAATAAAAAATTAACCATTATTAAAAATGTAAAAATTCATAATTTTTTTTTAAAAATCTCATCTAAAATTGTCACTTTAATCCTTAAATCGGCTTGAGCCGGGCCCTATGACCAGCTATCTAAATTTTAGTTTATGTGTAAGATAACTTTGTATGAGCTCGAAATCGGCTGAGAACAGCCTACCCAAAAAACCCAATCTTTTGCCCCGACCCTGCAAGGGATCCAGACCCGTGAAAACGTCGGCCCTCTCTTTCCATTATCTTCTTGTACCACAAACTAAAGGCGGACAGGGAAAAACCTTCCATGGATCTCCGAGCTCCATGTACTATCTCCACTCCACTTTACCGGCAGTTAGCTTCGCCGAACGCTAATTATTACCCCTCGAATTGGCTTAAATGCCGCCGCAGAACGACGTCGTCGGAGCTTCATACGCCGGTGGACGTCACTGGTCGAACCGGTGGCTATTCACCGTCGGTTCCAGCTCACAAAGTCACCGTTCATGACAGAAAGCATGGACTCGTTCACGAGTTCTTAGTTCCTGAGGTCAATTTCTAGGGCATATATATTTTTATCCGTGTTTGCGTATTTATGTATGTAATGATTTTGAGTTCTGTTGATCAATTTAAGTGCAGGACCAGTATATACTACATACTGCTGAGTCTCAGAATATATCGCTCCCATTCGCCTGTAGGCACGGTATTGTTCTATAAATCGCAAAATTTCAATGCTGGTCTTTTGCATTCCTTAATTTTATTCTTGTAAGTATGTAATGTATCTGTGTTATGTATGGAAACAAATGTTTCTTTTATCACTACCAAGTCGTATAGAATATTGTAAGCCATTAATAAGAGTTATTATTAGTATTTTGCAATGTAGGTTTGTTAGGCAGAGTTTATGAGACTGAATTGAGTGAGGAATTTAAGCACCAACTCTACTATAGCTTGGAAATTTATGTGAGAGAAGATTTACCACTGAGATTATCTTTCGTAATTCAATTTTTTTTGTTTATTTGTTTTGAAGTTCACCATTGGTCTCCAAACTTTTGTAAGAAAAAACAATGGATTGAAATGGCTAGTGTGGCATTGGTACTGTGATGTGGTGAAATTCCAAGACTATTTTCAGTGTGAAAAGAATGCCTGTGTACTTCTAAAGAATGATAGAAGACATATTTAAGAAGTTGGAATATTTTCTATTAAGTGATACGATTAGTATTGTTGTTAGATTCAGTTATTGATGTACTTTAAAGTTTTGGCATTAAGATTACTTTTTTCAATTTCATTAGTTGTAAGGTAACCTCTTTTGAAGATTGTTGGCTGTAAGCTATTGTGAGCAACTTGTCTCTAAGGTAGCTATTTCTAAGCAACTTGTCACCTACTTGTCATTGTTGTGGTAGTAATGTAAATAATAGGTCATTAGGTGCTGCGAGTAAGCCATGCTCCACTGGTTTGTCATTTAATGGCTGCATGTAAGCTATGTGTTCAAGTTTGCTATTAAGTGACTGCATGTTAGCCTTGTCGCCACCTTATTATTTGGTAATTTTTCTATTCCTAGTTATTCCACTATGAAGTAACCTCCTTTATATAGGAGTGTAATCTCTATTTTGAAGAGGTTTCTGTTTTGGAGAATAAGATTTTAGATATGATTATTTCATTTTCTTCCTACTTCTCTATTTTTCTGGACCTGGTTTGAGCCCGATACTTCGTGAATTTCAACCTTGCTTGCTAGGAATTGTAGAGATGATTCCTAAGACCTTTTTTTTTTTTTTTTGTGTGTGTGCATAATTTTGTCCTTGATACAAGTCTTATTTGGATCCACCTTCAATTGTAGTTGCTGAAACCTCCAAATGACATACTGTGGATGAGCAAGTCATGTTGTTTTAAATCTTGTGGTCTAAATTCTAGGCAATGAAAGAGGGTACTTTCTTTAAGACTGATGTAGGGTTAGGCATCTCAAAAAAAATTTTGGTGGAGAAGCATGGGAGCTTCCCGAGTTTTATTTATTTATTTTATGTTCCATATATAGCTAATGAGAAAAGGGGATGAAGCGAAGTCAACTATGCGCTTGCATATTGCTAACTCCCAGAATCACCTGGTTAGGGCCCTATGGTATGAATTTTCCAAGTTTCCCATTCACAGTAGGTTGTATGATTGGTAAACTTGAGATAGTTGAAAAAAACATGTACATCTTACTTCTAAGCTCATCACTGGAGATACTAGTCAGCAGGCTTCTACAAGAAGATCTCTAGATATTTGCTTGAGATGGGTCCCAGTCAAAGAAGTCCAGGGTGCTGCTTTTGTCCCTCTCAACTTCATATGGGAGTGGTGCTACCCTCTGTTGTAGGAGGTGCAGCTGCCCAGGCAAACCTCTATCAGACTGAACCTTATATCCTCATGCGATCCATTAAATTGGTGCAAGAAATTGCTTTGAAAACCTTGCAATTTCTTAGCCCTCTGACTAACAGATATATGTCTTACCTCTTGAGGATTCATGGTGGAATGTTTAGCATGTTATTTTAAGTATTTTTTTTAAAGATACATGTCGAGTGATTGAAAGTTTGCATGACTCTACCATATCAAGCCGTACAAATTCCATTTTTGGATCCGGATTCAGCCGGCACCTCTTCTTTTCTTATTTTTGAATGTGTACCTGATATTGTTGTCCTTTTACATGTTAAGTTTGTGTATTATGTTATGATACTTTAAACTAAGTTACTTCATAACAATTATGGATTACACAAGCAGCTAAAGTTGTGGCTTCACAAGTTCACATCTTAATCTTCAAGCTGCTTTCATTCGGTCTCTTGGCTTTTTGCAATCAGCTTTGTATTTCAGTATCAATTACAAAGAGATTGCTTCTATAGCTTGTTTAAGCCATTTGGCTCCAACTTCTGCATCTATTTTTATCCCGACTATGGGGACCATTGTTTTGTAATTTGGTCACATATTTTACTAGTTTTTGCTATTTTGTTGAGGAACTAAGCACTAATTATATGTCTTTTTATATTCAGGTTGTTGCACTAGCTGTGCAGTTCGTGTAAAATCTGGACAAATTAGACAGCCTGAAGCATTAGGGATATCTGCAGAATTGAAATCTAAGGCACGTGAAATTCACCTTTCTGGTTTGTGAAATATATTTTTATGAGCATGTGCTTTCACTAGAATACTGTGAATCAAAGGACAATTTTGGATTCTTGTCCTTAGTTCTGATGTTGCATCCCTGGAATTAGCTTTGTAGTTCATCTTTGTGCGTACATGCATCATGGCTTGAAGTTTATGCATCCCAAAGTATTCATGTTACTTTCTACATGTTGAATTTTGTCCACCTGGACAATACTTGAAATTGCTATATGAAATTGGAACTATCTAAAAGTTGCGGGCCACTTAGTCATAGTGGTTTGCTGTTTGATGAAATAGGAAGGCATGTGAAATCATTTGAAATGGTCCTTCCATAAGTGGTCCAAGGATTGCATTTTGAGTTACACCATGTCTTCTCCAGTGGACATATGAAGTAGTAATTCTTTCATTGCTGTATGATGTTCTTTCTTCTTAGTTTAAGTAACCTTCCTCCTCTACCTCCTCTCTCTTGGACCCAAGTTCCCATGGCTCAGAAAGAAAAAACCCAACAAAAGTAGCTTCTTATTGGTTTGGGACATGGTCACTTTTTGCATGTTGTCATCTTATAACTAAACACCTTACTTGTTCCAGCCATATAAAAAGAAAATGTAACTGTAAAAAGTCACATAGGGGAATTCATGTTTTATATTTTGGTGTTTGAAAATTGATTACAATTTTACATTTGTTTTATCTGCAATGCAGGGGTATGCACTACTTTGTGTGGGCTTTCCTTCCTCAGATATTGAAGTTGAAACACAAGATGAGGATGAGGTAACATAGCTGAACAACTATCTGTACTTTCAGAAAATCTAACAACATGTCTGAACTTTCAAAAGGAATTGATCATTTAGTTGCATTTGAGACAGCATGGGATGGGTTATGGTGTAAGAGAGAGGAGAGAGGAGAGAGGAGAGGGAGAGAGTGGATTTCTATAGTTTTTGGTGAGGCTTGCCGTGGGTGAGTGTGGTATCAAATCTCCCTAACACACACCCATTCTTGATGGCTTATTATTTTGGAAGCATGTTGCCTATGCGCATGAGGGCCGGGGGTGTGTGATGATGTGGTGAAGATTCAAGAGTACTTTCGATGGGAAAATGTGGCTTGTTTACTTCTCCAGAATGACAGAAAATTGAGTCTAAGTTGGAACTTTTTTTAATAAGTGGTATGATTAAGTATAGGTATGGGTTTCAATGGACTTTTGCAATTTTTTTGTTAGGTATATTTTTTTAGTTTCCATTGTTGTAAGGTAACCTCCTTTCATGGTGGTTGCTTTTAAGCTACTTGTGAGCAACCTGTCATAGAGGTGGCCTTTGGTTCCTTGTAAGCAGCTTGTCACTTGTCATTGTGGTGGTTGCATGTAGGACACATGTCATCAGATAGGTAATATGACATATTATCCACGTGTAACTTGCTTGTCATTTAATGGTTATCTGAAGGCCATGTGCCACTACCTTGTTATTGAGTGGTTGTTAGCCACATGTCGCCGCCTTGTTATTTTGTAGTTTTCTATTCCTAGGTACTTCATTGTGAGTAGCCTCCTTAATGTAGCTCTCATGGATTTCAAGCACTTCAGGAATTGCAAAAATCAGTCTTAAAACCTTATTTTTTTTGTATAATTTCAGCCTTGATCTGAGGCATATCCAGGTTTGCCTTTGATTGTAGCCTAAGAAGCACCGACACGAACATGGACACGAGACAACACGGACATGATAATTTTCAAAAAATGTAAGACGCGACACAGCGAGGATACGGAAAAAATATATATGTCATGTATATAAATATATTATTCAAAGTTAATAAAAAATAAAAGATAAAACTAATTAAAATTAAAGAACCATGTCTTCCATGACTTAATTATCACCATTTCCTTTCATTGAAAAGGATAAAGATCATTCCATCAAAATTATAAAATATACCTCGTCTTTTATTTTTAAAATTTGCAGTAGAACCTCTGCTGTGTCCACAAAGTGTCCAAAATAAGACACGCATGTCCAAGCTGTGTCCACAGAGTGTCTGGAGAAAAAAAAGGTTAAAAAAAATTGGACACGTTTGACGGCGTGTCGGACATGTGTCCAACATGTGTTTGTGTTCTAAAGGTGTTTGACACGCATATGAGGGCCTTGGTAGAGTGTCCGTGCTTCCTAGATTGTAGCCGTTACACTCCAACAGGCTACATCAGTTGAGGGGTTAGTTGTTTCTTTTTACTTTTCTTCTTTCTTCTCTTTCTTTCTTTGTTAAAGGGGCCAGCTTTTTCTTTTTTTTTTTGGTGGGGAAATTTTTTTTTTTGGTTTTTTTTTTGGGGGGGGGGGGGGTGTACTATTTCGTAGGGCATTTGGCTACATCTATATGAGGGAACTACTATAGTTTTTGCATATGTTTTTTATTATTTGGATCATGGATATAAGAAACTCTTGGCTTATTCAGGTGTATTGGCTTCAGTTTGGAAGATATTTTGCCAGAGGACCCATAGTAAGTTTATATCCTAAAACGTTTTGAAACAGTACACTTTTTACCAAATTACTTCTATTGTCCTTTTCAGTTCTTTTACTTCTGCAATGTGTTATTGCTGCAGGAAAGAGACGACTATGCATTGGAGTTAGCTATGGGTGATGAGTAAGCTGTGTTGGATACTGAATTAAAAGCTAGGTTTTATGAGTGAAACATCAAGATGTATAATTTTTGCCCTCCCCTTTTCAATCCTTGTTTTAATCCTTTTACCCTTCCTTTGCCTTCATTTAGCCCTTAAAATGTACTATGACTACTCTGAGACTCTGAGTAGACTTTCCATGCTATCTATGGCAGTCCTGTGGAACTGAATGTTGCTTTTCTGGGATATCAAAGCTGTTGTTCGTGTCCTAGTTTATTGATTTTGGTTTTCATGAAGATTTGAATCTACCTATGGGCATTTAGTTATGGCTAGAGGACCAATCTTAACAAGATGAGACAATCCTAAAGAAAAAACGAAGAATTAATTAGATTAGAAAGTTCTGAAGGTCACCTAGATACTGTCCAAACATAAAGGTCTTCTGATGGGACACTTCTTAATCTGTGTTCTAGATATGGTCGTTGAGGCCATGGAAGTAAAGAAGAAAAGTTTTAAATCTCACAAACATTTGAGGTTTGGTATGGTGGGAGTGTCTACATTTTTGTTTCTTCTTGTTTCTCAGTTGGCAGCTCTCTCTCTCTCCCCCCTCCCCCCTCCTCCCTCCTCCTCCTCCTCCTCCTCCTCCTCCTCCTCCTCCTCCTCCTCCTCCTTTAAACAGCTTGCCCAATGAAGGATTATATACACATGAAATGTGATAATTTGGTTGCACAATTAAACAGGCCAGTGAGGAACTTCAATTCTAATTAATGAATGTATCACAAGAGGCCTATAATTTTTTAGCAGGAAATGACATCTTCCAATTGCAGAGTGTTATTGCCTGAAATAAGACACAGAATCATTTGATGGCAATGTCAGAGTTCTATTTTTCTTTTTGGAAGTATTTGTTGAACTTGAAATGCATTAGAGTCAAATTATTTCTTGGAAACTAGGAAGCCAGTGAGGCTTCTCTAATAAAAACCTACCTTGTAGGGATATACCAGCCTAAAGCCTGTGCTGTAATAAGACTCTCATCTCACTAACAACCCGATTTTTGGTAGAAGACGAAAACTGAATGCTGGTGTTGACAACAAAATTCTATACCTTTTAGATTAAAAAATTCCATTTGCAAAGAGCAGATTAACATGATGATTGACTTGTTTAGAATGCTTCCCTTGGTTCTTGTGGCTGTGAATGGCTGGTGCTCTAACACAACATCGTCATATACTGTAAGAGATGAGATTTCTAATGATGGCTCCTTGTGCCAAAAACTGAAGAACATTATCTAGTGACATCAAGCAGTAGGTGAGGACACCAGAATCCATTATACTCAAAATTGTATATGGAACAATATGAGGAAGAGAGAGAGATGTTTGGTGATGGTGTTCACTAAGAGACAACCAAACTTATAGGAAAGGAAATTTTATTACATTTGAAAATATGAATATGTTGGAGAGCTTGATATGTATTGTTTGGGCCTTTACTTAATAGTTTAAGCTTTTAGGTCAAGTGGTAACTCAACATGGTATCAGAGCTATGATTTGAAATAGGTCTTGGGTTCAAGTCTCTACATATGCATTTGTTCCCCAATTGCATTATCTTTCTTTTTA
Source organism: Euryodendron excelsum (assembly GCA_033060915.1). Lineage (NCBI taxonomy): Eukaryota > Viridiplantae > Streptophyta > Magnoliopsida > Ericales > Pentaphylacaceae > Euryodendron > Euryodendron excelsum. The sequence continues at coordinate 26,691,006 of CM065378.1, read as the reverse complement.
TCTCTGTTTGTAAAATCTCTATGCGCAAAGCGGGGTTGCATGTGAGGGAGGGTGTTGAAGAGCTAGATATGCATTTTTTGGGCTTTTACTTAACAATTCAAGTTTTTAGGTTAAGTGGTGATTTAACAGAATAAACATTTTCTGGTTGACTTCAAGCTATATTGAAGAAAACTGGAATCTATTCTCCTTGAAATTGTCCAGGTAACAATGTGATGGATGGAGAGAAGCATTTCGATTTGATTTTTTTAAAGCCTCCATTAGATTTGAGTTGTTTTTTCACATTAGGAGTGCTACAACTGAGCTATAAAGACAGTCCTTCACGAAAGCTAATCTGGTACATAGGTAGCTAAAATACGAGAAATCAAAGCCACGACTGTGAGCTTTAATATAGGGGACAATGTGATATAGCTCTGAGATGGCTGAAAAATGTAACCAAAAAATACATTGGAAGAGAAGCTCTAGACACATTTCCTCAACCTTTTGCCATCGGTCACTTGCTACAGAAACATTGATATAACATGGGGTTTTTTTTTTTTTTTTTTCCAGAGAATTTTGTCATAACTGTGTAAGCTAGGATTTTCTCCTGTTCATAATTTGTGCTACTGTCAATGAATCGTTTTGCTTCAGAAAAGAAATGGAACCGTTTAAGAAAGAAATTATACATTTAGTGAATCAATCTTCACATGGCACTGCCTTCTCATGAAAAATAAAATATATGGAGAGGTTTTATTTTCATTATTATTTTGCTGGGATGAGAAAAGATTATATAGGTTAAATTTAACTTTATAACAGAGAGAATGTTCCTACATTGAGTTGAGTAACAAAGAAAATTTTCGCATAGCTAACTCGAAATAGTCACAACTATCTATTTTTTTGGTTTTTTTTTTTTTTTTTTTTTTTGTGCGCCAGGGAGAGGTGAGTTGATGTTGTTGAGTTGTCAATCTGGATGAGTTTACTTCCTGAAGCATCTTGCATTTTAATTAATGGAATATCAATATACTGGTGAAGTTTAGAGCCATGCTTCTTTATCTGACCATGGAAGAGCTTCCTCACATTAAAATCCAAGTAGGTGGATTGAAAATCGAAATGTGAAGATATTCAGAATGGCCTTATTTCATTGGAAAATCCCCACATAACTCAGAGACCTTGTAGTTAACTGGAGACCCATAAATACTCTAAAGATGATATTTAGATTACTCCATTGAGCAGTTTGTTTGGGGTTCGTAATCCATGGTGATGAAGTTTTGACTCTCTTGAAGGGAATTGTGGACCACTTCAATGAGGACCGGGATCACAATAATCCTTGGTGATGAAGTTTAGGTATGAAGGCAAAAGTATGGTCAAAACTGTAGAGGTGGGTTAGCTATGGTGGAATTTGTGATGTTAGGCACTGCTCTGTGTTCTGTATTACGCAGACTTAGCAAACATTCAGTTTGAGACTTGCTAGATGAATCTAAAGATTCTCAGCAAGGAAATATACCGGTAAGTTTCCAAGTTTGTAATATTTGGGATATAAGAAAATAAAAACCTGCCATCCAATCATTGGTTTGAAATGATTGTAAAGCTCATGCTCATAGATTTTTCTCGAGGGAAGCTGCAACAGGATAGAGTCTCAAGGCACCACCTTGCGGCGGCTTCTGCAACAAAATGTAAAATGCTCGGCACTTGAGGCCTGCCTGATGACTGAAGAGTTGTAGAGTTTAAAGACCAACCAGGCATCCATAAACAGTGTCAAATGGAATTGTGGGTAAAGGAGATTGTGTGTTATGTACCATGAACCTTGAGGTGGTTTATATGGTAAAATGAAGAAACTACACGAGACCTGATTCAAATACAAGGCCAGGACCATATTATGAGCACCAATTAAAGTAATACCGTACATGACCATTTTTGATTATTTCTTTCTTACAATTGATATTTATTGGCTTAGAGAAGTTGTTACAGTAAAATGTGTTTAAAATTTAAATATGTAATAATAAAATGTTTCACTTAGTACATGACATATATGACATCAGTAATTTACAAATACTTTACGGAAATTATATTATATTAATTCCTTGTTAGGCTATGCTTACTCTTATCGAATAGTGAAACATTAGTATATCACTGAAAATACTACTTAATTGGTTGTAATATGTCAAACATCAGAGAGATGTAATCAGTAAGTGATTTATGATACATCAAAATTCTGATCCCGTGACTTACAATATAAATTTTCTTAATTTTAATGAAATCTAAGTCCCATTATCATAATTTTTAAAGATATGAACAATAAATGGGTTTTAAGAATAAAGTTTCTCTGAAACCTTTCTATTACCCATACCTCACAGATTTTGCCTTAAAGGATACTCCCAAAGGGAAATCAAGATAAGAACTCTACACCCAAGTTTTATGTGAAAAGAAAAAGGCCAAAACGAACAAAAAGGGCATTTCATTTTACAAGTTGGATGATTTGATTTAAGATGCAGGGAACAGGCTTCATGGTTTACAATTTTTTCCAGCTGCATACTTCTAATTGATAACTTAAGGGAAGAGATAATCAAGTTAGAAGTTATGTTACCTGGACTCTTCTAAGTATGTGAAGTACTCGTGTCGGATACTCAACATCCGACATTGACACTTGACATTATTTGGACATGCATCAAATAAGAATATATAACTAATTGAGTTTACTATAAAACTAAGCATAGAATTTTTATTTTAGGTATGAAATGTTATATTTTAGCTTGTAAATGATATTTTACCTTAAAAAACAAAAAATATTTAAAAAATATGAAATATAACTGTGTTCCAGCATCCTTGAACATGAGAATTAGATGAATCCGATACTTGAACACGTACCCGTGCCCGACACCCATACGAGCCCAGATAACATAGACTAGAAGTGTTGATAGGTCGTTTCAGATTTTCCTGGCAAAAAGTTTGAAGATACTTAATGTGTGGACGCGAAGAGTATGGGGCTTGAAATTGGGACAGTTAAGACTGATGGCAAGGGATTTCGAAAGCTACCATTTTTGTCACCTTATTGAATAATGCATAAGGAAGGAGATATGAAGAGATGAGATTTTGATGACTGTAATCGCTTTCGAAATGTGTTGTGATTGACATGAACCTTTGCCATTGAAGGGTAAATATTGTATTCAACAAATCATGATACGTCATTGTAGACCTCACCTTATGTGGAGCCTAAGATTTTTTTTTCAAAAATCTAGTTCTACTGTCTTTAACAGATAATCTAATGTGAGAAACTCCAAGAGATTTTAATACAAGTCAAATCTATACATCAATTTTTTCAGTCAGTCTTCTTTCATATGATTCTCACCTCAACACTTATCCTTTCCTTATCTCTTTGGTCCTCTGAGTCATTTATTGCGTTGTTGAATTTGAACTATGGGCTTCATATGCGGATGGAAGCAATTCGTATGGGGGATCCTTTGACAATTAAATGACATTGTACTGGAATAACTTCATGCCGTGTACTTTATGCCACTTATGCATATCTGAAAGTAGAGGAAATTGAAAGTTTCCTTATCCAAAAAACATACAAATGCACTAATATCCTCAAAAGTCTTCTTGTACAGTACTTCTCATACATCTAATTAAATTGCCAAAACTTCTTATTCATAATAGTCACGAAAGGGAAACATAACTCTATACATTGATAATACATGTAGCAAGGTGAAATGTCCTGCTTGTTCATTGATGCAAGTACTAGGGGACACTGTAAGATGTGAAACTGAGATTGTAGAAGTTTGTAATAACCAACTTTAACTGTCTCACAATTTTAGCTGTTGAACTTTTGTTCAGTAGTGCTTGTTGATGCCTGCATCATCCGATGAAATACATATTCAATGAGATATAAACCCAAAAAAGGACAAGTTTAGTCTCTAAACGAACTTTCTTTCTCCTATATTTTACACCATGCTAGTGACATCATGCCTACCTGCCTAAGAATTTAGAAATGATGATAAAATTGTCATGGGAGTAAGGCATCAAAATTCAGGAAGTAGAAATAATTATAAAAAATGGGTTGCTCTTGCAAGCTAATGTGTGGTTTTTCTCGTGCTGAATCCTAAGTAAATTTATCATCTACTTATCCTACTGCAGGAATAGTAATGTTCAAGTGACTATTTGTTTTTTTGTTTCGATAATTAAGTAATGCTCAGCTAACATTGGAAGCTTAGAATCTCAGGGCCAGGTTACATGAAAAATAAACAATAAAACAAGCTGAAAGAAAATGTGGAGAATAACAGCTTACATGGAAATCTACAATAAAAAAATCTGACAGCAAATATTGAAGAAAAGCTGCCTTTATAATTATATTGATATCCACATTTCTCTCTCTCTCTCTCTCTCTCTCATTTACTTTTCTTTTGGAAGTGGCTTGGGGGGGTTTAGGGAGAAGAGGGATGGCAGGTGGGCTGGTGCTGCCTGGAGCGGGAGAATTAGACAATAACAGCATGAAACAAGTCAGCACACACTGGGGGCGGTGTTGCATAAAAAACCCAAAACTTGAATCCTAAAAATCAACTACTTTCTTCAAGTGACCTAAGAACTTTAGATTTTTTTGTTCCTTTTTCAATTTATTTCTTGATGGAAAAACTTTTCAGCAGAAATAAAAATTTAGAAACTAAGGTCGAAATTGAGGAATCAGGTGAGATTGTGGATGGATTATTGCAGAGGAAAATGCTTAGGAAGCTAAGTGTTGCTGCTAGAAGTGAAGTTACACATGCCAGTGTAAGTTGTGTTGTGAAATGGGAATTGGGTTCACACTTTATTTGTTCTCCCTGTCAATATGCATTGCCTGGAGTGATGGTTAAATAGATCTAGCCTATCGAGGTTGAGCGCATTAGTAAAATCAACTGGTTTAAATGAAGGTAGAGAAAGACAATTAAGACATAAAATTCTCAAAGCAATTGTGCTTTGACATGTCCTCAAGCTCATCTGGCAATTTTTCACTTGCCTTACTGCTGCATCAATGAGAAGGAAAGAGATTGAGTTCTGCAATTAATTGTTGGCAGTGGACCAGGAGACCTGCCAACAAATCTCAAATTGCAGGAAATATCTTCTCCATATACATGCCTAAAGGGTGATCATAATCTTGAATCCTTGAGAGTCATTCATGTTTTCCTTGAAGTAGTAATGAACTGTGATTCTTGAGCTGGTGTTGATTTCCCTTTTTTACTATGACAAGTAATTGATCTATCTAATTAACATCCAATTAGACAGTGAGTAAGAGGGAAATTCATACTGACCCCAACTGATGTCACAAAATTGCAAACTGCGCATTTTACAGACCGTGCCCCGTATTGGTACATTAACAGCATCCGACAGTTTCCGCAGTTGACATGCGCCACCTGATTTGCTGTCACCATATACATTTGATGCTTAATGCATAGGAAAAAGATACATAGTTCTTGTGAATCCATTCATAACATCGTTAGTTTCTATACCTTCCAAGGCTAAATTGATGGTATGACAACAAGAACATTGAACGCTTGTTGCTCCACGAATGTACATGAGTAAGGTGTGACAGCCTCCACAGACCAATTGAGCCATTTCCGTGCCTTTCAGAGTCCAATCAATAACATTAGATTGCTAAGTTGTAGACTACTAAAATTATTTACATTTAAAAAGAAATTGAATGAATGAATCAAGATTGATTAAGTTATTTTTTTCTTTTACAATGTTATAGGGTTAGAAACATACCAGGAGGTGGCACAGCTGTGACTGCATTGCAAACAGCACAACATACAGAGGTTGCTCCAACTGGATAGAGTAGAAGGTTTCGGCATCCAGAACACACGAGCTGGCTTTGTGCACCTGATGATCAAAATAGTTTTTCTAAGAAGTGGATCAATAAGAAAAAGTGATTCATAAAACAGGGCAAAACTCTGTTTTGGTGCAAATCTACAGATTTCTTGTATCAATTAAACCTTTCTTGATGAGTTCTTGGCTGATAAGACTACCCAGGTGAGAAATTGAACTAAACATTATTGCAAACTACATGATCCATATATCATTGCTTGATAATTGATGATTTTCTCATATACCCAATTCTCGTAACCTTCAATTATAATTGTTTAAACTTTAGCATGAGAGATTAATATTGTATTTGCTAACTTCTCTCATAATTGTCTTTTGAACTGAAGTGCTTCTAATGCTTCTGTTCTTAATTGTATTTTGATGATTAAAAGTTACTCTGATTGCTAAGAAGATAGGAGAAAGGAAATCCAATTTGGAATCTCATGACTGTATCATCTCCAAATAGTGGTAAGTTCACAAGAAGACTTCCAAACATTTCCTTCATTATCTTAGCAATTCATCCATAGAGAATTCTGTATTGATTTGAGGCTAAAACAAGTGCAGAATTGCGTAATTTACCATTTGCAGGTGGTGTTAATGGCACGGTAGGCGTTGGATATGGTGCAAGAGGAACTGGCATTGTGACTCTCACAGAGGTACTCTCTCTTCCAAGATCTAAAAATCCTTCTTCTTTATCCACGTGAAGCAGAACTTTTTTCTTCCATTCTTACCATTTTCTGGAAAAAAAAGAAAAAACTAGGAATGCATGAGCCAAGACTGTTCAAGGACCTGAGAGAAAACCATTATTTGCAAAGAAAATACACCAATTCCCAGTTAGAATTCCAAAAAAGTGAAGAAGGGGAAAAGAATGTCAGAAAATTAAATGGCAAATTACTCAGTACCCAATGGAATTGTTTCCATTAGTAAGCCACACACACACACATATATATATAAATTGATGAAGCAGAGAAACAAAAATAATGAACACTTCTGTGAGCTAGAATTCAGTTGAACATCGTGAAGTGGGGCAAACACAGACCTTTGCAGGTTGCAGATGAAGTAGAGAGAGAGAGAGAGAGGTTGAGAGAGAGGTTGTAAGATGTAACTAGACAAAAGTATAGAGAAAAAGGTGGTGTTAAATCTTTAAAAAGGAGAGTTTTTACCATTTTCATAGTCTTTGCTCTTTCTTAAGGTGCGGTGCAATAAAGCTGTCACTTTCTATCTTTTGGTATGGATAGGTGTTGTGATTTCGGTTTCTGTTGGTGGCATATCAAGATCAGCTTTGGCAGAAACTCTCGGGGGTCCCCAGACTCTCTCTCTCATGTTTTGCTTTATTGCGTAAGTCATTGCATGCACGTGAGGGATGCATTCAGCCACACGCTCCTTCCTCCTGGGGCATTGGACAACTCAGATTGGGCCACGCAACCCAGCTGAGCAAACAGGGCCTTGAACTTAATCCCACTGAGGGTGGCCTGAGATTTGGATATGCAATATCTTTTGGAGCATTGCTGGTGGTCCTGTTGTCTATTGTGTCAATGTCCTCTTGCATTAAACCCACGATGATTCACTGCTTCATTCACCGACTTAATAAATCAGTTGTGTGATATTACCAAATTGCCCTTTATAGGATTCTTTTGTCTTTGATTTGGGCTGTGGTGAAGGTTTTTATCCTTGATATTGGGCTTCTTGTAATGCAGGGGTAAAAAACATGATGGCCCATGTCTGACATGAAAGCAATGTACTCACACATATAGTGGCCAGCATGTACTTTTCAAACTGGACATCAACCTGTGGCTTAGTGGCAAATGCTTCCATTGTTGGCGGGGACATGAGGTTCCATCACACTAAACTTCGTATAATTCTCATCTATTAGAATATGCTAGTCTACTTGTAGTTTACAGGCTGTTTTATGGTTGCAATGGTAAATATACAATTGTAGCTGAAGTCTCCTTCAATACAAATTCAAATTCATCTAAGCGGCCAACCTTGTTTTACAGTGACAGCACAAAAATGGTGGATTAATAGATTAATGCGGCTTTGGGCCACAATTAGGACTTTAAATTAGTTGAGCCGCGCTGAGTGATAAGTTGTCCAAGCTTGACGTGAAACCTATTGTGCTTTCAAAATATATTTAAACTTGACTTGTTTATCTTTCGAGCAGATCTCAAATGTGCTTTAATTGAACCCAATTATGATTCGAACTCTAGTAACTTGGTTCTTTTTTACCATAATTAAAATTTACCTAGTTTTAGAAGGATTTATTTTAAGCTCCAATATATAATTCAAAATATCAAAAAAGTCAACCTAGTTTACACAAATTGTGTGATGGTGGCCTTTCAAGATATCGAAGGAGTAATCGGTCGGGTTGAATGTATGGACACGCTCCAGTAAAATACAACTTGAAACATGAAAAAAACCCAAATGTAGTGGTCAAAAGTGAGAGACCATGGAGTGAGGAAAAGGCAAGTGAGAGACAAAAGGAGCCAGCAGCGAGTCCGTGGAGAGCACCAGAGTATGGCCAGTGACCCTTCCAAGGTAGAGAAACAGACCAAACGACCCATTGGTGATAGAGATAAGCAATGGCATAGAGAGGGACCACCACTTTGTACTTTGTTTAGCAATTTTTTTCCCGCTTTCTAACCTGATCCCAAGTGGATATTCCCATCACTTTTGTACAAAAATCCAACCAATAATGCCACTCTGATGCTTGTCCAAACGATTATTTTAACCGCTTTCAAACGGATCCTTAATGTTTATTTTTATTTTGTTTGGTTTCTAAAAGTTTGTGGATGCCTAGTTTTCTAATACGGTAGTAAAGTTAAAGATTTAATTACAGAAAGTGACATTGCAGTGGATTATTAGAGACTGACAGTTTCTTCTTAGTAATTTTACAGTCAAATGTTTTGTAAACAAAGAAAAGAATAAATTGCTCAACAATCATAAAATGGCCCAATAATTGCCTGGAATTGGAGTGGAGTTGGATTCAACTAATTATTTGTAAGGAGTAATTTGATCAATATTGAGGATGGTAAAACTAATAGAGAAAGAATTAAGAGAATATGAGCTAGAGCGATTGGAAAATGACATGATTTCCTTACAAACTTAGCAGAGAATATTACTTATGAGCCAAGTGAAAGTAGCTAACCTTAAGTAATTAGGACAAATGTTTGTTAAGTTGAGTTGACCAGTTGAGGCATAGTATCTTAGGCTAGTGAGTAGTGAGCGCGCTCTCTCTCTCTCTCTCTCTCACACACACACACGCACACAAACATATTGCACATGCAACATTAGGACCACATGGTTGCCATGGAAATTTTTTCTTCTGTGGTAAAAAAGACAATAGGGAACTTGATGCCTAAACATGTGAATTAAGAAACTAAACAGATATAACTTGGTTTAGAAGGTTGGTATTTCATAAAAAAAAATGTTACCATCAGTTGCGCCTGCCCAACATGTGTTGGTTGATGCATTACACCTCAGTTAGATTCCACCAGTTGAGGGTAGACTCCCACTAATATGTAATGCGTCAATTGGAGAGGCACGACGGATGTTACAGGGCCACTTTCATAATTTTTGGCAATAGTAATTCCCTTTTCTTTCTAACCCACCAAAGTCCATTATGCTTGAAACCATGGTAGCATCAAAGTAAAAGTGCTAAATTATTCTTGTTAAAAATCCTATTAACCTTATGTTTTTGCTGTGTTTTTTTCCCTGCAGATGATAGGTGTAGGAGGGATTTTTAGGGAGAACTCTCAAACCGATTCGACGAGCATGAGCAATCTGCAAGAGAAGAAGACAATGAGAATGACTCAACCCCTTTTGGGCCAAACACACTCCAATGATTAAGTTGGCAAGCTTAATCATAATGAATCGAATAAAGTACTGAGAGCTAGAACTCAAGTGAACGTATTTTACATCTTTAATGCATGAGGGTATTTATAGGTTTCGGAATGCCACGTTCCCTTTGGAAATTGGAGTTACTTTCCTCCAAGGAATCTTCTTTATTTGAGTCGGTTTAATGTATTGGACATATCCTTTACTTGTCCTAGTTCACTTACGAATAGGATTTGTATTCTGGCCTTATTTAGCCCTTATATCTTTCGAATTAGAATCCCTGGGCCAGCCCCTTTGGATCCTAGCCTTTGATCTGCATGGGCCTGGCCTGAGAAGTTGGCATCCCCTACGCTGACTTGAGCTGGTCTTCTTTTTATCTTGGACTTGGCTCTTATTGGACCCATAATTGTCCCCCAAACCTTGTGCCTTGTTTTGATTGACGAAGGGGACAAGGGTTGAGGTCTGCATTTAATACTCGTCCTTTGGCCTTCCCGTCGTTTTAAGAGCTTACGCGCAACGTGACAGCTTCACACGGGTCCTGGAACTGGAAGGGTACATTGTATGGATTGCCGAGGTGACGCATGGGTTGAACGATATGATTGCTACAGTTTCTTGACCTCTAAAATGACGGCATGACTCGTTACAAATTGGGCAACTCGTCGTCCATCCTCATCATTCGAACCTGGCTTGAGATTTCTGGTGAGAGAAAGAGCGAATTTTGTCCTAACACTATAAGTTCTTCTAACCTTTGCTCTATCCCCCTTCTGCCATCATCTTTCGCGGTTGTCCCCTGATGGCGGCTCACCTTAGGAAAGTCGTGGATAGTCTGGCGGCTATTGCTACCTTTAAATCTAGGTGCAATATCGCCAACCAAGTCAGCCTTGAGTTGGTTGCCCCTGATGATTATAAGATGAAAGAAACTGAGAAAGGGATGCCCCTCCCCGTGATTGCCATCGTGGAGGGAGGTGTAAGGTTTCCTTTGCACCATTTTCTTGTAAAATTCCTTCAACACCACGACGTGTGTTCTGCCCAAGTAAGCCTGAATGCCTATAGGATTGTCATGGGGATGCTTAAGCTGAACCAAATCCTAGGTGTTAACTTAGGGCTTGCCGAGCTTGACTTCTGTTATACTCTGTGCAAAGTCAGGGGTGATAACTAGAAAGTTTACCTTTGGGCGACCGATAAGGCTAGAGAAATAGTGAAATGCCTCTCGTATTCGGGTAAGGGCGTAGATGACATCAGAGTATGGGTTTTCGGCCCCTGTGAATTTGATAACCTTCCTGCCAACCAAATGCCGTTGAGTCGATACCAGAGAATTAGGTTGGTGCCGACCTCTTACTTTTCATGTGCATATTAAATTGTTTGACTCTAATCCGCTTCATCTTGCTTTTTTCAGAATCTGGTAAAAAGAGCAAAAAGAAAGAGACGTGGGGTATCAATTTGAGCAATTTGCACAAAGTCGTAAACTACAAAGGCTTTGGTTGGCTCTGTGACATTGCAAAGACCCCTCACATTCTGTTGAACTATCCACTCCGGGTTTCTACTTTCACTGCTTCCTTTGGGATCCCGTCGGGTGTAATTGCCAAACTATCGGATGAGGGTGTAGCTAATGAGTTCATTGAAATTCCAATTGGTATTACGATCGAACGAGTACTCCTCAATTATCAAGTGATTATTGTCGATCCACTTGCCAACGCATCACCACCAGTTGAGGGTACTGTTACTCGTGTTGTTGGAAATGCCGTCCTAGTAACCTCAGGAGTTCCCTTTTCAAGTTAGGTTTCGTTGCTGACGATCCTACAGAACATTTCTGGTGGTGAGGGTAACCCGATCCACGGAATCTCCTCTGAGCAGTTAAGTTCCTTAAAATCGGCATCAATGTCTACTCCATACACAGCACCAAACCGCCGAGTCATATCCAAAATTGGGCAAAAACGAAAATTAGTCTATCCTTCTTCTTTCGATTTTGACAGCTCTGATAAGATGAATCTAAAGAAGCTTGTGTTACAGAAGGCGGTGAAGAAACTAAAAAAATCGGGGAGGCCGGAGACAGACGTAGCAAAATCCATACCCCCACTTGCTGTTATTGAGGTCAACTCCTCTGAACCTGAAAAACAGAGGAGGGCGATGAGATCATCGAAGAAAAAGCCAACGGTGGGGGATACACTGGTTGAGCTAGCTCTGAAGAGACCTAGAGTCACAATGACTGATCCTCGTCCCATTAGTAGTGCTATCGCTGAAGATGTCAGCTGTGTGATCATAAAACCTGACATTGGTGGTTACCCTATGGTGCTGAGTGATTCCATAATCAAGTCGGTTGAGGTAACAATGGGCTTAGTTCAAAGTTCCATCCAGCATGTTGACATTGACTTGTTGGAAAGTAACAACGACTTATCGATCTTCCTAGGGGCCTTTCATGACTCCCTACTGGTAAATTCTTCGATTTCTATACGTCTTTTTTGTTGGTTACGTACCTGTTTTAACAGCTCTATTTCATTTTCAAGGCTATCTTAATGCTTTAGAGGCTATGCGTCACTTTTGAGCTTTAATTACAGAGCATGAGAAACTTATTGAAGTGCACGCCATGCTGAAGAAGGAGTGGATTGAGTCAAAAAAGGCCCGATTGGGAGTTGTAAAGGAGGTCGAGAAAGCGAAGATTGCCCTAAACTAGGTCACTGCCGATTTAAGTAAAAGGGATGCCGACGTCTCGAAGCTCGAGGACGACAACGCCATTCTCTTGGTGGACTTATACAAGGCAAAGGCCGAAGTTGAGAGACTCAAAGTCGTTGCGAAGGCTAAGGCTGAGGCCGAGCAGAGATATAAACAAGGTGTGGCAGACAATGCTCAGGATTTTACTTAGCAAATGGTTGATCTATCTTATTCGATCTTCGTCGAAGGCTGGTAGGGGGCTCTGAAAGCAATGGAGGTCAAAAGCTTCTCCCCCGTCTGGAAGAATATTTTGAACTACTTCGAGATTACCTTGGGGGGCGATGCTAAGGATACCTCTAAGACAACCGAAGGCGTAATCATCCCAATGAACTCGGCTATTGATGCCTCTAAGACGGTTGAGGTTGATGTGACTAAGACGGTTGAGACTGAACTTACTGTTACTGACTCGGCTATCCCTGCTGCAAAATCTGCTAAAGACATTGTGCTCTAGCTTTTAGGATTTCCTTTTGTTCTTTGTTGGATTACTTGTATCTTTTTGCTGTGAAAATCTGTAACTCCAATTTTCTTTTGAATGAATCCTTGTTTCCTTATTTCAGTTGATTCTAGTATTTGATGTTTTTTTTTACTTAATTCAGTAAACCCACATAATTTTAACCTTGGATTTTAGTTTTATTTGGCCTTCATTGGCCGACCTGCCAACAAGTTAGACATGACCAAGTTTTTATCTAGGGTTTTTCATGGCCTTCATTAGTAGACCTGCCAACAAGTTGGACATGACCAAGTTTTCACACTTGATTTTTATGGCCTTCATGTCGAGCCTTGATTTTTCGCACACGAAAAAGATAAGTGAGAAAAACACAGTACTCTCTCGTTAGAATTCATCCTCTTAGAAGGACGAGTGCGACTAGGTTTGAATTGAAAATTGATTTGAATAAAGGGCTTTTGAAAAACAATTTGGAGTCGCCACCTAACTTAATTAAGGTGAGTTAGGTCACTTAAAAACTAAGCACAATCTGAAGATTACACTTAGGGTTTTTGAAAAAGGTTTTGGAAAACTTCCTCAAGAGAGGGATTTTAAAAAAATGGGTTGTTTGGCAACCTTTGAAAAAATTTAAGCTCTTTTTGAAAATAACTTCATTTGGCCTTTGAAAACAGTGATTTAGGTTTAGAAGTTGGTTACGTGTAGGGCAGACGCAC
>CM065378.1:26650000-26672500 GCA_033060915.1 Euryodendron excelsum | reverse complement strand
ACCATTTTGCCCCTAGGCATCCAAATGTCCCGGGAACCACACCGACTCTGGGTATCAAACCGGTAACCCTCTGAGATTACTTCTTATAGTATTCTTAACCTTCATTTACCTTTCCGGATCATTCCGAGTAAGTTCCGGCAAACCCGGTACAAAAATAACTGTTTTGCCCCTAGTGAGCCGGTCTCCTTTTCCGACCACGCCGGCTCTGGGAATCAAACCGGCAACCTTTGGAAACATTCTGAATAATGTTTCCAGATCCCAAGTCTTCTTCCAGGACAGTCCGAGTCTGTCCCGACAGTTTCCCGGTCCGATTGACCGTTTTGCCCCTAAAGGCCCGGTCAACCTTTCCGACCCATCTTATCCTCGTTTCTCAAGTCAAATACCTTCGGGACACTATTCTAAGTGTTCCTGCTCTTTTCTGGCTTTCCGGATCATTCCCGGCCTCCTCAAATCATTCCCGGACTTTCCAGAGTCACTCCTAGTGAAGCTAGGCTAAAAATTGCATGGTAGTCACTAGTACAAGCGCCCAAATCTAGTCAAAGATATGTTGCTTGCCGACCTTAAATATTTCCTAAATGGCTAGCACCATTAGTAGTGGCGCCAAGCCAAAAAATGGCATGGCGCCACTCCTAGTGGCACCAGTGTAAATTCTGGCCTGACACCACTGCAACAGGCGCCAGTGTTGTCCAACCTCTATAAATACAGAGCCTCCTCCAACATGAAAAGGGTCCGTCAACTCAGTCTAAAAATCATATAATTCGATATACAGAGCTCGAGCATCTCCTAAACCATAACTTCCCTAGGTTTTCCAAACCCTAGCCACCATACACTAAACCCTAGCCTTCTATACACTCATACACACCCCTATACACTAACACAATAACCTTCAACCCTCCTTCGAAGACTTGAAGAGCTGCAATCTAAAACTTGAAGACAACTCTTGAAGATTGAAGATGAAGATCAAGATGAAGACCGAAGATCGAAGACAAGCAAGGCGCGCAAAATAAACAAGACATACAGTAGGCTTTTTCTTTAAATTTCCACACTTCCCCCTCTTTCTTCTCTCTCCAATCCACTTGGGTTTTCTCTATTTTAATCCCCCATCTCTTTCCCCCCCTTTATTTGCATGCTTGAAATAAGGGGATTCCCGGTCTATGTGCAGGATTGGGCTATTGGAGAGTCACCGTGTCGGGGGCTTTCCTCTAGTCTAACCAGAGACCATGTGGGTCCGGCCCCCTTGATTATGTGGTGAAGCCTTAGCCTTGTATGTTTATGACCCCAAATTTGCATTATGCATATCATGATCTTGCATCTTTAAAAAATTATTTTCAAAAATCGTTTTCAAACTTGTTTTCAAAATTGCATCAAATTTCTCTTTTTCAAAACTTGTTTTCAAAACCACAATCCTAGGGTGATTCTAGTTTTTCCATGGCTAGGATTGCTTTAGGAAAGTGTTATATTTAAAGTGACCGGCATGGTCCATATTTTCAATTCTTGTTGTTTTCAAAACCGCTTTCTTAAAATGGTTCTAGCCCTCCTATGGTTAGAATTGCTTTAGAAAAGTGAGACGTTTTTACACTTTCTAAAAACTCTCTTTTCAAAAGCCTCTCTTTCTAAAACCCTTTTTTTCAACGTGCTTTCTAAAGGCTCTCCTTTCCAAAGTTGTTTTCCAAAAACCCCCTCCAAAAATCTATTTTTCAAAACCTTCTTTTTTTTCAACTCCTTTCCAAAACGCACTCTTCAAAGTCCACCTTCCAAAAACATTCACTAGGTCTCTTTTCTAGAAAAACTCTCCTCAAAAATCTTTTTCAAAACTCTCTTTCCAAAATCCTTCTTTTAGAAACCCCCCTCTAGGATTTTCCTTCTAAAATTTTCGTTTCTAAAAAAACACACTTTCCAAAAACTCCTCTCTTTAAAAATCTCTTTTCAAAAACTCTCTCTTCGAATTTACTTTCCAAAAACTCTTCCCTCTAGAAACTCCTCCCTAGGATTTCCTTCTGGAAAACCTTCGTTTCCAAAAACGCACTTTCCAACAATCCTTTTTCTTGGTGCCCAAGTCAAGCCCTAGAACTCACAATTAGGAAACCCTAATTTTCTTTTCAAAAATATAATTTTCAAACTTTGCCCCAAATCTAGGTTTCCAAAACCTCTTGTTTTCTACGTCAAAATTATAGTCTTCTAAACCTAAAGTTTCTAGAAACTTCCCTTTCCAAATCCTTGCCCAAATCCAATCTACCCGTTTAGGAAATTAGATCCAATTCTCCGTTTTTGGAAACAAAATTAAACTTTCTCTTTTAGAAACAAAATCCAATCCCTTCCTAATCCATACCTTGCCTAATTCAACTCCTTCCTAATCTTCCACTTTCCTAAACCTTCAGTTTCCAAAACTTGAACATAACAATCTTTTCTAAATTTTAAAACTCAAAATCTGAATCTTTCCTAATTTCCTACCTTCCTAAGCCATAAGCTTCCTAAAACTTTCAACTTCCACGTCTTTCCTAATTCAACCCCCTTTCCAAATCTTAACTTTTCAAATTCAAGTTTTCAAATCTTTCCTAAACTCAACCTTTCCTAATTTCAAGATTTTCTAAAATTCAAACTCTAAAACTTTCTAAATCTTAAACTTTCTAAATTTCAAATTTTTTCAAATTCAAAGCTTTCTCAAGTTAAATCTTTCTAAACCTAAATCTTTCCAAATTCTAAATTTTTCAAAACTTCAATATCTTTCCAAATCTAAGACTTTTCTAAACTCAAAACTTTCTTAATTCAAACATTTCCTAAATTGAAAACTTTCCTTTTTCAAACCTTTCCAAATTTAAACTTTCCTAATTTTGAAACTTTCCTAATTTCAAAACTTTCTTAATTTGAAAACCTCCCTAAGTTGAAACTTTCCTAATTCCAAAACTTTTCAAAAATGAAACTTTCCTAATTCGAAACTTTCCTAAATCAGACCTTTCCTAAATCCAACCTTTCTTAAACTCTCGAGCCTTTCCTAAGTCTCATCTTTCTTAAGTCTAGGTTTTCTAAATCTCCATCTTTCCAAAACAAGTCTAAATCTTTCCAAGTTCTACTTTTTCAAATCGAAATTCAATCTCTTCAATTCCAAAGTTCCAAATTCCAATTTTCAATCCTCTATTCAAAGTTCAATCTCTCAATCTTCCAATTCAATTTCCAATTCAATCTTCTTATTCAAATCAACTCTTTTATTTTCAATCGGACTCTTGTCCGAACTACGACTGACCTGATTCCTCCAAAAGGATACGTAGGCAACCTTCATAGGTGCGGTCACGACATTTTTCAAATTTCAAATTTCACCATATTTTTCAAATCTCAAATTCTACAATCTTTTTAAATCTCTAATCTATTTTCAAACTTCCAATTTCAAATTTCTATTTTCAAATTTTCAAACTTTCCAATTTCAATTCCATCTCTTCAAATTTATTTTCAAATCAATTCTCTTTCCTTGCACTTGCATATCATGCATCATGTTAGTTTCTTTTCAAGCATTGTTTTCCAAGGTGGATAGAATTGACCAATAGTTAATTGAAGACTCTCATAGGTGAATCTAGGGTAGATTGACATGTAGGTACCGAAAGGGCGGGGTAGGGTGATGGCTTAGTGCGTCTTCCCTACACGTAACCAACCTCCGAACCTAGATCACTGTTTTCAAAGACCAAAACAGAGTTATTTTTCAAAAAGGGTTAAATGTTTTCTAAAGGTTGCTAAACAACCTGTTTTTCTTAAAAACTCTCTCTTGAGGAGATATTTTCAAAAACCTTTTCCAAAACCCTAAGTGTAGTCTTCGGATTATGCTTAGTTTTTAAGTGACTTAACTCACCTTAATCAAGTTAGGTGGCGATTCTAAAATTTTTCTAAAAGCCCTTTATTCAAACCAATTTTTTTCAATTCAAACCTAGTCGCACTCATTCTTCTAGGGGGGTGAGTTCTAACGAGAGAGTACAACATTTTTCCCGCTTGTATGAGTATTCCTTGAGTGCGAAAAATCTGGGCGCGACATTTGGGAATGGTTTAAAGGGTCGGGAATGTCCTGGAGGGCCGAAAAGGGACAGGAACCCTTAGAATAGTGTCTCAGGGGTGGTAGACTTAAAAAATAATGACAGGACGTGTTAGAGGGGCTGACCGGGCTATTAGGGGCAAAACAATTAATTTGGGTTGGGAAGTTGTCAGGATGGACTTGGAATGTCCCAAAAAAAGACTGAAGGCTTGGAAACATTAACTAGAATGTTCTAGGAGGTTACCAATTTGATACTCAGAGCCGGTGTGGTTGGAAGAGGCGACCGGTCCGCTAGGGGCAAAACGGTCATTTTGCACCAGGTTTGCCGGAACTGACTTGGAATGACCTAGAAATGTGTTGGAAGGCCAGTGATACTATCAGAAACATCTCTGGGAGGTTACCGGTTTGATACCTAGAGCCAGTGTGGTTCCTGGGACACTCGGATGCCTAGGGGCAAAATGGTCATTTTGACTGAAAGGTCTTGAAATTAGCCTGAAACCAACTGGAAAGCACTTAAACATACCGGATCGTCTTTGGGACGGTCCTGGAAGGGTGGACTTACCGTTTTGAGGACTTAGGTACTTTATCAAGAAATGTGCTGAAATTTTGGTCATTTTTCACTAGAGTGGGTTAGCAGGCACTGGTGTTGACTTGGGTTTTGAGTGTTTCCATCATTCTAATAGTGGTCCCATGACATAGGGGTTTATTGGCAATTCCCAATGTCGACATGTTTACAAGTGTTTCCGCCACTCTGACGGTTGTGATGTTTACGAGTACTTTCGTTACTCTAACGGGTCACGATGATTCCAGAGACTGCCTAATCTAAGGAAGCTGTTAGGTGGACTTATCACCTGAGGAATCAACTTTCTCAGAAGGAGTACCGAAATGGACATTCTGCATTGGCGGGCTAGCAAGCGCCAAAGGTGGACCATTCTACCATCTAAGGGACTCGTCTCGGTCGATGGGTTTGAAGGGACTTACCATTCTGAAGATTTTTCTCAGAAAACATGCTAGACAGGATGGACTTACCGCCTTTAGGAATTAACTTTCTCAAAAGGTGTGCCCGATTTAATTTGAACTAGAATCGGATTAGAATTGGATTTGAACTGGAATTGAGATTGAAAAGGGGACTTATTGTCTTCGAGAAGACGTGCCCACTGGAATTGAACCGGATAGTGCCCCAAGGGCACTTTGGTCATTTTGCCTCTATTTGGGCCCAATGGGCCAGCAAAGCGATCGATTGACGAAATTATGTCTAAAAAATTGGTTTGAACTGGAATATGTTCATATTGACTCGAATACAAGTTTGGACGGATTAGACTGCCGAGTAGGCAAAAATGGGGTGCTTACACTTCATTGGCCGACTTGCCCAACTTAGACAGGTTCAAGTTTTCACACTTAGTTTTTATGGCTTTCATTGGCCGATCTGCCCAACTTGGACGAGACTAAGTTTTCACACTTGGTTTTTTTTTTTTTTTGTGGGTCTCCTTTTTTATGCTTGTCTTTTAGAATGGCATCAAGTACATAAATCTACTGAATGACTTATATTTTTATTGACAATATGCAGCTTTTGAAGGAAAAGTAGTGTATTATTGTAGGTCATTACATCCTTTGAGAATAAGAAGACTCCTACTGGTGAAATTTTCTGAGATTGTTAGCGTTCCAAGGTCTGGATAGTTATCGCCTTTCTTCGACAGTTTCTAGTCGGTATACTCCCACGCCGACCTGGGACGCAACTTTGTAGGAACCTTCCTAGTTAGGGCCCAACTTCCCATCTGCTGGATTTTTTATTGCCCCCAGTACCTTTCTTAGTATTAAGTCTCCAGGAGCGAATTTTCTTGGCTGAACACGAGTGTTGTAAGAATGGATTAGCTGTTGATGATATCCGAAAAGTTTAAGTAAGGCTGTCTCTCTCTTTTCTTCAACAAGGTTGGTTCTTTTCCAAAGTCTGATCTTTGAGGCCGGTGTCTATGCTGCTGATTTAATGGTTAGGACCCCGATCTCCAAAGGTATTACTGCATCCACCTCATATGCCATTGAGAAAGGAATTTCTCCAGTAGATCTCCTTGGAGTAGTTCTGTAGGACCATAAGACGCTGGGCAGTTCCTCAACCCAACTTTCTTTTGCTTTTTCCAGCCTCTTTTTGACCCCGTTCAGCATAGTCTTATTTGATATTTTGGCTTGCCTGTTGCACTGTGGATAGACCGACGTCAAATAGTAGTTTCTGATCCCGAGATCGTTGCAAAATCCCCTGAACATTTTGCCGTCGAACTGGGTGCCGTTTTCTGAAACCAGTGCACAGGGTATTCTGAATCTTGTGATGATACTCCTCTATGCAAGCCTCTTGGCTTCAACTTCTTTGATAGTCGATAAGGGTTTTGCCTCCACTCACTTAGTGAAGTAATCTATTGTCACTATGAGGAACCTCTTATTCCTAAGAGCTCCAGGCAGTGGTTTAACTATATCCAACCCTCATTGTGCAAAAGGCTATAGGCTGGTGATAATTGTGAGGTCCTCGGCAGGTTGGTGGATTATTGGAGAGAACTTTTGGCATTTTTCACATTTCAGGATGTACTGGGCCGCACCTTTCTGCATATAAGGCATAAGGCCACTAGTAGTCTTGCGAAATAGCTCAGTGGGCTAGAGATCTACTGCCAATGTGACTCTCACAAATCTCTTCATGAATTTCGAACAAGGTGCCCTATACTTTGTCCAGGTGGACACAATATAGATAGGGACCAGTGAAAGATCTTTTATAAAGTTCCTTATTGAGTGATAACCAGTACTTCAATGACTTGTGCTTGACTCTTCTGGCCTCATTCTTGTCTTCCGGCAGTTCGTCCCTATCGAGGTAAGAGACGATCGGGTCCATCCAGGATGGCCCTAATTGCTCAATAGTCAGAGCCTGCACTTCTTCTTGAAATATGCTTTGGCTGGGCAGTGTCTCCACATGAATTGTTCTCTTTGATCCTAACTTTAGGGCCATTGCCAGTGTTGTTAAGGTATCGGCATGAGCATTGTTGTCGCGGTTGATTTGATGGAGCTTGTATTTACTAAATTTGCTGAGCAACTCTCTTACTTTTGCCAAGTACTGCGTCATCCTGTTGTTCTTTACCGCATATTCACCCATGATCTGGTTGACCACTAGTTGGGAGTCTGAGTAGATGACTATCTCGGCAATCTTGAGCTCTATAGCTCGATGCAGACTGGCGAGTAGAGCCTCATATTCTGACTAGTTATTTGAGGCAGTACACTCTAATTTTATAGCTTGCTCTAATGCCATGCCATCTGGCGTGATTAGGACTATGCACGATCCTGGCCCCTGTCATTAGATGCTCCGTCAATGAAGAGCTTCCAATGATCAGCAATTTCCCATAGCTCTAAGGGGGGTCACAATTTGGTTAACCGGCATCAGGTGTCTGATTGGCTTCCTAGGGCAATTCAACGAAACATTCAACAATAAAATCAGGAAGTACTTGACCTTTTACTACTGATCTGGGTTGAAATTTGATGTCGAACTCTCCCAGCTCCATTACCCATTTCCCTAGTTTGCCTGAAAAGTTAGCTCTTCGGTGGAGTGGCTTAAGTTGATGATCCGTAAGGACATTAATGGTATGGGCCCTGAAGTAATGTACTAACTTGCGTAACACCATTACTAATGCTAGGGCCAGTTTCTCCAATGGTAGATATCTGCTTTTTGCCCTCAGAAGAGTTATGCTGACATAATAAACTAGCCTATGTTGCCTGTCTTGCTGACCAAGTAGGGCAGCGCTCACTGCATGCTCAGATACTGCTAGGTAAAGGAAGAGTTCTTCATATTTGAGCAGAGTAGAAAGTAGTGGTGGCTAGGCTAGATATTTCTTTAAGTCGGCAAGAGCCTAGTCACAATTAGGATGCTAGTTGAACCGCTCATGTTTTTTCAAAAGTTGAAAAAACGGCTGGCACTTATCTGAAGATTGGCTGATGAACCTGTTGAGAGCCGCTACCATTCTAATTAACTTTTGGACTTCTTTGATGTTCCTAGGGACATGGATATTTTGGATGACACTAATCTGATGTGGATCTGCTTTAATCCCCTAGTGCGTGGCCAAAAATTCAAGAAACTTTTCAGATCTCACCTCGAAGACACATTTAGAGGCATTCAGCCTTATTTTGTAGTTTTTGAGGATGTCAAACACTCCCTTTAGATTGTCCAGATGTAGTATGCTGATCTTACTTTTGACCACGGTGTTATTAATACATACTTTGACGGTGCTATTGATGTGTTCCTTGAACATTTTGGTAACCAATCTTTGATAGGTGGCGCCTGCGTTCTTCATACCAAAGGGCATGACTTTATGGGTGTGGAAGCAATCTGGTTAAAGGCTCTTTTGGCTATATTCTAGGTTGTTTGCCCCTTATGGTGCTTATCCCTGTCATCTAGCCGCTTGTTTAGCCACTTTTCCCAATCTTGCTACTCTGGTTCGGCCCTTACTAAATCTTTTGCTGGTGTCCAATTTCTCCAAGACTGTCGATCTTCCTGTTGGTTAGTGTAGTGCCCAGTACTAGAAGCATGGCTCCTAGTTAAGTGTGCGGCAGGGGAGCTCGTGTTTCTTGAATTCGTCCTCCTTCTCCTGTGCCGATCTAGGGATCCATCGGGTACCCATCCATCTCTTCTGGCAATCGCTTCCTTCATAGCTTCAACTGTTGACTTGAGGTGGGCGATCTCTTCATCCCGTTGCTGGAGTTCCCATTCAGCTGCTTTGGGCAATAAATTACTAGGTACGCGTCCACTAAAAGGCAATGGATTCAAATTCCTGTTCCTTTAGCGATTAGGATTTCTGACATACTACGGAGCCTTTTGTAGGCCCTTTTGTCTTTTCTATTGGTTGCCTCCAAGGACTTGTATCTCAGACCTAATAAGACGTCCTTTCAGAGTTCGTATCGAATCATCGTGACGACTTGACTGATAAGTGCCATCTCGATTGCGAACATCGTGGTTGTCTTCTAGCTCTCTGTTGGTCGGATCGACTCCTCCTCTGAGAAAGCTGGTTCTCATTATTGTGTAGACCTTCCCACAGTGACGCCAATTGTAAGTGAAATTTTTAGGAAGGCCTGGTTGAACTCTCAAACCGATTCGATGAGTACGAGCAATTTGCAAGAGAAGAAGACAATGAGTATAACTCGACCCTCTATGGACCGAAAATACTTCGATTATTAAGTTAGAAAGCTTAATCACAATGAATCGAATAAAATACTGATAGCTAGAACTTAAGTGAACGTACCTTACACCTTTAGTGTATGAGAATATTTATAGGTTTCGGAATGCCACGTTCCCTTTGAGAATTAGAGTTACTTTCCTCCTAGAAATCTTTCTTGTTTGAGTTGGTTTAATGTATTGGACATATCCTTTACTTGTTCTAGTTCACTTAGGAATAAGATTTGTATTCAGGCTTTATTTAGCCTTTATATCTTTTGGATTTAAATTCCTAGGCCAGTCCTTTTGGGTCTTAGCCTCTGATCGGCATGGGCCCGACCTGCTAAGTCGATATCCCCACTTAGACTTTCTTTTTATCTTGAGCTTGGCTCTTATCGGGTCCACAACAGGGCAATGCCTTTTTGAGATAGAGAGAAATCAATATCATCCACTTGATATATATATATATATATATATATTTTGGGTATGTATTTGGTGCAAAGGAGACAGTGATCATCAACATAATGATTTAAATGTGTTACTTCAAATATAACTTGTTTGAATACTTGTTTATTCAAGCCACTTGGGCGAGCACTGCCCAAAAGCCATCCCAATTCCTAATCAAATTGAGAAGAGGCCCCCTTATCTCTCAGCCGAAAATTTGGACTCTTCATATTAAAAATCAAAACTAATTTTATCATTGATTGGAGGATTCAGATAACTGTTTTGGTCCACCATTACCAAACCGGTTGGTGGCATTCCGACGACAGCAATATCTCTATCTCTATCTATCTATCTATCTTCGTATATATATATATATATATATCTCATCCTATTGTGTTCTGGTTTTATGGCAACATGATTTAAATCTGTGGGTTGCCTTCATGAATGAACTTGCAAATGCTAATCCATCATATAGAAACATAGGATGCTTCATGCCTAACTATGTGGTGGTGCTTAATGACCCACGTAGTCATGGTTGTCATTTTGCCTGTTAGGCTTTCGGGATGGGATGGTGCAGGCGAATTTCATTGAGAGAGTGATCTTATCATATGATAATATTGTTTGTTTTATTCTCTCTTTTGCCCAAACAATATTCTTTTCTTATCGCCTTGGCACGATAATAAGATTAGAGTTTAATTTTAATGTACTAATAGTGTAAAATTATTTTATACAAGTTGGTACTAAAATATGACATGTGTTCTTAAATCATACTTTTGTATATTGTATTTGAATTTTAAAAGACACGTATTGTATTCTGATACCTCACTTGTGTAAAAAAATTATACATTGTCAATGTATCAAAACTAAACTCATAAAATTATTGCATTCAAAATATGGAAGTAGGTCCTCCGCACTCAGGATAAAGTTCTATACATTTGATCCTACTCAAACATTATAGTGACATGGGAAAAAATTTAGTAGTCAGATAGTACTGAGTACTCAATGGTAATTTTTATTAAATTGTGACACATGTTGTATGAATATATAAACAATCTAACTTTGTAGAGTAATGGAGAGATTTTTAAAGAAAAATACTACTTGACAAAGTCTGATAAAATGCTTCTTTAAAAGTCTCTCCACTACTCTACAAACTACTTAGGTTACTCATTTATTCACATATCATGTGTCACTATTTGATTGGAATTATCACCGAATACTCAACATTACTCGACCACTGAATTATTTTTCGCCACTGAACTATTTTCCAGTGAGGTGAGTCTCGTGTATTGGCCTGAAATGCAGGTCATGTCTGTTAAGAATCACATTGTTTTGGTGCAAATGTGCCATGTTCTTCAGGTTGTTTATTTCCAATATCAAAGCGATTGATGATGGAAATTGTCATTTGCGAAGAGCCATTTTCCCTAAAAGCCTCTTGGAGTGATACTAAAGTCTTGGGATTCAATTCCGCGGCTTCGAAAATCTTGATTCCCGGTCTTTTGACCAAAAAGTTTGCCCGGCCATTTCGAGCCAATGGAATCACCATTTGCATCTTAGATTTTGGATTCCGGGTTTCTTGGAGGTTAGGTTCGGTTCTTGTTATATAGCCAATATTAGTAGTGAAGTAAGCCCACCTACAACAATGGGATAAGAATCCATTGCAAACCTCTTCCAATAAATTTGGCCTCTCTTCGTCTACTCTGATTTTGATCCTCATTTATTAACAAAGATCATCATTAGCAGTTAGAAAATGTTAGACAAAGAAAGAAAGAAAGAAAGAAAGAAAGAAAACAGTAAGAAAATGTATCAGCACTATGAGTTTACTACATAAAAGAATTTTAAACACATGATCACTCATCTTCTGCAGAGAAATATTTCAGTTGGGAACATCCTATGATCCTACATATGCAACGATTCAATCGTCATCATTTTTGGCATCATCATTTCCATAAACAACGGAGAAATAGTGGTTTAATGTTCTCAATGTGAGGCCTGGAAACCGGTGAGAGCTGCCTGGTTGCACATCAATTTTAACAAACGGCCATCTCATGGTTTGCGCGGCTTCACACTCTTCCCATCCGTCCCCAATGACGCAAAACCGGACATTTGGGCCACTGAATCGCTCCCTGATCCACGAAAAACACTGAAGCTTTCCCACTTCCCATGAGCTGTAAACTGTCAAGATGGCATATTTATCAGAAACATTCTCTTACAACTTGTATGACTAACTCCATATCAAAGTCCATACAATAATATCCAAAACCCTACGATGTTATATATAAATAAAGCATATCGATTGGGATGTTAATCTAATCCATTATCATTATCCAGAACTACGAGGCACACATCGGATGGTACTGAGCTGTGTGACATGCTCCTGCCTATACTGTTTTTTTGATCTGGACACCAAATGAAGAGGTTGAGGAGGATGAGTTGCAATACTGATAATTCTAGAATTTTCTATAATAATGTGAATGCTAAAGCAGCACCAGATTAAGGGTCACACAATATGGGAAAGACAACAGAAGACAGACTGGGAAGGGTTGTGCCAAAGACATTGCCCATTTATGACCTCAAATGCATTGTTTAGCACACGAGTAAAGCAGTATGCAACAGCTTGGAGGGACAAGTGGTAGCAGTACTGAGACCAAAACCCACAACTATTTGGGATTCAAAGCTTTGTTAATTTGAGTTCAGTACAATGGTTTGGCCGGAGCATTTTAATGGAGTATCTTCCAGAACAAAAAGAAAAAAAAAAAAGAAGAAAAAAAAAGAGAACAATTTTAATGTAGATATGAAAACAGAGGAGAACAACATAAAAACAACCAATAGGTCCGATAAACTGAAATAATAAGAAACTGCTCTATAGAAGGAGTTGCCCTGGTTATCATTCAGTCAATATTTTTGCCTATCGATTTTAACTGTAAAAGATAGTTTGCAATGCATTGAGGAAAATTTTGAAGTCACTATGTGATTTCATAAAGGATGAAACAGAAAAAGACATTAAGTTGTAAACATAAGACTATTCAAAAGCATTATAAGGAGGTACAAAATTAGCCGTGCATTTCGAAAATTAAAAACTGAACTAGAAAGATTTACTGACCATTCCCATATGTTATCAAGTCATCCAGTCGAAAGAGTAAGCATTTAACAAGGCTGGGTATCAATGAACCAGAAGTCACTAAAACATTGATGTGCTGAAATTTTGTAGGGGAGTCACTCATCCCATCAGCTGAGTATGTAACAGGAGGTAACTCTTTATCCCCACCTGAACACTGCTCCAAACAGGTTCGTGCTGCATTGAACAAAAATGAATATTATGTGAAAATCTTTAAAGCATGCTAGTGTTTAAACTAGTACAAGGAATATTAAAAAAAAGACATATTACTCCTTGGATGGTCGACAAAGATTCTCAAGTTCATTGGATTGAGGGCAGTGGCTTATTTATAAGTCATTTAGTGCAAGGGCTTCTGGTAAGTTACTAATCCCAAAGAAACAAATGAAAAATAGCGGAAATCAGTGTATGGGTGCAATATCTTGCCTTAAGACAAGTTAGTGTAGGGTGGTGCATATTTTGATTTTCCGGCAGGCTGGAACAGCATGCAATTTAGGAAGGGAGAAACATGCTTGACCAGCCCGACTAAGGTTCCTATCTCACAGCTTTTCCCGTAAAATGAAAACACCAAAATCTCATAATCCATTGCTCTAGCAAGTTGCTAGCATCCCGGAATCACAATACTCTAATATTGTGAATAACTAAGGGAAAAGGTGGTGCTATGCCGATGCATCATTGTAAGATAATGTGTACCTGAAGAAAGCCATCTATCTGTGTAACTATCAGTCACATCATAGAGCTCATCCCAGGACTTTGTCATAGCTTGATCAAAAGTACCATGCAAACCCTGCAACATGGATAGAGTTGAGTCATCACCCTAGATTATAGTCCAGTCTTGTAAAATAAGCATAGAGTAGATTAGATCTCCTCATGAGAAAGGTCATGACACAGGTTAATCTATACACAGATAAAAGAGAATTAGGCCCCCTTGGTTGTCCTGACGATGTGATGCATTTTTTGTACCCAACAATTGCATTTTTCCTGCATATATTCACTTTGTATTTTTCATGTTCACTGCCTTCTAGGAGAGGGGCTTCACACTGAAGCCATCGATGACCAAATGCCTGCTTTTGCTTCAAATAACAAACAAACATCTAACACCGACTTATAAGTGTCGCTTATGATCACCAGTCACCACTGCCTTGCCATAAAGCCTCCCAACATACTGAAAGTCAATTGCCGACGCTTTAGTTCATCTGCTTTTTCCCCCTCTCATGGGTGATTCACTTAATTTTAGTTTCATTCACCTGATGGTCCTGACCTTTTTAATTGAATGCTTGTTGTCACCTTGTTTTTGTGTTTCTCTCCTTGTAAGTGGCAATTCTTACGTTATGAAAGTTTTGTGGGGGCTAATTCTTAAGTTCATGGGCACAATTGATTGAAGTATACTTAAAATTACTACAAGAGCATATCTACTGTTGCTGAAGAAACTAAACCAAAAATGACAAACTTCAATTATTTTTGGCAGCCAAATTGGCAGGTAAATCATCCGTACCTAGCATTTCAGCCCATTTTCTTAGAATATGCAATGTAATGGAAGTGTAAATGGTAATTCTGCAAAGGTTATTTGGCATGCCTTCACAGGTGGGTAATGTAAAGGCCTTATTAAAGTTCCATTATTTAATTCGACATATTGATCAATGATTTTTAATGTGTGCACCTAATCATCTCACCATGGCTCAAACAATTGCTTTACAAATGTGATATAATATGCAGTAATATTACTAACAGAACATCAAAGATTCTAAGCAAGAGATAATACATAACATAGATTGACAGAAAGCAAGTGATCAAATTATTGAGGGGGTTATGATCCTGACATCTACAATGATTGCCAATGACACAATAGACATGTATGGAAGGACAGAGATTGCATGCTCAAAAGATATATTATCAAAACCTTTTTGTACTTCTGGGCTATAACTCGATGCCGGTACGCTAATTTTCTCTTATTGATATCATCATGAGGGGGACCGAAACCATCCTGGTTGAAATCGTAATTAGATAGATCCAGCCCATCATCATGTTGGCTCAAGGCATCGAGAAAGGGTGTATTGCAGTTTTCGATCTGGATCTCCAATTGTTTATTTAGTTAGTAACAAATCATCTTAGCAACATGTTGTAAAATCACAGAACTAATAAATAATGTGATACTCGTGAAAGAATGATTCATAAACGAAAACAGCAAGCTTACTTGTTCGTAAAACAAATAGTCATCGCTGATTTGAAGAATGTGTTTCTCCCATTGCTTCCCAATTTCAACACCCTTCTGTACATCCTTTAAACCATTGAAGGCTTCCGCGTATGTTCCATTTAACAAAGACTTCAGTAATATGAGAGTTTCATCCATGTCCCAAACATACACATTCAATTTTTGACCAATGGTGTTTTTAGCTGAATTGCCAACCCCAATAATATCACCCATTTTCGTTTGAAATGTAGACCTTGAGTGCTGATAACTAGCCTGTTGGATTACAATTTTCAATGAATTTCAAGGACATAAGCTTCGACATGCATCAAAACAACCAAATGTTCAATATTTTCAATTCCTTGTTGCCATTTAGAAAGGGGGTTATTGTTTTTTTTACTTCTAGCCTGGAGCTCATCTTATTCCTTATCCCAATTGCTTTATCCGTCTAATATTACATATGTGGGAGCCTGGAAATTAAATCCTGGAAGTCAAAAAGAGTTTCAGCACTAGCATTTCAATTTGATATATCGATTCATGAACTATTTCGCTTACTCTCATGTGGATTATAGTGCTTGTACAATTAGGAAAACCCCATGACAACCCAACCCGAGTAATATAAATATTTAACAAAATTAGGCAGCATAACAACAACAGGCAGCAGCAGCAGTTGTTGAGCAGCAACAAATGCAACAGTTCTCAGATGAGATTATACCTAATTTAGTGGTTTGATCAGAGAAACTGAAAGAAAGAATGGGTAAACCCAATTTTCACTCTACCTAATAACCAAAAAAACAAAAGGCAGAAAGGAAAATTATAGGAAAAAAAACCCATTTCAAGAAGATTTGGGAACCAGTGAGACTATACATCTACGGCTATATATACACATACACATATACAATATATACACCAAATTCAATTTTCCATTCATGAATCCACAAGAGATAATTAAGATAACATAGAGGAGTGAGAAATAGAGAGTCAATACAGATTTGAAGCCGGGCCAGGGGCGGTGCAGTGCAATGCAGCTGTGAGCGATCTTTGTGAAATCGCGGGGAGGACTAAGAAAGAAAATGTGAGTGGCAAAAAGGGGGAGTTTAGGGAAGAACAGAAAACGGTGCCGTTTTAACTTTGGGGATAACTCCATTTCAAAACTTAAATATGACTGATCATTCCTATCTAAAAGTAATATGATTAAGCATTCAATTGCAAAACACCATGCTATCACTACTGCCACAGTTATGACAAATTTAATTTATTTTCCTATTTTTTTGGGTATATTTTTACTGAGGATAAACCTGTATTTCTTATATAAAATTTCAGCTATGATGTTGAGTTTAGTTGAAAAACACCGAGAGTTCAAAATTCTTTAAAATGCAAGAAAATTGTAATTTTTTCATAATATGCAATTTTTGTTGGATCTTAGAAAAATTTTAAATTATTTATCGAGATTAATGAAAGGAATTGCCATTGCAAAATCTACAGCTTTTTAGGCTTAGTCTCTCACGTAACATGGAACCCATAAGGAAGATTGTAAAGTATAATTACTGTAACTCTGAATTTAACAATCACGAAAATTAATTAAAACAACCAACATCGCTGTAGTTTTTATTTTTATTATTGGATTAACTTAATTTTAGATTGGGTAATTTTTAAGGAGGGAAGTGGACGTGGAAGTGGATGGGAGGGTGAGAGAGCATTTTTTAAGTAATTTTCTTCTCCACCATTTCCCACCAAAATTAGAAAGAAACAGAGAAAAAGTGAAGTGCTTGTTATTATTTTATTTTAAATTTTAATTATATCCATCCATTTATGAGAAAAAAATATTAAGATTTTATACACAAAATATATTAATAGTAAAATTGTATTATATCATTTTCTTACATTTATTAATTTTTGTCAAACCAAACAAAAGGAAGAAAATGTCTCCCTCTTTTCCTTCTTAATTATCCAAACAAGATAAAAATACTTGCCTTCACCTTCTTTCTCTTCCATCCAAGCAAAGCCTTAGCCAACAATCATCAAAGCACACAAAGCAATTATCACACCAATATTACTCCACAAGCATGACGTCTAGAAAGCGAGGTGGGAGATGGATAAGGGGTTCGACTTCAAAAAAAGAAAATATAAAAAAGAAGAAAGAAAGAAAGTTTTCAATCTGAATCATTTCAAGGCAGCTTCATGAACTTGCGAATAGCTGAAAGATCAAGAAAGGTATACCTCAAGAAAATTTGATTCAAGGCAAACTCTTTTTTGGTCCCTTTCATTTTGGCTCTAATGTTGTGTTTGGATCAATAATTTGGTAAAAGAAGAGAAAAAAAAATAATAAAAAATTACATCTTATATTTGATTGTTGAAAAAAGTAAATTGTAAAACAATATAAAAAGAAAATAATTAATAATTAAAGTCTTCCATTTTTTTCTCTTTTTCTTTTTTTTTTTATTTTTTTTTTCCTTGATAAATCTGGTTCGATAGAACATGGACAAAAGTTCAGAGAAGGTACAGCTCATGAACTGAATTCCACAACTTAAAGCTAGGCCAAGACCCATAAAACCTGCAAATTAAACCAAACATCCTATAGAGAAGGTCATTCTTTGGCAGTCAGCATGAACTCTTCTTGCTTCCTATGTATTATGTAGAGGATCAGAAACCTTACCTGATTATCCAACTATGCAGAGAAGCCAAATTCACTCGTCACCAACACCCTCATTTGGATCCATGTTATTGGCATTTTGCAATTTTTTGTAATGCATAATGTGGAAAGTTATGGTGTACACATGAAGAATGGGACAACTTTAATAGGCCTTGTATCATTATTGAACTAAGCAGGCATTGAGACATTCACCGTATAAATGTCTTTGCAAACTAGGACAGAACTTACCTATTAAGTACCTGGCACTTTGTTAAACATACAATGCTTAGAATGGCCTTCACATATTATATATATATAGCGAGAGAGAGAGAATAAATACACCATAAAGAATGGGAAAGCCTTAACTTTAATAGGACTTGGATCATTATTGGAGAAGGCATTGAGTCATTCACCATATAAATGTCTTTGCAATCTAGGACAGAACTTACCTATTAAATATCTGGCACTTTGTAAAATATACAAAGCTTAGAATGGCATTCACATATTTGAGAGAGAGAGAGAGAGAGGGCCTGGAGAATGAAATTAAACTTGAATTCTGATGTTTTTTAAGTACAATTTTTTGTACAAGTTAAGTCCCCATAAGTTTTCAGTTCATAACTCAAACCTCAGGAATCTATAGAGATATATAGTAAACCTCAGTTTAATAGATACAGAACTGCTCCCAACCAGACACTGATGATTGCTTGTGTATAAAAATCCTATGATTCTTAATCAAAGCATGGTTAAATAAAATAGTTGGAAGGACCTTAATTTATACCCACATTCAGATAATTTCTTTGGTTTGTCAGCAACTTGTGTGGAATGCATCCAAAACATTTATGGATTTTTTTATTTGCTAAACGGGTGTCCGAGTCACTTGCACGTATTTCGACTAATCTTAAAATTTGTGCAGTCCCATCTCACCCAAAACATTCCACCAATTGTCCCTCCAGAGCTGCACCTCAGCCAAGTGTTGACAGCAGGTTTCAGCCCATTGTTTTGTCAATTGTCAAAAACAGTGAAGAAAAGGTGCCAATAAAGCAGATTTTTAGTTAAACCGCATGAACAACTAACAGCATGACTAGGATGGCTTTTGTTGGTTTTTGTGGAAAATCACATACAGATAGACATATAAATTACATAAATATTATGACAATCGTTAGCATAATCATCGACTGTAATTATTTATTATTGCAGCGAATTTAAAGGTGCTCCTCAGGAAGTTTATAGCTGGCGATTTAAAATGTACAGTAATTTAATCAAATATCAGTCTCATTTATATCATCGTTCTCATAAGCATCATACCAAATCCCATCAATCGAATAACTTTTAAAAAAAATACGAGACATCTAAGTCATATGATT
This sequence comes from Euryodendron excelsum, assembly GCA_033060915.1. NCBI lineage: Eukaryota > Viridiplantae > Streptophyta > Magnoliopsida > Ericales > Pentaphylacaceae > Euryodendron > Euryodendron excelsum. Next base: position 26,653,569 of record CM065378.1, on the reverse strand, counting down.
ATCAAATTACACTCAATTCCATCCTGAAAATGTGAATTGTATAGACAGATCAGCCATTGATGTACAATCAAATTAACCGGGCCCCTGGAATTTGATTATCGTGTGTTAGTGCCTGAAAATTACGCTAAGGATGACAATGACAACAACAACACAGCGACCATGACTTGATATGAAAATACCAAGGGAAGGAATTCAAAACACCTGGGCCCGTCCTTTTGACTATTGCAAGATTTTGATTAGTTTCAAATGAATTTGCATTCGAGGTAAGAAATTTGACTTTGCGACAAAGCGAGGTAATTACTTCAAAAACAAGATTAATGTGACTAAGAATTCATCATTGGTGTCACAACAATGAACACATGTTCTTTTATTGTCTCTTACTTTATTTGAAACCAAACACAATTAGAGGCCAGAACTTTTGCAATCTGACTGGCGTGTACAATGAACAACTGAGGTAGAACTATTTTGAAGGGGAGAAATATATGTATATATACATTCTCATATATGTGACGCATATGGTGGTGAAGATGAGGATCAAGATCATATTGTCTGTCTTCCCAGTATATGTCTCAATGACAAAACAGTGGGGAAGATGAGGATCAAGATCATATTGCCTGTCTTCCCAGTATATGTCTCAATGACAAAATAGTGGGCAAATCCGGTACCAGAAACCCTTCTTCTTCTTCGGCTGTTGAAGCTTCAGATGCCCCTTAGCGACAAAATCAGCCATGTACTCAACAACAGCCTAATGAATGACAGAAATTGAAGAAGTTAGATTTAGTTAGCTATGCAATATACATGAAAACTGTAAGCTAAAGCTGTTAACAAATCATTTACCTGAGCCCCTAACTTTGTTACTTGTCTTGGTGGCACTTCCAATGGGGTCTCATCAGCACGAAAAACCCTTAATTTTGACAGGAACCTGAAAGAATCTGGCAGCACTCTTATCTGATCATCACTTATATCTAACTCTTCGAGCATCTCGAGTTTCCCAATCGATGTTGGCAAGGCTCTCAGGTCTGCAAAGTTCTTCCCAACATTCAACTTCACAAGATTTTCTGCTAAACAAAGGCTCTCGGGTATGGATTCGAGCTCATTGAAGCTAACATCGAGTTCCCTCAAATTTAAAAGATTACCCATTGTTGTTGGCAACCGTCTGATTCTGTTGTAGTGCAAAGTAATAACCTCCAAGAATTCAAGCTTTCCAATAGCCTCCGGAAGAGCTTTGAGCTGATTGAAATCTAATCTCAGCTCTACAAGTGATGAGCATGACCCAACTGTGTAAGGAACTTCCTCAAGCTCATTTGTTTCCACATTCAATCTCTTTAAGGAAGTTAGATTACCAATTATATCTGGTAAATGGGTAAAACGATTCGAACCCAAATTGAGATCAACGAGGTTGGTCAAGTTCCCAAAAGAAGGAGGCAGTGATTTCAACATGTTAGCATGAAGGTCAATTTCGGCTAAGTTCACAAGTTCACCAAACGATTCAGGAAGGTTTATTAATTGATTCGAGTGAACATCAAGCTTTGTTAAGGCTATGAGGCTGCCAATGGTGGATGGAAGAGCCATGATTCGGTTTTCAGATAGGTCTAACTCACATACCTTCGATAACTTTCCAAGCGATAATGGAAGCCACTCTATCTTGTCCATCAACTTGCCCCGAAGATCAAGAACCCCTGCTCCACTTTTAGCAGAGTTTTCAATTAAGGCTGCCACTTTCATTAGACTCCACTTCTCAGGGACTTCACCTATAAATACACCCAAAAAACCATACTCAGCTAGATAATCATAAAGCCCCATATAAGTACTTTGTAATCAAGGTTGCAACTAAGTTACCACATCAATACATATATATACACAGACATATGGTCAGTATGATCATATAACCCCATAACAAGAGCAACATCAAGTTTTGTTTTTTATGATATCAAATTGTTGTTGTTGTAAGAGCAACATCAACAATTTGATATCACAAAACGAAAGAAAAATATTGTCTTAGCAAAAACAAAAAGATAAAGATTGAATTATGAAGTAGTAATTGATAGTTTTAAATGGAAGTGCGTGGTAAACTAAACCTAGTATTGTACTCCATATTTTCCCGAATATTAGTTTCAATAGTTCATCAAAAAACATTGCCGAAGTTTGCGAAAGTTCATGATTCTCACAAGAAAAAGGGAAAATGTGTATGCACAAAGAAATTAAATCTAGAAAAGCTTTGACCAATCACAAATGGTTAGAGAAAGACGGGTAGAGTACTTTGGGGTTCCATAAATTCTCACCATACATAATCCATTTATAAAATTACCCAATGAACAAAAATGAAATTTCACAAAATAACAAGAAATTAAACCAAACCTGAAGTGAAAATAGTTGCCTTTGTGGAAGTACTCTTCACCATACCCCTCAAAAAATCACCAGTCTCTGCCTTTGCTGAAGAACTCTTCACCAAACCCTTCGAACCACCACCAGTCTCTGTCTCTTCAACATCCCTTTGCCTAATCACAATCTCATCACTGATCAGAGCTTCTCTTCCAATTTCACCAATTGGGTCACCCAAATCAATCTTTTCCTCCGTCTGGGTAGCTCCAGAAACCAACTGAGAAGCTCTCTGAATGAGCTCATCAAACGTCTGAAACATCTTGTCAAGTTCAACCAAGTGGAGGGCCTCTTTCCTCTGCTCGTGGCTTTGGAACAACGCCATGTTCTTCCTCACCTGTTGCAGCACAGAGAAGAGCTCAGGCGGGACATCTTGTGGGGCCACTTGGCCGGAGATCTCCTCGAGTCTCATCTGCTCTTCAGTGTTCGCAGTTTTGACCACCGATATGGCTGCTTCGACCTCTTCAATTGTGGGTCTGGTAGGCAGAGATTTGTAGATATTCATGATTTCTTCCACAGCTTCTACATGGGCAAGTGATGGTTCTTTCTTGGATATTACAGCCATGGCGAAGAGAGAGAGAGAGAGAGAGAGAGAGAGAGAGAGAGAGAGAGTGCCTGTGGGCTTAATTGTATGTACGGCTTTGATATCTGGTTTTTATGTATTATAAATACGCTTTGACTAATTGAATTCTCTTTTAAGTTTTCACCACCTGACGGTATCTTGTATTACAGTATTAACCATGGTGGATCATTGTCTACTTCGTCAAGAAAGAAAATCAGACGACAAATACATATATGACCGTACATTAACCATGATTGTGATGAGGAATTACGTAAAAAATTTTTTTTTTTATGATTACTGTTTTTCAAATAAGCTTATTTTAGCTTATTAAGTTCAGCTCATGCCGAACTTCATAAATAAATGGTATTCAAGAAGCGATAAAGTTTGATTTATTTTTTTGAACGTCATTCTGAAGCGCAGCTATGACCGGTTAGATGACAATCATAACGTGGTTACCATTGACTTTTTTTTTTAATAATGGAATATTTAGATTAACTTAACTGTATTATAATTAATATCAAAATCTTAGAGATAACAAATCTCAAAATCTCATGTCTTCACCACGAGGCCAATCATCACAATTGGCCTCATTAGAATTATAAGACAATGAACTCAATTAGAGATATGT